>CM068744.1:108168236-108263397 GCA_035084275.1 Hydrolagus colliei | reverse complement strand
TACACAGCATCTCCCCCCCCCACACACACAGCATCTCCCCCCCCCCCCCCCACACACAGCATCTCCCCCCCCCCCCACACAGCATCTCCCCCCCCCCCCCCACACACACACAGCATCTCCCCCCCCCCCACACAGCATCTCCCCCCCCCCCACACACAGCATCTCCCCCCCCCCCCACACAGCATCTCCCCCCCCCCCACACACACAGCATCTCCCCCCCCCCCCACACACAGCATCTCCCCCCACCCCCCCCACACACAGCATCTCCCCCCCCCCCCCACACAGCATCTCCCCCCCCCCCCACACACACAGCATCTCCCCTCCCCCCCCCCCACACAGCATCTCCCCCCTCGCCCCCCACACACACACAGCATCTCCCCCCCCCCACACAGCATCTCCCCCCCCCCCCCCACACAGCATCTACCCCCCCACACACACAGCATCTACCCCCCCCCCACACACAGCATCTCCCCCCCCCCCCCACACACACAGCATCTCCCCTCCCCCCCCCCCACACAGCATCTCCCCCCTCGCCCCCCACACACACACAGCATCTCCCCCCCCCCACACAGCATCTCCCCCCCCCCCCCACACAGCATCTACCCCCCCCCCCCACACACACAGCATCTACCCCCCCCCCACACACACAGCATCTACCCCCCCCCCACACACACAGCATCTCCCCCCCCCCCACACACACACACAGCATCTCCCCCCCCCCCCCACACAGCATCTACCCCCCCCCACAGCATCTCCCCCCCCCACCACACACACCGAGGCCCAACACTGATAGGCGAACGGGGTAGGCCGCTCTCGGACCTGAGGTAGGCCACTGTCAGGGGGAGAGGGTGTGAGGAGGGAGGAGGGGGGGGAGGAGAGAGGGTTGGGGGTGAGGGGAAGGGAGGGTTGGGAGGGGGGTGAGGGGGAGAGAGGGTTGGGGGGTGAGGGTGAGGGGGGAGAGAGGGTTGGGAGGGGGGTGAGGGGGAGGGAAGGTGAGGGGGGGAGGGTGGGGTGGCTGTGAAGGGGAGGGGGCTGTGAGGGGGGGAGGGTGGGGTGGCTGTGAGGGTGGAGGCTGTGAGGGTGGGGGGCTGTGAGGGTGGAGGCTGTGAGGGTGGGGGGCTGTGAGGGTGGAGGGTGTGAGGGTGGGGGCTGTGAGGGAGAGGGTGGGGGGCTGTGAGGGGGAGGGAGGGTGGGGGGCTGTGAGGGTGGAGGCTGTGAGGGTGGGGGGCTGTGAGGGGGGAGGGAGGGTGGGGGGCTGTGAGGGGGGAGGGAGGGTGGGGGGCTGTGAGGGGGGAGGGAGGGTGGGGGGCTGTGAGGGGGGAGGGAGGGTGGGGGGCTGTGAGGGGGGAGGGAGGGTGGGGGGCTGTGAGGGGGGAGGGAGGGTGGGGGGCTGTGAGGGGGGAGGGAGGGTGGGGGGCTGTGAGGGGGGAGGGAGGGTGGGGGGGCTGTGAGGGTGGAGGCTGTGAGGGTGGGGGGCTGTGAGGGGGGAGGGAGGGTGGGGGGCTGTGAGGGGGGAGGGAGGGTGGGAGGCTGTGAGGAGGGAGGGGGGCTGTGAGGGAGAGGGTGGGGTGGCTGTGAGGAGGGAGGGGGGCTGTGAGGGGGGAGGGAGGGTGGGGGGCTGTGAGGAGGGAGGGGGGCTGTGAGGGGGGAGGGAGGGTGGGGTGCTGTGAGGGAGAGGGTGGGGTGGCTGTGAGGAGGGAGGGTGGGGGGGAGGGGGGGCTGTGAGGGGGGAGGGTGGGGGGCTGTGAGGGAGAGGGGGGCTGTGAGGGGGGAGGGAGGGTGGGGGGCTGTGAGGAGGGAGGGTGGGGTGCTGTGAGGGGGCAGGGTGGGGGCTGTGTGGGGGGAGGGTGGGGGCCTGTGTGGGGGGAGGGTGGGGGGCTGTGAGGAGGGAGGGTGGGGGGCTGCGAGGAGGGAAGGAGGGTGGGGGGGCCTGTGTGGGGGGAGGGTGGGGGGCTGGGAGGAGGGAGGGTGGGGACTGTGAGGAGGGGGGGTGGGGGGAGGGTGGGTGGCTGTGAGGTGGGAGGGTGGGTGGCTGTGAGGAGGGAGGGTGGGGGCCTGTGAGGAGGGAGGGTGGGGGCTGTGACGGGGGAGGGAGGGGGCTGTGAGGGGGGAGGGAGGGGGCTGTGAGGGGGGAGGGAGGGGGCTGTGAGGGGGGAGGGTGGGGGGCTGTGAGGGGGGAGGGTGGGGGGCTGTGAGGAGGGAGGGTGGGTGGCTGTGAGGTGGGAGGGTGGGTGGCTGTGAGGAGGGAGGGTGGGGGCCTGTGAGGAGGGAGGGTGGGGGCTGTGACGGGGGAGGGAGGGGGCTGTGAGGGGGGAGGGAGGGGGCTGTGAGGGGGGAGGGTGGGGGCTGTGAGGAGGGAGGGTGGGGGGCTGTGAGGGGGGAGGGTGGGGGGCTGTGAGGAGGGAGGGGGCTGTGAGGAGGGTGGGGGGCTGTGAGGGGGGAGGGTGGGGGGCTGTGAGGGGGGAGGGTGGGGGGCTGTGAGGGGGGAGGGTTGGGGGCTGCGAGGGGGGAGGGTGGGGGGCTGCGAGGGGGGAGGGTGGGTGAGGGGCTGTGAGGGGGGAGGGTAGGGGGCTGTGAGGAGGGTGGGGGGCTGTGAGGGGGGAGGGTGGGGGGCTGTGAGGGGGGAGGGTGGGGGGCTGTGAGGGGGGAGGGTGGGGACTGTGAGGAGGGAGGGAGGGTGGGGGGGCCTGTGAGGGGGGAGGGAGGGTGGGGGGGCCTGTGAGGGGGGAGGGTGGGGGCCTGTGAGGAGGGAGGGTGGCTGTGAAGGGGGGAAGAGGAGAGGTGTTGGGTCGGAGTGTGAGGAGAGGGTGACAAGAGGAGAAGGAAGTGAGGGGTAGGGTGAGCGGAGAGGCATGTGTGGGGGGAGAGGAGAGGCGGGTGAAGGATGGGGGGAGGAGTGGGTGAGGGTGAGTGGGGGGTAGGAGGAGAGGAGAGGCAGTTGAGGGATGTAGGGAGGAGAGGAGAGGCAGTTGAGGGATGTAGGGAGGAGAGGGGTAGGGAGGAGAGGGGTAGGGTGAGAGGGGAGGCGGGTGAGGAGAAGGGAGGTGGGTGAGGAGAGGGATGTGGGAGGGAGATGGGGAGAGGTGGGTGAGGAAAGGAGTTGGGGAAGAGGAGAGGGGTGAGGAAAGTTGAGGAGAGGGGGGTGTGAGGAGAGCTGGGGCGAGGAGAGGGGTAGGAGGGGGGGGCGAGGAGAACAACAACAACAACATTTCACTTATAAAGTGCCTTTCACGTCGGGAGGACGTCCCAAGGCGCTGCACAGGAGGCGTGTGACCCGAGCTGGGAGGGGAGGAGAGGGGTAGGCGGAGAGGAGAGGGGTAGGCGGGGAGGGGAGGGGAGGGGAGGAGAGGGGTAGGCGGGGAGGAGAGGGGTAGGCGGGGAGGGGAGGGGTAGAGGGGGAGGAGAGGGGTAGGCGGGGAGGAGAGGGGTAGGCGGGGAGGGGAGGAGAGGAGTAGGCGGGGAGGAGAGGGGTAGGCGGGGAGGAGAGGGGTAGGCGGGGAGGGGAGGGGAGGAGAGGAGTAGGCGGGGAGGAGAGGGGGAGGAGAGGGGTAGGCGGAGAGGAGAGGGGTAGGCGGAGAGGGGAGGGGAGGAGAGGAGTAGGCGGGGAGGAGAGGGGGAGGAGAGGGGTAGGCGGACAGGAGAGGGGTAGGCGGGGAGGGGAGGAGAGGAGTCGGCGGGGAGGGGAGGGAGGAGAGGTGTAGGCGGGGAGGGGAGGAGAGGGTAGGCAGGGAGGAGAGGGGTAGGCGGGGAAGAGAGGGGTAGGGGGGAGGAGAGGGGTAGGGGGTGAGGAGAGGGTTAGGCGGGGAGGAGAGGGTTAGGGGGGGAGGAGAGGGTTAGGGGGGGAGGAGAGGGGTAGGGGGGGAGGAGAGGGGTAGGGGGGAGGAGAGGGGTAGGTGGGGAGGAGAGGGTTAGGGGGGGAGGAGAGGGTAGGGGGGGAGGAGAGGGGTAGGGGGGGAGGAGAGGGTTAGGGGGGGAGGAGAGGGTTAGGGGGGGAGGAGAGGGTTAGTGGGGGAGGAGAGGGTTAGGGGGGGAGGAGAGGGGTAGGTGGGGAGGAGAGGGTTAGGGGGGGAGGAGAGGGGTAGGGGGGAGGAGAGGGATAGGCGGAGAGGAGAGGGGTAGGCGGGGAGGAGAGGGGTAGGTGGGGAGGAGAGGGTTAGGGGGGGAGGAGAGGGGTAGGCGGGGAGGAGAGGGGTAGGCGGGGAGGAGAGGGGTAGGCGGGGAGGAGAGGGGTAGGCGGGGAGGAGAGGGGTAGGAGAAACAGACCATTTGGTTTCTTCCTTAGGACGGTACTTCTAGGCAATGCAGTGCACCCCTCAACACTGTGCTTTGCAATATCAGTCTAGACTGATCTGAAAAAAACCAAAGTGGAACTTGAATCCACAACCTTCTGATTCGGGTAAAAATGCTGTCAAATCAGCCAGAATGACACTTGAAGGATTCTTGGCCAGGATACAGGACTTTCAAACAGAAAATGTCCGAACCTCCTCCCCATGATAGATTATTCATCATCCAGGCATTATTTGTAGGCAGGATGTAAAGAAAGTGTTTTGGACAGTGGAATTTAGGGACTGAGTACAGGGGTGGGGTTTGTGGCTGAAAACTCAGACACTGGTAGTAGGGCAGCCTTGAGTTGTAAGCGAGGGTGTGAATGGGAGAAGGGCTTTGGAGGAGATTAGCAGTGTTGGGTTGTGTATTGACGCAGCGTTAAAACGGGTTGGGGTTGGGGGGTGAGGGAAGCAGAGGTCCACATACCTTTTATGCGCACAAGTTGGCTTGCATACAGGTTAGAGAACTCAATTCACAGGTGAGAGGACCCGGTGTTTGATACTTGGGTAGGGTGAAACCTTTGGCAAGTTTCCTTCCTCCACATGCTTCTGTCTACCCAGCAGTAAATAGGAACCTAGTTGTTAATCAATTGGCAGATCGCTTTCCACGGCTAATAATTCCTTCAAATAAATAATAATAAATTGGTCACTCGATCCACGACTCTTTGTGGGATACTGCTGTGTGTGATAGGCTGCCGCTTTTTGCCCACAAAATATGCAGTCATTTCACTTTACAGTATACTCTGTGAAGTTCTTTCAGACATCTCAATGGCATATAACTCTATATCAAATGCAAAGATTATTATAATTATAGATGGGAGTGGTGCCATTCTGCCCACAGTTCTGCCATTCAGAACAGCCAAACTAGGGAGAAAAGAGCATTTTCAGGAGAGAGATCAGAAAACATTTCCTCAGGCTCAAGGTTGTGTACGTACAGAATGTACAGTCACAGGAAGAATCAATTGGGATTGATTTGTTTCCAAAGTAAATAATACTTTGGGAACAAAGATGTTTGTGATTGGATTTTAAAAAACTCAAATAATTTAATAAATGTTGGAAAACCCCTCTTCAGTTCCCATGTTTAGGGATTTATACAGAAATGTGATACCCAGGTTCTTGGATGTTATTTAGTAGCAGCTTGGGTCAGTCGGTCACACACTCACCAGAAGGTTATGGGTTCAAGTCCGTCATTGGGACTTTGATGCCCCAATTCGGTGCTGGGGGAGTGATGCATTGTTGGAGGGGCCGTCTTTCAGATGGGACATTACGTCTTCCCATCGGGGGCTTTTCGGGTTGTTGTTTAAAAGATCCCGTGGCATTATTCAAAAAGAGGAGTTTTCCCAGTATCCGGGTCAAGAATTTCCCCCAGATAAAATTTGTCATTCACATAAAGATGTGGGACATTGCTGTGTGCATACCACAGCTTGCTATTTACACACAGGGCAGCATCTCGGAGCGCTTATTTACTTCACAGTAAATCCCGTGAAGCACTTTGAGATGTGATTGCGCAGAAGGCACTGGATCAAATGCCTGCATCATTTTCTGTATTTTTTCTTATTTGCCAGATTGAACCTAGGATGAGGGACTTGAGTTATGTAGCGAGGCTAAAGACGCTGGGATTATTCTCCTCGGGACGTCCTCCCGACACTTTATAAATGTAATTTTATTGTTGATTTTGTTGTTGTTGTTGTAGAGCAGAGAAGGTTGATAAGAGGTTTAACAGATATGTTTAAAAAATTTGAGGGGTTTCAATAGAGCGGATAGGGAGAAACCGTTTCATCTGGCGGGTGGCTCAGTTTCCAGATGACATAGATTTAAGATAATTGGCAAAAGAAATAGAGGAGACGTTTTTTTGCCCTGAAAGTTGTTAGAGTCTGGAATGCACTGCCTGAAAGGATGGTGGAAGCAGAATCGTTGATAGCTTTCATAAGGGAATTCGATTGGTAGTTAAAAAGGAAATATTTGCAGGGCTGTAGGGTAAGAATGGGGGAGTGGGAATAGTTGGTAGCTCTTTCAAAGAACTGACACAGTCACAATGGATCGAATGGCCTTGTTCTTTGCTGCAAGATTTTATGATTCTGTGATTTCTTCCTGTGTGATTCGTATGTCTGTAATCCTGTCTAAATGCAATGGCATTTTGGCTTTTTCCCAGGTTGCACCATGGCGATGTTCAGGAGAAGCATATCACTGATTAAAACAACTGACGTCCTCGGCCGAACCTTCAGGTATCATTCACCTTCTGTTTCTCTTTCAGCTGGTGTGTCCGTTCAATTGGGTTCATGCCAAGACTTTGAACTCACTTTCTAGTGCTATACTGGAGCCGTTAGGTGGGGGTGGGGGTGCGGGGTGGAGGGCTGCATCTTTGGAGGTGCCTTCCTTTGAATGAGGTACTGTCTGTTCTGGTGGACGTTAAAAGATTCCTAATGGAAAGGGAGAAAGAAGGGAGTTTCTCCCCCACCGTACTCTCCATTTAAATTGCTCACGTATGTTTATTTGGTACGAGTGGTGATTCTATTACATTTTGGTCAACCGAGTGTGTGCCCATCACCAGGGTTTTAAGAGTAACCAAACCAAGCTGAGGATTCCATGCATCCCACGTACACATGGATATTCCAGAGATACAATGTTGGAATGCAATGTTCACTCTCTGCCTGGAGGGACACATCCTGCTTGCCTAATTCTGTAAAGTATTAAGCGTAGTTGGCAATAGACTACGTTTGGGAATTTCTGTGGATATCCAAACCTGTGTTCACGAATGTAGACTCCAGGTAACTCCTTCCAGCAATTGTCGCCACAATCCTCAGAGTTTCCACTTCAGAGATCTGGAGGACAATCTGTAATTCAGAGGCTATTCAATTTGCCAACGAGATGAAGAGGGCCCTCTTGCTCACCTCACAAGCGACAAGACCCGGTTTTGATTCCCAGGTGGGATAAAACCTTAGGCAATTTTCCACATGCTGCTGTTTACGAGCAACAACTAAGAACCCAGTTCTTAGTCGATTGACTGATTGCTTTCTGGTGGTAATAATCCCTTCGAAAAAAAATGACAATAATAATTTAGTCGATCATTCCACGACTCTGTGGGAAACTGCTGTAAGCAATTAGCCACTGTGTCTCGCCCACAAAATACAGTCAATTTACTTTACAGTATATTGTGTGAAGCGCTTTGCAATGTCTGAACAAAATGATAAGATGCTGTATCAAATGCAAGGACTATTATGATTATATTATCATTATTGAGTCAGTTGTGTTTGGTTTCAGTGCCTCGGCTGTCTGCTCAGCCCTCCAGAAAATGAGCCGTGTGCGGGTGGTGGACAACAGCTCCCTAGGCAACACCCCATACCATCGGCCTCCCAAGTGCATCCACGTGTACACCAAGAACGGTGTGGGCAAGGTGGGCGACAAGGTCCTGCTAGCCATCAAAGGGCAGAAGAAGAAGGCCCTGATTGTCGGTCACCGCATGCCGGGCACCCGCATGACTGCCCGCTTTGACTCCAACAATGTGGTGCTGATCGAAGACAATGGTAATCCCACCGGGACACGCATCAAGGTGCCACTACCCAGCGAACTGCGTAGCAAGGAGGGCGAGTATTCCAAAGTGCTTGCTATCGCTCAGAGATTTGTCTGAGAGGAGGTGGGTGGGGTAGGGGGAACTCGTCCCGAAACAAGCATTTGATAAACTTTGTGTTCAATACTAAAGCTGCAACCTCTTCAACCGGGAATTGTCGTCATAGTGCAGTGACCAGACTTGTCCGGATGAGGACTAGTCTCTGTTGGCCTTGCCTCTGGCCAGTGAATGTCTTTACGTCTCTGGATTTCCACTGTGCATGCGGGAAGGTCCTATTATTAAAAAAAAAGTTTTTTTGTTTTTAAAAAAAAGACCCTTATCTATGCTTTTCATCACGTCCAAGCTGTACTATATACAGTAAAAGCCCGTTTATCTGGCACGCTCCAGGGGGTCGACTAATCGTCTATGCCGGATAATCGGGCGGCAAGTTGCTGAAAACCCAACACAAAAAAATTAACTTATTTTAAAACATACTATATTAATAATATACTAAATAGTAACAGAATATTGTATAACTACTTACCAATAAAGATTCCAGCACACTTGGTAAAAAGATCGGTGAAAAAACCTCCAAATTCATAAGTTTAATAAGTGCGCATGCGCGAAGTGAGCAAACTCGCGATTGCTGGAATGGGGAATTGCCCCGGGAAGGGGTCGAGCAATCTGCTTGATCGAGTCATGGATAAACGGGCTTTTACTGTATCCTGGCTATATATAGCGTCCAGGCTATACTAGGCCAACTCTCTGCTCGTCGGACTCCCGCACTTTTCCCCCACTTCCATTACATTCCTCGCCTCCGCCATTATCCCATCTCGGGCTGCTGAGACCCACACATTCATCAAATCCTGGCTTCACAACGCCAACTCTGCTCACCGGACTCCCCAGATCTTCCCTCCACAAGTGTATATTATGTTGCATCCCACACCAGGCTCTGTGAGCTGATCACCCCATATTCCCCCAGCACCACAGGCTCCCCATCCGCCAGAGGGTTGAGTTCAAGATCCTCATCCTCTCTTAAATCTTTCCACAGTCTTGTCTGACCCTACCTCTATTATAATGATAATAATAATAATAATCCTTACATTTGATGTAGCACCCTATCACATCTTCTAGACCAGCAGTTCTCAACCAGGGGTACATGTACCCCAAGGGGTACAAAATTACTTCCAGGGGGTACGGTACAGTACATTGATTTATTTAGCTCTCTTATTTAGCACTTTATAGCCTTCCAAATTGTATATTTAATTGTTATTCCCCTTGTTTCGTATGTGCTAATTATTTTGTTATAAAAGAAAAGCTTGGTCATAAAATGCAAGTAGAATGAGGGGGGTGGTGTGTGTGTGTATGTGATTGGGTGGGGGTTGTTGAATGTTGAAAATTAACAAGGGGTACATTACTGGAAAAGGTTGAGAACCACTGTTCTCGACATCTCAAAGCGCTTCACAGAATATACTATGAAGAATTGAAGAATATGAAGCCTCCGTACCTACCATTGATTGTTGGGGTTTCAGCTTTTCTGTCCCTCCATGTGCTGTCTGCAACTCCAAACAGTAACAAACATATGGAGTGCCTTTCACCTCGGGAAGACGTCGCAAGGTGCTGAACAGTCAGCAGTCGGGACCCGAGCACGGGGAAGGGGCAGGATGGTGGGGAGCGGAAGGAAAGAGGTGGGAGGGCGGCAGAAGACATGATCGAAGAGGAGGGTCTTGAGACCGGCCTTGAAGGAGGCAAGGAAAAGAGCGAGTTCCAGAGTGGGAATTTAATCAGCTAAAACCGCGTATTACAAGCTGCGTGTCCAGGCAGGTGGGCAGGCAGTTTTGAGGCAATAGCTGCGAGGGCTGTGAGGTGAAGGGGAGAGTGCAACAAAAACAACAAATTGCTTTTATATAATAATACAGTAAAAGCCCGTTTATCCGGCACCCTCGGGATCTGGCCAATGTCGGTTAAAGCGCATGCTGGATAATCAGCCGAAAACACAAAAAAAAGTAATAAAAATAAATTCGATGCATTTTTCCGGATAAATTCCGGTTAATCGAATGTGGACTTTTTTTTTGCGGTTAAACGAAACTTGCGGTTGATCGGGTGCCGGATAAACGGGCTTTTACTGTACTAACAATAATAATGCTTGCATTTGATACAGCACTTCTCATGTCTTCCAGACATCTCAAAGCGCTTCACAGAATATAGTGTAAAGTGAATTGACTATATATTTGTGGGTAAAACGCAGCAGTCAATTGCACACAGCTGTGTCCTGCAAACAGTCATAGGTTAAGTGACTCCATTTTTTTTTAAGGATTATTACCAGGCGTATGGAGTAAGGTCACTTCCCCAAGGTTTTGCACTGCCAGGAATGGACCCAAGATCTCTCGCTTGTGAGGCAAATGTTCTAACCACTGGACGCCAAACACCTTTCATGTTGGGAGGATATCGCAAGGCACTGCATCCAGCCTTGAGACGTTCGTAGAATCATTCCTCAATCAGATAGGGGTCAGATGCCTGCAGAGTGCATCCGCAGAGAGACATATCTATCCCACAGTGTATTAATCACAGGTTGACAAGAATCAAGGCTTGGAGGAGTGCCAGAGTGGGAGTTTAACCAGCTAAAACCACGCATTACAAACACTGGAAAGCTTCCTGCTACTTGTCCAGCCAGATAGGCAGACAGGCTGTTTGGAGGCGATAGGTGGGGGCTGTGAGGTGAAGGGGAGAGTGCAAGCGGTGGGATAAAGCTGGTTAATAATTGAGATTCAGAGAATTTTACAGTTTGAAACCGAGAGAATTGTTAACTGTGAATGTCGAGCAGCTCCTCTGGCCACCAGAGGGTAGACTTGCACATGATTCTCTGTTTCACCAGCTGAATGGAAATAGAGGTGAATGATTCCAACATGATGGTGCCTCCGATCTGCTCACTCAGTATGGCTGAGGCTGAAGGAAAAGTCACAAACATGGGCACAACAGTAACCTGGTTCTCGGTCTCTTATTTATAATAAAATGTTATAACGTTGAAATCTCAGAGTCCTATATTGCAGTAGTTAGCAAGGGGCAAGCTAGGCGGGCGAAACCTTAAGCAAGTTTCTTTATTCCACACCCCTCTGTTCACCTAACAGTAGGTAGGAACCCGATTGTTAATTGATTTGCGGATCACTATCCAGACATAATAATCCCTCCCCCCCCACCTCCCTCCCTCGCAAAAAATTGGTTAATTCAGTCCACGATTGTTTGTGGGTCACTGCCTTGCGCAATTTGCTGTTGTGCTCTTAACTACTATGCTACAGGACTCCTCACAGTGAAAAGAGAAGGGAGTTTCTCCCTCTGTCCTAAGCAATAATCTCCCAGAACAAATTGATCACTCACTCTGTGGTTATTTGTGGAACATCGCTGGGTGCAAATTGGCTGCTGCATTCGCCTACAAGATAGTCACCGGAACAACAACAACAAATTATATTGATATCAACAATTTGCATTTATATAGCAGGGCAGCGTCCCGGAGAGCTTCACAGTGGCGCCTTTCACGTCAGAAAGACCTCCCAAGGAACTACATTTTACAGAATATACCGTGAAGCGCTCTGAGACTTCCAGAAGTGAAAGCCTGAGTTCAAATGTAAAGATTATTATGATAATAACTTTTCCCCATTGTTTTGCTGAGTGCGCTGCTGATCAGCATTTTGAGTTTGCACACAGTGTGATCGGAAGCCATGCTACGTGTGAGTTTGTGTGTGCCGTTTGTACATCTTTGATACATAGAAAAGTTAATACTCAAAGATAGCTGCTGTATCAACTACGATGACACCCGAGACGTGACCATTGACACTGAGCCCACACGGGTATGTCTACTGCTGACTCTGTGAGGAACAGCGATCTGAGACGCCGTCCGGCGTGGAGGGGGATATATAAATCAAAGTTGTTGTGTGCCTCTGATTGTGACTGACGTTTTCTGCCTAACTCAACCTGACTGACTGACTCAGCCTGTCTGAATCTGCCTGAGTCAGACTTGAGTGATTAACTCTTGACTCTCTTTCGATCTGGACAGACAGGACAAATAGAATATAACAATCCTTGCATTTGATATAACACCTTATCACACAATTGAGACATCTGAAAGCACTTCACAGGATATATTGTAAAGTGAGTTGACTGTATGTGAGATGGATAGTATTAGTTCCGTCACAAACTGTAGATCATCCAGAATTCTGTAGCTCGTGTCGTCTCCCACACCAAGCTCCGCGACCACATCACTCCCGCCCTCTCCCAGCTCCATTGACTCCACATCACCCAGCAGATCGAATTCAAGATCCTCGTCCTCACTTTCAAGACCATTCACAGCCTTGCCCTCTCCTATCTCTCCAACCTACTGTCTCCCTATGAACCTGCCCGCCCCCTCCATTCAGCAGGCTCCGGTCTGCTCTGTCCGCTAGCCGACCCACCCTACCATCGATGAACAGGCTTTCAGCCTCTGCCGCCATATTCTTTAACTCCATCCCACAGTCCCTTCACCTTGCTTCCTTCCTTGCCTCCTTTAAGGCCAGTCTCAAGACCCTCTTCTTCGATCGTGCCTTCTGCTATCCTCCCAACTCCCTCCCTCCCATCCTAACTCTCTCCCCTCCCCCCTACACTGCCCCACCCACCGCTCGGGACCCAACCTGACTGTTCACCTTGGGACGTCCTCCCGACGTGAAAGCCTGTAGCTCAGTGGTTAGAGCCATCGTCTCACAAGCGGGAGGACCTGGGTTCGATTCTCAGCAAGGTATAACATTGGGCAAGTTCTCTTATTCCACACCCCTCTGTATACCTAGCAGCATGTGGGAACCTAGTTGTTCGTCAATTGGTGGATTGCTTTTCCAGTGGCAATAAATAATTCCTTCAAATTAAAAAAAGTTGGGGGTCATGGTTTTTGGGACACTGCTATGCAAGTGACGCCGCTTTCCCCCCACAAAAATATAGTCAATTCACTTTACAGTATATTCTGTGAAGCACTTAGAGACATCTCAAAGACGTAAAAAGACCCTATATCGAATTCAAGGATTATTATTGTTGTTGTTAATATTATTAACGCAGTGTATGAGATGGACAGGGTTAATGCAGTGTATAAGATAGACAGGGTTAACGCAGCGTACGAGTTGAACAATGTGAAAGGCGCTATATCAATGTACTTTTGTTGTTGTTGTTGTTAATGCTCTGGAGAGTGGACGTGCTAGATGGGAGCATGGCTTTGTTTGGAATCCGATCATTCTGTGGGAGGATTCGTGACACTGTATACAGCATCAAGGTCTTCTTGCAGCCCATGATTTCCCTGAGCTCAATCACGTAGGCTTTTTCCACTGCCACAAACCAGCTTTATTATCTCGCCTTCTAAAAATTCCCTACCGCCCATTTTCTACTCTATTTTTTCTGTCTCTCAATGGCAATACTGTACAAACGATCCTTACATTTGATTCAACACCTTTTTACATCAGGAGGACGTCTCAAAGCGCTGTGTAGGATTTACTGTAAAGTGTAGTGACTGTGTATTTTGTGGATGAATGCGGCAGCCAGTTACAAATAGCAAATGTCCCGTGAAGAGGCATGCAGGGAATGACCAATTTTATTGGTAGTTTGTTGGGACAGGACACTGGGAGAGAGAAACTACCCTCTTTTGGGGGTAATGGGATCTTTAACGTCTATCTGAACTGGCAAACGAGACCTCAGTTTAACGTCGTATCCGAAGGACGGCTCCTCTGACGATCCAGAGCCGTACTAGAGTGACAAGTCGGGACTGTGAGCTCAAAGTCCCCAACAACAACAACAACAACAACAACACTGTTTGGGGCTTTAACTCCCAACCTTCTGAGGCACACGGATGTTAATGGATTGATATGCTCAACTGAATATCACACAGTGCAGTGTTTCACCCATTTCATAGCACTGACCTCACCTCGAGGGGTCCGAGTGTTTCCCCAAAGATAAAGCTTTTTTTAAAAAAACTTTTTGCTCCTCGCAATTCCTACCTGAGCTCCCACTCAATCTGGCCATTACTTCCTGCTGACAGGAATAGCGTTAAAACAGCGGGACTGATAACGCGTCTTACAGCCTGGTTACAATGTTGTCAGCAAGGTCGGCGCTTCTATAATAATCCTTATATTTGTTACAGTATCTTTCATATCTCATAGCACTTCACAGGATTCACTGGAAAGTAGAGAGACTGTGTATTTTGTAGGTGAATGTGGCAGCTGAGCACTGTCCCCCTCCCAGACCAGCTGCCCTCACTGGAGTGTCACTGTCTCTTGATATAATAATAATGCTTGTATTTGATTACAGTGCCTCGTCACATCATTGAGGTGTGAGTATCTTGTCCAAGTGACCATTCGAAAAGAGAAGGGAGTTTCTCCTGATGTTCTGATAACAATCCCCCGAATAAAATTGGTCATTCGCTCCATGGCTGTTTGTGCGACATTGCCGTACACAAAGTGTTTGGCTCACAAAATACACAATCACATCCCGTGAAGCGCTTTGAGACGTCTCAATGACGGGATAAGGTGCTGGATTTAGTGTAAGGACTAATTTAGGATTATTATTGCATCAATGGTCCTGATGGCAGTGCTTCTCTACCACTAGGAGGAGCACTGAGAACAGGAAATGTGCTGAGAACTGAGAACTAAATTCCCTTCTGTCCCTCTCTCTGTCTGTACCAGCCTGCCTCTCTTGTCTCTCTATCTCTCTCTCGGGCTCAAATTGAAATGTAGTAAACTCCTAGTAACTTAACCCTGCCTTAACGTGTCACTACCACTTAAAACACGTGCTGTCAAAATCCCGACCACATTTATTTATGTATTTATACGGATGACTAACTCGCCTGTTACCACGACTGATCACTGAGCCCTTTTCCCTTGTAGTGATGAGCCTATCTGAACAGGTGATGATATTGTAAATTTGCATCCAGTGAAGTCTTTCCAAATTTTACACGACAGTATGCTCTTTATAGCTTTGGACAATGAAATGGTGTGTGTATGTGCTGCAGGTGGGAGGGTTTGGGGGAGACCTTGAGTGCGCGGGAGTCCTCAGTGTCACAGTTCCCCAAGTTGGAGGTGCTGAGGCCTTATTGGGAAGTGACAGAATAGCTACAAGCTCCGTGTCAGCGACCAGGCTAGAGGAAAGCAATCGCCATGCTTACAAGTCTCCAAACCAAACTGAGAGTTCCACATATGAACCTACCTCTGCATCTGGAATGGGATGCTGCTCTCTCTCTCTCTCTCACCGGAGGGATGAATTTTGTTTACCTAATTCCAGAGAGTTTTAGCCACAGCCTGGCCAGTTACAAGGCTTAGGGACTTCAGTGTGTTCGTGGGGCCAGAGGGAAGGGTGGGGGCGCTAACTGCTGGAGTCTAATCAGCTAAAACCGCATAGCTTATCATTGATTTTGCTGTCCAACAAGCTTTCTCTCTGCTTGTCCAGCCAGGTCAGCCCTACCCATTAGGGCTTTGGCTTGCATGGTTAACAGTGCACCTCACCAAGCCAGTCAGGAACCTAGATGTCTTGTTTGACCCTCACCTCTCTTTTCTCCCCCACATCCATGCCATGGCATGCTCTGCCTTTCCTCACCTTTGCTACATTGCCCGACTCTGCCAATCCCTCACTCCCCAGGCCACTGAAACTCTTATTTATGCTTTCATTACGTCCAGGCTTAATTATGCCAATGCCATGCTATCGGCCTTCCAATCTCCTTTCTAAGGCTGCAGATCATCCAGAACTTTGCAGCCTGTGTCCTCTCCCGCACCAGGCTCCGCGAACTGATCACCTCCATTCTCGCCCAACTCCACCAGCTTCCATTGCACAGAGGATTCAATTCAAGATCCTGGTCCTTATCTTCAAAGCCCTCCAAATGTAATTTGTTTGTTTTGTTGTTATAATGTTGCACACAGCAATGTCCTGCAAACAGTCATGGAGTGAGTAACGGATTTTATCTGAGGGAATGTTGGACTGGACACAGGTAGAGAGAAACTGCATTCTATTTTCCAATAGCACCACAAGATCTTTAACATCTACCTGAACAGGTACAGACAGGACCTCTGTGTAACGTCTGATCTGAAGTATGGCGCCTCTGACAATGAGGCGCTGCCCGCCCAGCACTGTACACGAGTGTCAGCCAAGGCTATGGACTGAAAGTCCCAATGTGGAGCTTGAACCTACAAACCTCTGACCCGGAGACGAGAGTGCGACTGACTGAAAAAGGCTGATACGTTACACTGCTCTGAGGATGTGAATGTGTGATGTGATCTGGCACTACATCAAAGGCAAAGTATTATTATTGTTATTATTATTATTTTAGGCTGTGTATCAGATGCCAAAGACTCCTGTTATTAACCCTGCTTGCTCTCCCTGGGTCGCTGTGCAGCTTTGTGAGACTGTCTTGGTCCCACCAGCTGCTCACATCACATTCACACTGACCCACGGACATTTACAAGCCAAATAAATAAACTCTCAAAGAATTTTATATGTCTATTTATTTTAGAAGAAGAGTGATTTGTTTTAATAAATGAATGAATGAAGTGATTCAGAGTGGATTCCAGGATCAGCAATGTCTGTCTGTCTGGTTTGTCTGTCTGACTGTCCTTCCCTCTACTTTCTCTTTCTTTCAGTCTCTCAGCTTCTCTCTCTACCTCTGCCGCTCAGTCACATATTGTCTCTCATTTCCTCACTGAATCTTTTTTCTCCAACTTTTTTCCTCCCCAAATCTTTCTTTCTTTCCGTCTTTGTTTCTTTTTCTTTTTCACTCTCTTCTCCTAGCTACATGTCAGACTGCACGTTGAACACATTTCCCTCTTAAGAGTCATTCAGTGCAGGCACCGAGCCACGTATCCTCATTGGAGCTTACATATAGGTCAAAGTCACCCTGACGAAGCAGAGATAATGAAGTCAGTGTAACAGGCCCTGAATCACCAACACACAGCCAGCCAGCCAAACCAGCCACCCCTTCCCCTTCCCCTCCCCAGCCAAGGCTCCATTGCCATAGGCTCACAGTGCTGCTGCCCACTTTCATACAGACACTCCTCTCCTATTTGCATTTACAGCCTCTCAGCTCTTGAGATTCTTCACATTCCCGCCACACCACTCCCTGTCACAGGCATTATTAATCTGAAAGTAATAATTTCTCATTATTACTTGAGAGCCATTCACAGAAGGGTTGCTGTGAAATGTTTCCTTTAAACTCCAAACACACCAGCTGCACAGAGGCCTGTATCCCAAAGGAATATTAGGAGAAAATCTTTTGTTCTGTCTCAGTTTGACTCGGTCAAACTTGTACTCTGCGTCCGGGGAATTTGTGTGTTCGAAACCTGTACACCCAGCTTTGCCATTCAGGGGTACAGTAACAATTCTGCAGATAGACAATATTACCATCCATCCATTTGATGTTGGTAGCACTCTTGCCTCTGAGTCAGAAGGTTGTGGTTCCAGCCCCATGTAATCACATAGTCTAAGATGACACCCCAGTGCAGTACTGGTGGGGTTTTGCTTTGTCAGAAGTGCCGACCTTCAGATGAGATGTTAAGCAAAGATCCTGTCTGCCTGTTCAGGTGCGTGTCAAAAGATCCATGGCACTCTCTCCCTATGACTCGGCTAACAATCCCTCAACTAAAATTGGTTACTCACTCCATGGCTGTCCTCCAGACATGATAAGGCACTTTATCAACTAAGGACTATTATTATTACTTTAGATTGAAGTCACTGCACCAACACCGTCACTCTTTACTGGGAACTGCAGGCAATTGTGGTAAATACAGTGTTAACTCAGAAGCTGTGTCTTTTCTCGTGGGTTTTGATGATGAAACAGGCTTCTGATTTAAGGTGGATTTAAGAATTGTCTACGATTCAACATCAGCTTAAATTTTAAGACAGAGTGGTCTGGCAGGCCAGGACAAGGTAGAAATCGGTTGCCTTCTGAGGAATATCATGTTCCCCACCCTCTCTTTGAAGAATTCTGCCGAATTCAAGTGACTCACTCCCCCTCTCACTCCCTCTCTCCACTCTTACATGTCAGCTGAGGTCAGCAATACCAGCCTGGCTCAGTCGCTCGCACTCTTTCCCCTGTGTCAGAGGTCGTGTGTTCAAGCCCCATTTCGGGGAACCTTGAGCTCTCAGTCCAGGCTGAGACTCCAATGACAGGTTGAGGGCTTTTTTGTTTGGAGTCATGCCTCAGGCGAGATGGTAAAGCTTACTATTGCTAAGTTGGCCCCTCCCTCGCCAAAACATCCGTCATTGAGTGACACTTTACCGATTCCGAGTTTCTTTTATAAACCCATTACCCCTGTGCAACATTGCTGGGATGTCGGGTAACATATTAATGGCAGCGTCTACTCAACCGCAGTAAAAATATCCATTGCAGAACATTGTTTTGTCAGCTGTGTAGTCTCATGACTGGTCCTGGAGGGAAGCCAGCACTCTGCGATCTTGTTACAGTGTGCAGGGAGGGAGGGAGCAGACCAGAGAGAGACGTGTGCAGGGAGCTTGATGAGACACCTCACGGCACCGCATCTCCTCTGTGCACCAGGTGATGGCGATGTTGGCCATCATGCCACCAATGGGGGTGGGGAAACCCAACTCCCAAGTCAACTGCGAGACTGTTTGCAGTCTTTTATCGTAACCGACCAATAGCCCTGATTTTTAATATAGTCTTTAGACTATCATACAGCACATTCCTTGTAACATATGCACTTTGCGCGATGTGAAAGGCACTCCATCAATGTTATTTTGTTGTTTGTTGTTGTTTGAGATGTCTGGAAGAAGTAGTAAGGCACTATATCAAATGTAAAGAATTATTAATATTATTATTATGATACAACATATAGTCTGTGGCACGTGGTGAAAACACTGCAGCCAATTACATACAGTAGTATGGAAACAGTCATGGATTGAGCGACCAATTTGTTTTACCCGTGAAAGTGATTAACTAACAATTAGGTTACTATTTACTGCTATACCTTCTCCTCTGCTAAATTGTCTTTTGATTCCAAGATAATCTTGGAGGCCAAGGACAACCCTAGGTTTCTTTACTCCACTACCAACCTGCTCCTCCTTCCATCCTCTCCTCCAACTACACCTGCGGGGTGATGCTGAATTTCCTCAAGACCAAAATTGAGGGGATCCATTTAGCCGTCTTTGCCCTCTAAGCCACCACCCACTCCCCATCTCTCCCTCACAATCCAGCCCCTTACCCATCACTCCCTCCACACCTTCAAACCTGTCCCCCACTCTCTCACCACCACTATAACCCACCTGAAGTTCACCACCTGCTTCCTCGACCCCATCACTACCCCGCTCCTTATCTCCCATTTCCGTTTGTTCTCCCCTTTACTTTCAGACCATGTCAACTTCTCCTTGTCAATTGGCACCGTTACCACCCCCACTAAAATCAGCTGTAATCACCCGTATCCAAAAAAAACCCTCCTCTGGGCCCATCCCTCCTTACTAACTACCGCCCCATCTCCAAACTTTCTTTCCTTTTCAAGTTCCTTGAAAGAGATGTTGCTTCCCAGGTTCACTCCTTCCTCTCTTGGTCATTCCCTGTCCACAGCACGGAAACAGCTCTGGTGACTAGCGCTCCCTCTGTCTCCTCATTCTCCTCAACCTCTCTGCTGCCTTTGACACTGTGGACACCTCTATCCAACTCCACCGTCTCTCCTCTCACATCAACCTTTAAGGTTCCGTCCTTGAATAGTTCAGACCATATCGCTCACCCCACCTTCACTTTCTCTCCACAAATGGCTTCTCCTCTAGCCCCCACATCATCCTGTGCAGTGTTCCTCAGGGCATTGTCTTGGTGCTCTACCTTTCAACCTGCTGCTTCTTGGTGACATCTTCCGTAGACAAGAGGTTGATTTATTTCCACATGTGTGACATCCAACTCTATCTCTCTGCCTCCACCCTCAACTGCTATCCTGACAGACTGCTAGTCAGATATCAAGTACTGGGTGAGAGCTAACTTTCTAACAGTTGAACCAAGGCTAGCAAAACCGAGGCCGTCCTGATGGGCATCTTGTTCAACCCTCAACTGTTCTTTTCCCCCACATTTGTTCCATGACCCACTCTGCCATCCCCCGCCTCCACAACATTGCCCGACTCTGTCACTACCTCAAACCTCAGGCTGCCAAAATTCTTATACATGCCTTCATTACAACCAGTATCAACTATGCCAACACTGCTTGTCAGCCTTCCCAATTCTTCCCTCCACAAGCTGCAGATCATCTAGAACTCTGCAGCTTGTGTTCTCTCCCAGATGAAGCTCCGTGACCCTATCACTCAAACCAGTATAAACTTTGAAACGTCTGGAAGAATTGAAAAGCGCTATATCAAATGCAAGAATTATTATTATTACTGCTAGATAAGCAGAGGGGTATGGATTAAGGAAACCTGCCTAAGTTTTCAAACCCGGGCCCTCTTGCTTGCAAGGCGCGCATGCCAACCATGACATACTGCTCTCCACAATACATGAGAGACTTATTATGAAATTAAAGGCCCATGGCGTAAAAGGGACAGTGGCAGCGTGGATCCACAACTGGCTGCGAGACAGAAAGCAGAGAGTTGTAGTGCGCGGCTGTTTTTCAGATTGGAGGGAAGTGAGCAGTGGTGTGCCACAGGGATCGGTTTTGGGACCATTGCTGTTTGTAATCTACATCAATGATCTGGACTTGGGTGTACGGAGTACAGTTTCCAAGTTTGCAGATGACACTAAGATAGGGAGAATAGTAAACAGTGAGGAGGATAGTAGCCATCTGCAAGAGGATATAGACAAATTGGTAAAGTGGGCAGACACATGGCAGATGAAGTTTAATGCAGAGAAGTGTGAGGTGATGCATTTTGGGAGAAGAAATGAAGGGAGGCAATATAGGCTAGATAGTACAATTTTAAATGGTGTAAAGGAACAGAGAGACCTGGGGATTTGTGTTAGTGACTCGTTGAAGGTGGCAGGACAGGTAGACAAGGCTGTTAAGAAGGCATATGGGATACTACGCTTTATAAATAGGGGTACAGAGTACAAAAGTCAGGAAGTGCTGACTAACCTCTATAGGACTTTGGTGAGGCCTCAGCTGGAATACTGTGTTCAATTCTGGTCACCACACTACAGAAAGGATGTGAAGGCATTGGAAAGGGTACAACGAAGATTTACTAGGATGGTGCCAGGATTGAGGGACTTCAGCTATGAGGAGAGGCTAGATAGGCTAGGGTTATTCTCTCTGGAGCAGAGAAGATTGAGGGGAGACCTAATAGAGGTTTATAAGATCATGAGGGGTTTCGACAGGGCAAATAGAGAAAAACTATTTCCACTCGTGGGTGAATCTGTGACTCGTGGTCACAGATTTAAAATAGTTTCAAGGCGCAGTAGAGGGGAGCTGAGGAGAAATTTTTTCACTCAGCGAGTTGTTCGAATCTGGAATGCATTGCCTGAAAAGGTGGTGGAGGCTGATTCGATAACAACTTTTAAAAGGGAATTAGATCTTTATTTAGGGAGAACGGGTCTATTAGGCTATGGGGAGCGGGCAGGGCAGTGGGATTGAATCGCTCTTTTCAAAGAGCCGGCACAGACTAGATGGGCCGAATGGCCTCCTTTTGTGCCGTAAAATTCTATGATTCTATGATTCTATGTTATTTGTGTATGGTATAGAGGAATTGCTGTTGAGTATGGTAACATTTTTTTGGCAGCCATTTTGCATGGAGATGGTGTGAGAGGTAAACAGAACTTTGAAGGTTGAGGTGAGATGAGAGGCAGTGGAGGAAGATTGATTGGTCCATGGTGTCGAAGGCGTCGTGGGATCTTTAACATCCACCTGAACAGGAACAAGACAAGACATTGATTTAACATCTCATCCGAAGGACAGTGCCTAGGAAAATGTGATACTCCCTCCAGCACTGCACTTGAGCAGCAGCCCGTGAGCTCAGAGTCCTGATGTGGGACTCATCTTGTCACCACACCCCTAAATTAAGACTGAATTGTTCTTTTTACAGCAAAAAAAATTGCAAGGCTATGGGGAAAGAGCGGGGCTGTGGACCTATTGGATAGCAGTTTCAAAAGAGCTGGCACGTGCATGATGGGCCAAATGGCCCCTTCTGTGCTGTGAATTTATGAATTTTACTAAGGGAGTTTTTCTCTCCCGGTGCCCTAGATATCCACTAGAGAAAATCAGTCATTCACTTCACGGTTCTTTGCAGGACATTGCTGTGCTCAAATTGGTTGCCTCGCCCGCTCACAAAACACACTTCAAGTCAATCCATCCTGTAAAACGCTTTGAGATGCTGTGTTAAATTTCAAATACAGTAAAAGCCCATTTATCCATGACCCGATCAACCGTAACTTCCGTATAACTGGCACCCAGAAAAAAATCCCCATTCGATTAACCGGAATTTATCCGGCACAATGTTCTATTTATTTGTTTATTTATTTATTTATTTATTTTTGTGTTTTGGGCCGAATATCCGGCAGGCGCTTTAACCGGCATTGGCCAGGTCCCGAGGGTGCCGGATAAACAAGCTTTTTACTGTTCAAAGATTATTATTTTTCCACAATTCTAAACAATCTTAGATTTTAATACAAAAAGGTCTGAAGACCATGAAAATATCCCATTGATAATTTCCAAGCCAATATTGGAAGCACACATCAATCTCCCGGGATTGATCGGAGAATCAGAGGTTCACAGCAGATTCATTCACAATGGGACTCAGTGCAAGATTCGATTCAATACAATCCCCTTGACGTACCCCCAGACACCTTTGAGCCTCTACCTTTCATATACCTGTTGTCCTGACCTATTATATGTCAGACATTACGCCCTGGATGAGAGCCATTTAACCCAGTTGATGGTCAAAAAGACAGAAGCTTGACTCCCATCAGCACCTCCTCACCTCATGCTAAGGACGTGAAGGCACTGACAGTATCAATCTACATGATGGCACTCTCCATCTCACTGAGTCATGAACCTCGGTGTCTACTTTGACTTCCAACTGTCCTTTAAATTCCACTCCCATGCCCTTCACCCATTCAGCTCTCTCACCACTGTAACTTTACAGCTCCATCCGTTAAGTTGCCAAGACCTTTATCCACACATCAAGGCTTGACTACACAAATGCTTTACTCACCGAACTCTCCCGTGCTCTCAAAACTCCACAGCCTGCGTCCTCTCCTGCACTAGGCTCTGCAAGCCTAACATAGAACCTTGCAGCACAGAAGGAAGCTATTCGGTCCATCCTGCCCGGTCTATCAAACTAGCCCCTCTGCCTGCTTTTCTCTCATAGCCCCACTGCACGCTCTTTTCCCATGTTTTCTTTTCAAGTATATATCTAATTTCCTTTTGATAGTTATTATTGAATCTGCTTCCAACATCCGTTCAGGCAATGCATTCCAGATCATAACAACTCTCCGAGTGAAAACATGTCTCTTCATCTCCCCTCTGGTTCTTTTGCCAATTATCTTAAATCTGTGTCCTCTGATTACTGACCCACCCATCAGAGTAAACAGTTTCTCCCGATCTACTCTCTCGAAATCCCTCATAATTTTGGACCATATTCAAAATATAATATAAAATATAATTTTGAATATATATCACCTTAACCTTCTATACTCTAAGGAGAACAGTCCCAGCTTCTCTAGTCTCTCCACGTAACGGAAGTCCCTCATTCATGCTATCACCACCATTCTCTCCTGGCTCCACTGGCTTCCCATCCCTCAGAGGATCAAGTTGAAGATCCTTGTCCTCACTTTTAAATGCCTGCACGGTCTCGACCCCATACTACTTCATCCTTCCCCTCCCCCACCCCAAGCTCGGTTGCTCAGCCACCATTGTGAAATATATTAGGACATCCTCCCGATGTGAAAGGCACTTTGTGAGTATGAATCGCGTTGTTTATATACCTCCCTCCAAAAACCCACAATGGCCTCTACCACCAAAGGTCTTAACATCGGGCCTGAAGCAAGCTGCCCAAAACTGGACACAGTACTCCATTTGTGGCTTGTGATTTTTATTATTAGTAGTAATACCGTTAGAGCCAGGTTGCCGAGTAGACCAAAATCGAGGCCTAGTTCCCAGCACACAGCCTGATCAGGAGTCCGGATAACGAGCTTTTGATAGAATCAAGGCCATGCTATATGGCCTGGTGTGGGCCTGAACTCCTCTGTGACTCACAGGGAAACCATTTGCAGAGTTTCACAATCCAATCTGGTTTGACAGTTGTGGGCACACAAAGGAAATATCCTGGTTGGAATAGTACATCCAGAAACATCAGGCCCAGGTCTAATGTAAGGTGATGCCGATGGCAATAATAATAGGAATAATAAAAGCCGCGTTTCATTTCATAACATCGCAAGGTGCTTCTCACAGTAATTCCTTTAGTTGTAGTGACTGTGTATTTTGTGGGTGAATGCAACAGCCAATTTCCACACAGCAAAGTCCCCCAAACAGCCAATGGATTGAGTTATCAATTTTATCCGGAGGGCTGTCAGCCAGGCCACCAGTGAAGAGAAACTCACTTCTCTTTTCCAATAGCGCCATAGGATCTTAGCCATCTACCTGAAATACAAAACAGGTTGATCACGATCTGAGAAACAGAGAGCATAAAATATTATTAATATTATTATTATAAATAGAGGCACCATCAGAGAGAGAGAGAAAGAGAAGATAGAGACAGCCAGAGAGAGAGAAACAGCGCAAGAAGGAATAGATACAGGGAATGGTTCAAGACGGTTATCTTCACATTGGCCAAAACAAATCTGGTTGATGTAATATGCCGTGAAAAACACTGGTTAAATGCCAGGCTGGCCCTGTTGGTAGCCCTCACTGTGACTCATAGTCTATGCTAACACTCCAATGCAGTGTTAAGAGGATAGCCAAGGCACAGCAGAGGTGCTGTCCTTCAGACGAGACATTAAACCAAGGTTCAGTCTTTCCACACTCAAAAACACGTACTTTCAAAATAGCTGTGAAATAGCTGTGGCACCTTGAACACTCAACTTTGTGTTCAAACGCAGACTGGACCTTGGTTCCGCATTTCATCCGACGACCGGTGACTCTTGACAATGCAGTGCTCCAAAAAGGCTGTGGAGGGCTCCGCGTCTGGGGGAGTGGGGGAGGCAGAGTCTCAGAGGCAATAGTGCTGTCAACTGAGCTGAGCTCTTGCCTGTTATTTAGAAATCCTTTGCTCAATCTAGATTCCTCCCCCCCCCTCCCTCTCTCCCACTCTGTGGATCTTTGTACCCCGAATGAAGCTGGGCATGTGACACACGCAAAAGATCATTATCGTGATCAGCCGGATGTGTGACACACTGAAACCCATCTCTGTGATCAGCCAGGTGCCTGACATTTAATGTTTTGCCCAAATAAGCAGCTATAACGCTTTACAATATATCCTGTGAAGCCCTTTGAGACATTTTAATGAAAGGATGATTATTATGATTATTATTATTATTTTTGAGATGAGGCCATTTGTCTTGGGATCAGTGGACTGACTCATGATGTATCGCAAGATCTCTACACCAGCACTGTCCCCAGGAGGTTTGACTGATCAGCTGCCTGCTTTGTCCAGAGAAGGTCAAGCTGTACAAGGCAGCCGCTTTCAGACTCCAAGCATTGGTCTTTGTGGAATTTAGCTATTGTGGAACTCAACAGATCTTTCTTATCAGATCCTAGTGGTGAAAATGTTTTTGTTCTGCCGGGTGTCTGATCCACGTGGAAACCCATCACCGTGATCAACTGATGATCTGTTACAAGTATCACTGTTATCAACTGGATGCCTGACACACCCAGAAACCCTTCACCAGCATCAGCCAGGTATCTGACACGTAACAACAATAATAATAATAATACTTGCATTTGATATAGTGCTTTTCACATCTTCTAGACATGTAAAAGATGCTTTACAGAATAGCCTGTAAAGTGAATTTACTGTACGATTGTGGGCGAAACACAGCAGCCAATTTTGCACAGCAGCTTTCCACAAACAGTTGTGTATTGAAATGGCCAATTTAGTCTGTTTTCTTTCTTGAGGGATTATTATCAGCGTGTGGAGTAAGGAAACTTGCCAAAGGTTTCACCCTGCTGGGAACTGAACCCAGGTCTCTCACTTGTAAGGCGAGTGCTCTAACCACTGAGTGGACTCCACTTGTGGGAACCCTCTCTCTGTCTCTCTCTCTTGGGATGTTTAAATTTTACAACAACAAAAACAACAACTTGGATTATTACAGCATCCTTCATACAGGGTAGCATCCTGGAAAAAAACACTGTTGTGGAGTCTGACAATGAGCCAGGGGGAGAGGGAAGGGGAGGTGACCGTAAGCACCATCAAAAAGGATGGTCTTTAGGTGTGATTTGAAAATGGGGAGCAATAGGACAAGGTGGAGGGATGGAGGGAGAGAGTCCCCTGGTGTAGTTGCCACATCCACCAATGGTGGAGTGGAGGCTACAAGGGACAATTAGAAGGCCAGAGCCAGCCGAGCAGAGGCCGTGGATTTTGGAGTGAGGGTAAACAGGTCAGATAGGTAAGGAGGTGCGAAGGAATGAAGTGATTTGAAAACAAGTGTGACGATTTGGTTGGCGATTGGAAGCCAGTGGAGCCTGGCAAGGGTTAACGTGATGCAGGTATGGAGTTTCGTGCGGGCAAGTATCTGGGCGGTGGAGATTTGAATGAATTTGATTTTATGTATAGTGATTTTTTTTAATTTGATGTACTGGCACTGGCCTCCTTCCTACTTGTCCCTCGCACCCTCCACCCCACCATCGGAGGTCACGCTTTCAGCCATTACGCCTCTAAACTCTGGAAAACTCTCTTTCAATCCCACCGCCTTGCCTTCTCTCTCCCCTCCTTCAAGTTCCATCTGAAAACTTTCCTCTTCAACCGTACTTAAAGCCACTTTCCCCCTCCCCCAGCTAAGAGTAAAGCTTCACCACTGTTAAGCGCTCTGAGACGCTACCCTGCATGGAGGGCGCTATTTAAGTGCAAGTTGATGGAGTGGGTCAAACCACTGTTGAACAAGGTTTGCAGGTAGTCCTTGAAAAAGGTGGAGAGACGGGGCAAGGCCGAGCGATTGAGGGAGAGTGCTCCAGAGTTTGGGGGCATAGCCGCTGGAAGGTCGATCTCCAATGGTGGGGTGGAGTGTTCGAAGATCGAGCAGGAGCCAGTGCCAGTCGAGGGGAGACACTGGATAGTGGATTGAGGAGTGAGGAGGTCACAGGTAGGGAGATGCCAGAGAGTGAAGGGATTTGAACACGAGTGGGAGGATCTTGAAGTCGAAGACAACACAGTGGGAGGTTGCGTTGAGGACATCAACACAACTTTGTCAACAGCATCACAAGACTGTTTCTTGACCATTTCCCTTAACGATGATCAAATATTTCAGCGATGTAGTTCTTAGATTTGCACATTAATGAGAACCAGGCAAACTAATGCCCTTCAGCAATGTGAAGCACAGTACACTTTGTGTGCGGGATATGAACGCTGGGGAGAACCTCAATTGACTCTAGACAGGGAACACGCATCACCCCCTCCCCCGCCCCCACCACCACCACCTTCTCTTCAACGAACTCTCTGAGGTTTCCAACCTGTGTCTAATACTTTGCTGAAGAATAAGAATGAATCTTTGCAATTGATTGAGACATATCAAAGCACTTCACAGGATGCACTGGAATTTTGTGAGCAAAACGTGACAGCTAATTGTGCACAGCCGTGTCCCGCAAACCATATTGAATTGTGTGATCAATATATATTTCTTGGGAGGGATCAGCCTCGCTCTCCTCTGTCTCTAACACCGGAGATCAGCCTTGTTGTTTTCCTGTGTCTCTGTCTCTCATGCTGGGGATCAATCTTTTTGCTCCCGTTGGGGTTGGAGGGCGAGGAGAAGCTGAAATCCTTTGCGCCGCCCGTCGCCCAGATGACTGACGTGCAAAAATAAACAGAGTGAAAAACCAACAAGGATGGGACACAGACCAGTAAATAAACCGACAAGCAAATTCAGACGCAACACAGATGTATAAAAATAAATCACAGGCTGGGCCAACTCGTAGGCAAATACACGCCTGCTGATAGATACATCTACATTGTCAGGGGCGCAAATAAACACTGACAACTTGCAACTTTCTTTTTCAACTCGCGGATTCGCCAAAGCCCATCTCAAACCCAGCTCTGTCTGATGGTGTGAAAAGCCTCAGCAGATCGATGGCGAAGCACGGAGTATTTCTCCCGCCTCCTGCCGATGCCTTGGCTGTCGTTTCTGCCCATCTTCAAAACAATAATAATATCTGCATACAGCACCTCATTGAGACGTTGAGATGTCTCAAAGCACTTCACAGAAAAGATCGTAAATTGCAGGCTGTATTTCTGCGCGCGAAATGCGGCCAATCGACCAACTTTCTGTAGGTAAACAGAGGCGTGTGCAGCGAGGAAAGTTGCCTTAGGTTTTGCCCATCCAGGAATAGATCCCAGGTCCCTTCGTATTTGTGATGCAAGTGTACTAACCACTACACCACTGCACTCTCACCTTTGAGTCAGAAGGTTGTGGTTTCAAGCCACATCGGGAACTTTGGGCTCACAGTCTAGGCTGACTTTCCAGTGCACTGCTGGGAGGAAAGAAATCTGCATTATCACACGTGCCATTCCTTCGAGTGAAATGTTAAACCCAAGGTTCCAACTGTGCCCTGTTGAGGTTAAGGATCCTGCTGCGCTATTGGTAAAGAAAAGGGAGGTTCTCTCTCCCGGTATCCTGGTTTATAATCCCTCAGATAAAATCATTCATTCACCTCATGGTTGTTTGTGGGATGTTACTGTGTGTAAATTGGCTGCTACAATTGCCCACAAAATACACAAACCCTGAACTCAGCAACTATTCCGTGTAAAGCTCTTTGTGATTCTCTGGCTCAGTCTCAAATATGGTATCGCACAAAATTGTGGAAAATTCTTCAACAGAGTCTTAATTTGGAAACCAAGTCCTTGTTAGGAAACCGAGAAAATACATCCTTCTGAATGCGGACTGAGGAATGTCCACAGTACTGCTCTTGCTTAGGTCTGAAGACTCTGGTGTTTGCAAACAAATGATACCTTGGAGTAATTTAACCGCAAACTCCAGACCGACCTTGCCTCTCAGTGGTTGCTGGCCTGCTTCGTGTCCTCCGCCCAGCCCAACCCAGCCCACCCACCATGATGGGTCTCCGTGTGTGTCGGACACCTTGCTGATCACAGTGATGAGTTTCCGTGTGTGTCAGGTTGACCAGACATCCAGCTGACAGCAAAGAGCAGTTGTGTAAGTCAGGCTTGAAGGTAGCACAGCACAGCTTCTGTGTCCTCTACACACAAATAAACGAACACCGACCACCGGTGTCTGGCAATGAATATATATACAGCCGACAAGGCCGCAGAACCCTTGTGGTGGTGTGGTTGACCAGGATGTGAGTGGTTACACTCACTCACTCTCTCCATCTAGCTGTGTTTTCACTGCTGCGGTCAGAGGATTTGCTGGGACGTGTGTGTGTATTTCCTTTACACAAACGATGGGAATCACAGACCTGGGGCTGTTCCAGATTACACAGAGAGAGACTGAGAGAGACTGAGACACTGACACAGAGAGAGACTGACTGTGAGAGAGACTGACTGTGAGATAGACTGACTGACTGAGAGGGAGAGTGAGAGAGACTGAGAGAAAGTGAGAAAGTCAGACAGAGAGAGAAAGAGAAAGCTAGAGTGAGAGAGAAGGACTGTCAGGAGCTGTATCACAATGACAGTGTAACTATCTAATATAGAATAATAATAATAATAACCCTTCCATTTGATCTAGCTTTTCACATTTTATCGACGTCTCAAAGTGCCACACAGAATATACTGTAAAGTGAATTGACTGTATATTTGTGGGTGAAATGTGGCAGCCAATTGCACACAGCAGGGTCCCACAAACAGTCGTGGACTGAAATGACCAATTTTATTATTGTGGGGAGTTTTTTGGAGGGATGATTAATAGGCGTGTGGAGTAAGGAAACTTACCCAAGGTTTTGCCCTGACCTGCCTGGACTCGAACACAGCTCTCACGCTTGAAAGGCGAGTGCTCTAACCATAGAATCTTATTGCACAGAGAAGGCTATTTGGCCCATCCTGCCTGTGCCAACTCTTTCAGAGAGCTTTCCAATTAGTCCCACTCCCTGCAAATAGCCCTGCAAATTTTTCCTTTTTAAATACAGGTACCTGATTAAATTCCCTTTTAAATTCCTATTATTCAATCTGTTTGCACCATCTTTTCATAAGAACATAAGAATAGAACATAAGAGTTAGGAGCAGGAGTAGACCATTCGGCCCCTCAAGCCTGTCCCACCATTCAATAAGATCAGGCAGTGCATTCCAGATCGCAACAACTCTCTGATTAAAAATATTTTTTCGCATCTCCCCTCTGGTTCTTTTGTCAATTATCTTAAATCTGTGTCCTCTGGCTACTGACCCACCCACCAGAGTAACAGTTTCTTCCTATCTATTCTATTAAAACCACCCATAATTTTGAACACCTTTATTACATCTTCCATCAACCCTCTCTGCTCTAAATAGAATATTCCCAGCCACTCCAGTTTCTCCACGTTATTGAAGTTCCTCATCCTGGTATCATTCTCATAAATCCAATAATTTGGTCACTAAGTCTACGGATGTTTGTAGGACATTGCTGTGCACAATTGGCTGCTGCGTTTCACCCACAAAATATACAGTCACTCCACTTTACAGTATATTCGGTGAAGTACTTTGGAACGTCTTGATGATGTGATTAGGCATTATATCAAATGCAAGGATTATTATTTACACGACCTTCAAGGAAGCCAGTATGAGTTCCAGATTGCCACACTCTCCAACACTCCAAGTTGCTTAAACAACAAATACCATTTATGGTGGTGATTTTACATTGGATTTCTTTGGCTGGTTTCTCCCTCTCTCTCTCTCTGTCTCTCTCTCTCTGAGTCCTACTGCACCTTTGGAGTGTTTACAAAGAAACACTCCAAAGCCGAGAGCCGAGAGCCAGCCAGAGTGAGCTACGGACGGAGTGAGGCGAGGACAGAGTGAGAAGGAATTGGGTGAGAGTGGGAATTAGGTGCAGAGGGGGAAGTAGCTGCAGTTTATATATCCCAGGGAAGTAAGTCGAGATAATGACCTGGCATGTGATGTGCGAGGGATGTGGGAGTTGATGGAGGGCAACCTGAGCCAAGGTGACTTCATCTGCAGCAAATGTCTGCACCTGAGGAAGCTCCAGCTTAGAATAGCTGAGCTGGAGTATCAGGTGGAGACATTGCGGTGCATCAGGGAAGGGGAGAGCTTCTCAGATAGTTTCATCCTAGAGCCTGACACTCCACCAAGACCGAGGGAACAAGAGTGCGCTGTTGCCAGCCACGGTCAGGACTGGGTGACAGTCAGACGACCGGGTGTGCAGAGAAACCCCAGACTGTAACCATTTCCAACAGGTATGAAGTACTTTCAACCTGTTTGGATAAGGAGGTCTGTGAGAAGGTTGGACAAACCAACTCCATCAAGACCATTTTAATAGGAGATACAACTGTCCGAGGTATAGATAGGCGTTTTTGTGAACGGAAACGCGAATCTCGGAAGGTGTGTTGCCTACCAGGTGCCAGGGTTGAAGACGTGACTGAACGGGTGCATGAAATTCTGCTAGGGGAAGGGGAAAATCCACTTGTGGTGGTCCATGTTGGGACCCATGAAGTTGAGAGGAAAAGACCTGAGATGCTCCAGGGAGAGTACCAGAGACTAGGGAGTAAACTAAAAAGTGGAACTTCGAGAGTGGTGATCTCTGGGTTGCTTCCAGTGCCTCGAGCAAGCCAGTTCCAGAATGCTAGAATAAGGCACATCAATGCATGGCTGGAGAAGTGGTGTAGGAAGGAGGGTTTCTGGTTCCTAGACCATTGGGACCAATTCTGGGGTAGGTGGAACCTGTACAAAATGGATGGGTTACACCTGAACAGGGCTGGAACCAATCTCCTTGCAGGGAGGTTGTCGAGTTTTGTGGGGGGGGGCTTTAAACTAATCCCGGGGGGTGAGGGTGGGAAACTGATCAGTAGTTCAAATACGGGAGGGGTAATAAAGAGGACAGGGGTAAAGGTAAGACGGGAGAAAAATGCAGAGGAAGTAATTTGTGCCTTAGAGTGCATGTATGTAAATGCACGAAGTTTGAGAAATAAAATTGGTGAGCTGCAGGCTCAGGTTGCTGCGAGGCGATATGATGTTATAGCAGTAACAGAGACTTGGCTCCAGCATGGGCAGGAATGGGAGTTGAACATTCCTTGTTATAATGTATTCAGGAGGGATAGAGAAGGGAGAAAAGGGGGCGGGGTGGCAATTTTAGTTAAGGACTCAGTGACTGCCTTAGAAAGGAACGAGGTGGAAGAAGGACTAAAAACCGAATCTATCTGGTTAGAAATGAGGAATAAAAAAGGTGCAGTTACACTGTTAGGGGTATACTATAGACCACCAAATAGTGGGGAGGAGATAGACAAGCAGATCTGCAAGCGTATCACGGAGAAATGCAGAACTAATAGAGTAGTGATAATGGGTGACTTCAACTATCCCAACATAGACTGGCAGAATAGTAGAGTAAAGGGCAAGGAGGGAGAAGAATTCCTGAAGTGTGTGCAGGACAGCTTTCTTGATCAGTATGTTTCCAGTCCAACGAGGAAAGAAGCATTGCTGGATCTAGTTTTGGGAAATGAGGTAGGGCAAGTTCAACAGGTTTCTGTAGGTGAGCATCTAGGGAATAGTGACCACAATATCGTTAGATTCAGAATAATTATGGAAAGGGATAAGGAACGATCATAGGTGAGGACACTCAACTGGAAAAGGGCTAATTTTAATGAGTTGAGGTGGGACCTAGCCAAGGTGGATTGGAAAGAAAAATTGGCAGGTAAGACAACTAACGAGCAGTGGGCAGCGTTCAAAGAGGAGATAGTTCAGGCACAGGTCAAAAGCATCCCCACAAAGGTGAAATGTAAGGCATCCAAACCTCCCTGGATGACTAAGGAAATCGGGGCCAAAATAAAACAAAAAAAAGAGGCTTATGATAAGTGTCAGGCTCAAAATTCAGAAGGGAACCAAGCAGAATATAGGAAGTGTAGGATAGAACTAAAAAAGGAAGTTAGAGGGGCAAAGAGACTGCATGAAAAACAATTAGCGAGTAAGATTAAGGGGAACCCTAAGGTATTTTTACCAACATATTAAGAGTAAAAGGTTGGTCAAGGAGAGGGTGGAGCCAATTAGGGACCTAGGAGGAAATCTCATTGTGGAGGCAGAGGGCATGGCTGATGTACTGAATGAGTACTTCGCCTCTGTCTTCACAAAAGAAAAGGATACAGCCAATGCCATGGTATTAGAGGAGAGGGTAGGAGAAATGGATAGAATAATTATAACCAGAGAGGAAGTGCTAAAAAGGTTGACGTCGCTCAAGGTGGATAAGTCACCTGGTCCGGATGGGATGCACCCTAGGTTACTAAGTGAGGCACGGGAGCAAATAGCAGGGACTCTGGCCACGATCTTTCAATCTTCCTTGGACACAGGGGTCGTGCCAGAGGACTGGAGGATAGCTAATGTTACTCCCTTGTATAAAAAGGGGCAGAAGGACAAGCCTGGTAACTACAGACCTGTCAGTCTAACGTCGGTAGTGGGCAAACTTCTAGAGTCCATAATCAGGGACAAGGTAGATCTTCACTTAGAAAGATATAGCCTAATAAAGGACAGTCAACATGGATTTGTTAAAGGCAAATCTTGCCTTACAAATCTGATAGAATTTTTTGATGAGGTAACGGAATGGGTGGATAATGGTAGCGCAGTTGATGTAGTTTACATGGACTTTCAAAAGGCATTTGACAAAGTGCCACATGAGAGACTTATTATGAAATTAAAGGCCCATGGCGTAAAAGGGACAGTGGCAGCGTGGATCCACAACTGGCTGCGACACAGAAAGCAGAGAGTTGTAGTGAGCGGCTGTTTTTCAGATTGGAGGGAAGTGAGCAGTGGTGTGCCACAGGGATCGGTTTTGGGACCATTGCTGTTTGTAATCTACATCAATGATCTGGACTTGGGTGTACGGAGTACAGTTTCCAAGTTTGCAGATGACACTAAGTTAGGGAGAATAGTAAACAGTGAGGAGGATAGTAGCCATCTGCAAGAGGATATAGACAAATTGGTAAAGTGGGCAGACACATGGCAGATGAAGTTTAATGCAGAGAAGTGTGAGGTAATGCATTTTGGGAGAAGAAATGAAGGGAGGCAATATAGGCTAGATAGTACAATTTTAAATGGTGTAAAGGAACAGAGAGACCTGGGGATTTGTGTTAGTGACTCGTTGAAGGTGGCAGGACAGGTAGACAAGGCTGTTAAGAAGGCATATGGGATACTAGGCTTTATAAATAGGGGTATAGAGTACAAAAGTCAGGAAGTGCTGACTAACCTCTATAGGACTTTGGTGAGGCCTCAGCTGGAATACTGTGTTCAATTCTGGTCACCACACTACAGAAAGGATGTGAAGGCATTGGAAAGGGTGCAACGAAGATTTACTAGGATGGTGCCAGGATTGAGGGACTTCAGCTATGAGGAGAGGCTAGATAGGCTAGGGTTATTCTCTCTGGAGCAGAGAAGATTGAGGGGAGACCTAATAGAGGTTTATAAGATCATGAGGGGTTTCGACAGGGCAAATAGAGAAAAACTATTTCCACTCGTGGGTGAATCTGTGACTCGTGGTCACAGATTTAAAATAGTTTCAAGGCGCAGTAGAGGGGAGCTGAGGAGAAATTTTTTCACTCAACGAGTTGTTCGAATCTGGAATGCATTGCCTGAAAAGGTGGTGGAGGCTGATTCGATAACAACTTTTAAAAGGGAATTAGATCTTTATTTAGGGAGAACGGGTCTATTAGGCTATGGGGAGCGGGCAGGGCAGTGGGATTGAATCGCTCTTTTCAAAGAGCCGGCACAGACTAGATGGGCCGAATGGCCTCCTTTTGTGCCGTAAAATTCTATGATTCTATGATTCTATGAAACCGAGACATTTGATGACTGAACCAGTTATCATAGAGCCAGTATGGAACCTTAGCGTTTTTTCAACACTGAACTCTCCTTTCAATCCCACATGCATGCTCTGAGTTCTTCTGCCTTCCCTCACCTCTGCAACATTGCCCATCTCCGCCACTACCGCTCCTCTCAGGCCGCCGAGACCATCACTCATGCGTTTGTCACGTCTAGGCTTGACAACGCTAATTCCCTGCTCATCGGCCTCCCCAACAACAACAAAATTACATTTATATAGTTCCTTTCAAGTCGAGAAAACGTCCCAACTCTTCCCTCCACAAGCTGCAGACTATCCAAAACTCTCCCGCACCAGGCTCCGTGAACTGATCACCTCCAACCCTGCCTGGCTCCACTGGCTCCACGTCCCTCAGAAGATAGAGTTTAAATTCCTCGTCCTCACCTTCAATGCCCTCCATGGTCTTGCTCTGTCCTTCCTCTGTGTCCTCCTCAAATTGTGCCAACTCCCTCCACTCAGCAAGTACTGTCCTGGTCCACGTCCCCCACCCTGTCTGCTCCACCATCAGTGGTCAGGCCTTCAGCCTTTATGCCTCACCCTTTGGAACTCCATCCCAGAATCCCTTTGACTCCCTGCTTTCTTTCAAATCCCGTTTTAACACTTTCGCTGGGTTTTCAGTCTTCATTTCTGTGTGTGGCAGCCTGGCTCAATGGTAACACGACATCTCTGAGCCAGAAGGTTGTAAGTTCAAGCAACACATTGGGACTTGGAATCACACGGTCTAAACTGATACTCCAATGCAGTGCTGGGGTTGTTATATTATCGGGGGTGCCGTGCTTCAGATGAGATGTTAAATTGAGGTCCCATCTGTGCCTGTTTAGGTGGACATTAAAGATCGCATGGCACTGTTGGGAAACAACAACAACAAAGTTACATTGGTATAGCACCTTTCAAGTTGCAAGGACGTCCCAAGGCGCTGGAAAGAGAAAGGTGTGTCGTCCTGCTGAGGTCTTGGCTGGCAATCCCCCAGATAAAATTGGTTCCTCACTCCATGGCCGACTGCGGGTCGACCGTTGTGCAAAATTGGCTGCTGCATTTTGCCCACAAAATACACAGTCACTACCCTTTACCAATATATTCTGTAAAGAGTTTTGAGATGTCTCAGTGACAGAAGGTGCTATATCAAATGCAAGGATTATCAAGAATTTAGAGTCACCTTTCCCCATCCCTGCCCCCTGCTTCTCTGCCAGTTCAGGCACCCAGCCATCAGTATTGTGGGATATGCTCCCAATGGAGCATAAACGTCAACTGTATGGTATGGAATCAACCCCACCCTTTGTGACGGTCTCCATTCTGGTTCCTGAGCCAGACGGGTCCGCAGAACTCCAGGGCAATGTCTTTCTGGCTCTCTCTTGGGCTCCTCTCTCTATGTGTGTCTGTCTCCCATCGGGACGTCCTCACGACGGGAAAGGTGCTCTAAAAATGCTGTTTTGTTGTTGTTGTCTCACTCACTCACTCACTCACTCACTGTGTCTCTGTCTCTCTCTCTCTCTCTCTCTATCACTCTGTTTGTTTCTCACTCCCTCTATCTCTCTATGTGTATATATTTTTTTCCCTCATGCTCTGTGCCTCTCTGCAGCTATTTCTGCCTCACTCTATTTCACTCTCTCTCTCACTCTCTCCTGCTGATAAGCTCATAGCTGGTAAAATTAGTGAGGATTTTTTGAAGTGACAGAATTCAAAAAGTGAGCAAGGTGGTCCACACAGCTGCTTGTGATTGTCAGAGTTAATCATGTTGTCTTATTGAGAGATCCTTAACAACAGAAAGCCAGCCAGCAAGAGAGATCTCCCTCAACTCCCAGCTACCGTTTACACAGCGTGGACACTAAAAATAAGCCTCTCCGGGCTAGTGTTATCACCGTCTGTGATACCCACGTCGGGACTTGGAATCACATAGTCTAAGTTGACACTCCAACACAGTACTGGGGGGTGGGGGGGTGGGGAACGCTTCATTGTTGGAGGTGTCGTCCTTTGGATGTGAAATGAAACCGAGGTTCTATCTGCTTGCTCAAGTGGATGTTAAAGATCCAATGGAGTTATTGAAAAAGAGAAGGGAATTTCTCTCTCCTCGTGGTCCTGGCTGATAATTCCCTCACTAAAATATTTGGTCGCTCGCTCTCAATGAGATATTGCTGTGAACAATTGTCTTCCCCGTTTCGCCTACAAAATGCAGTCACTCTATTTTACATTATCACGTGAATCGCTTTGAGATGTCTCGCTGACATAAGGATTATTATTATTATTATTATTATTATTGTCATACCATAGCCCCAGTACGTGAGTCCAGAACAGTGGAACCAGAGAATAAGGCCTGCGTTTGAAGTAGGGGTAAGTTAAAAAAAAGTAATCCGAGGTAACACTACTCCAGTGAGCAACTGGTAAATCTGTGGAACAGGCTCCCCTAGGGAGAGGAGATGGTGAAAGTAGAATATGTCACTTCATTCAATTACAAATGAAATTTTTTTGGAAAATAATTTGTTTTGATACACCGTGAGTTATTTGAGACATGATATATGTTAAGTGTAGCATGCATGGAAGAAGAACCAGGCAACTTTGGATCTAAACCTTCAAGGCACAGTCCTTGACTGGTTCCATTCCTACCTGACCCACCGCCTACATTTTGTATCTTCCAACGGTTTCTTCTCAAACCCCCGCACAGTTTCTCACGGCGTCCCCCAGGGCTCTGTCCTCGGCCCCCTCCTTATCACCATTTACATGCTCCCTCTGGGCGATGTCATCCGCAAACATGGGGTAAGTTCCCCCCCGAACTTTTCGACCTCCCCTACGTGTTTCACCCCTTCCTGAACACTCTCCTCCCAGCTCGGGTCACACGCCTCCTGTGCAGCGCCTTGCGATGTCTTCCTGACGTGAAAGGCGCTTTAGAAGTTTAAATTGTTGTTGTTGCTGTTGTTTAAAGTTCTCGCTGTGTAGTAGAACTAATCCATACAGAATTCACTGCTAGCAGTTTTTTTGCCCAGTGCAGCCTGGCTCATCAGTACCTGGGGAAGGGCAGACCAGTCAATGGGGCCAGGGAGTCAAACCACTCAGCTCCTATTAACCCTGCAAGCCAAAGCCCTAAATGAGTACGGCGATCCTAGCTGGACAAGCAGCAGGAAAGCTTGCCAAGACAGTACTATCAATGGCAAGCTACAACAACAAAATCACATTTGTATAGCTATGCAGTTTTCGCTAGACTCCAGGCAGTTAACTCAACGCACACTCCCCTCTACTCTGTGGGCAATGGCCTGCCCCACGTCCCCTGCCCTGCCCACTTCACCGTTGCAGATTGGGCCTTCAGACTTTCTGCCCCCATCCTTCAAAACGCCATCGTAGAGCACCTCCACCCATTCGTCTGTGACTTCGGTCATCCTAACTTGCAGCTTAGGTGCAAATCCTTGTCTGTCCAACACCTTGGGACGTACACCCGACATGCTAGACGCTGTGTAAATGCAGTTTGTTGTTGTCATTTCAGCTTATTAATGGACTGTGTGGGTGATGAACTGGTTTAATAATACTGTGTGTCTGGGCTCTCTATCTCTCACTCTCTTTCCCTCCATCCCTCTCTGTCCTCCATCACTGGGACACACATTCCTTCCAGGTGAACAACAACAACAACAACAACTTAAACTTATAAAGCGCCTTTCACGTCGGGAGGACGTCCCAAGGCGCTGCACAGGAGGCGTGTGACCCGAGCTGGGAGGGGAGTGTTCGGGAAGGGGTGAAACACGTAGGGGAGGTCGAAAAGTTCGGGGGGCAACAAAAGGCACGGTCGAAGAGGAAAGTCTTCAAACCGGCCTTGAAAGAGGAAAGGGAAGAAACAAGACGGAGGGATTGGGGGATGGAATTCCATAGGGTGGGAGCAGAGAAACTGAAGGCCCGGCCTCCGATGGTGGGGTGGTTCGGGCGGGGGGCTTGGAGCAGGCCAAGTCCTGCTCTGAACGGAGGGTCCGGGTGGGCTTATAGGGGGAAAGTAAATCGGTTAAGTAGGGTGGGGGCAAGGCCGTTTAAGGCCTTGAAGGTGAGGACGAGGATCTTGAACTCGATCCCCTGGAGAATGGGGAGCCAGTGGAGACGGGCGAGGGTGGGGGTTATGTGGTCGCGGAGGCGGGTGCGGGATAGTACACGGGCTGCAGAGTTTTGGATGACCTGTAGCCTGTGAATGGAGGAACTGGGGAGGCCGACGAGGAGAGAGTTTCCGTAGTCCAGCCGTGAGGTGATGTACGAGTGCACGAGTGTTTCGGCAGCATGGGGGGTGAGGTAGTTGCGGAGCCTGGCAATGTTGCGCAGGTGGAAATAAGCGGTGCCGGTCAAGGCATGGATGTGGGGGAGGAAGGAGAGTTTATGGTCGAACGTGATGCCGAGGTTCCTGACTGGCTTTGTGAGGTGGATGTTGAGGCTGGTAGCGCCCGATGTGTGGAGGTGAAGGTAAATCATCCTGAGAGATTCCTGTTAAACCCGTCGCCAGGCGGAAAAAACCTGGAACGCAATCCGGGAATAAATAACTTGACCTTGAGCTGTGGGAACTATGGCAACGGCCAACAAGATAAATATGTTTTATTATGTCCGTCGTGTGGTCTGATAGGCACCTAACAGAGGCCAGAGGCATCAGGAGCGAGCTGGAGTTTAGTAATGAGTGCTGGACTGTCAAAAGCTGTAGCCTTGATTTAGTGAGAGAGGAGGCAGAGTCACAACACACATTATTTGTCAGAGGGAGTTTGCTTTGGGGTAAATGCTGGAGTGTAACCAGCTAAAACTGGAAAGCATGCCATCGAGAACACTGTCTGGCAAGCTTTCCCCTCTACTTGTCCAGTGCACAGAGGGAAACGAAAGTGAGCACAGTGAGAGAGGGAAAGAAATAAAGAGAGCTAGAAAGAGTGAACAATAGAGATGAACAGAAGAGGGTCAATTTAGCTAAATAATCATGACGATACTTTCATTTCATATAGCGCCCCATCATGTAGCTGAGATGTCGCAAAGCGCTTCACAGGATATATTGTAAAGTGAATTGACTGTATCTTTTGTGGGTGAAACATTATGTACAACAGTATCCCACAAGCAATTGTGGATTGAGCGACCAATTTTTTTTGAGGGATTATTACCCGTGGAAAATGATCCTCCAATTGATTGACAACCAGGTTCCTACTTACATCTGGGTAAACAGAGGTGTGCGGAATAAGGAAACTTGCCTAAGGTTTCACCTTGCCTGGGAATCAAACCTAGATCTTCTCGCTTGTGAGGATGGGACTCCATTCATTGAATTTGATATCAGAATTTGCTGTAAAGTGTAGTGACTGTATATTTGACACTCCAGTGTAGTTCTGGGGATGCCCTAGACTGTCCAAAATGCCGTCCATTGGATGAAACATTAAACTGAGGTCATAGTAATAGTTTTCCTGTTTTATTTTACTACCAGACTCATAACTGTCACTTCCTGGTACATTTTTGACTCATGTTTACAGAGAATTGCACAAATAAATCCTGATTAAAAGAATTACCGCGCAAACTTAAAACAGCGACGTTAAAGCTGAGGGTGGACGCTGCGAAGGAATACCGGAACGGTAGCCCACGCTACCCAAAGTACAGTAGATCGTTTCCACCCGCTGGCGAACGAGGTAACAGCGAACATCACAACGTTCAATGGATATATGTTCCCTATGTATCAGCAATGTAATAACAAAGCAACGCTGACCGAAGTAACATTAAGCAGGGTCTACCTGCACAGAGTATATCCTGTGAAGCACTTGAAACGTTTCGACAATGCGCTAAGGCACTGTATCAAATTATTATTATTATTTTTAATAATCTGCACTTCTGATAAATCGGCGTGTCGCCCAGACTGATCCTTACCCTCGTGGGCAATTGTTGGTTTACGGCCGGTGGCGAGGCAGGCGAGCGAGGGTTAACACCGAGATGACTTGTGGTTGTTGCTTCAATCCAGCAGGTAGCAAATGCAAGCCCTAAGTTCAGGAGCCCACTTCGTTCCTCACACAAACACTCCCCCCCCCCCTCCCACCCCCCTGCTGTTTGTCGTCCTCGCCCATCGCTTGGAGAGGAGAATGTTGGCACAGGCAGCGGAGAGAATGACCATGTCTGGAGTTATCTGACGAATCATTGAGGGAGAGGCAAACACACCCCCCGGCCCAGAACACACACACACACACCCACACACACTCACTCACTAAGAGCAGCCTCACGCAGCGCAGAATTTGTCATGATTTCAGCACCACATGGCTGATAATCAGTGTGCGGAGTAAAGGGCTGATGGGGTTAACACGTGCTCAGTGTTTAACCCTCTGTCTGTCAGCCGATGTTTCCAAGTCAATGTGCAAGATCTTTTAAAATGTAGTCACTTTCTCCATGACTGATTATGAGACGCTACTGAGTACAATTCACCACAGCGTTTCCCCACAAAATACCCAGTCACTACACTTTACAGTATATCCTGTGAAGCATGTTCAGACGTCTCAATGATACGATAAGGCACTAAATGAAATGCAGGCATTATTATTAGCGTTTCGGATGGAACAGGGTTGTCTGGCAGGGTAGTTGAGGCTACGACATTTGGATTCGTTTAAAAGGTAGCTTAATGCTGTGATGGGGGTGGCTGTTTGAGAGGGAGGAGATCAGAAGGGAAGAATGGTGTTCATCCAAAAGCCTCCTGTGATTGTGTGATGTTCCAGGCTGTGTCGATCTTGGGATGGATGTGTTTGAGGCAGGAACAGAACCTTTGCCCATGCAGAATGTGGGATTAAAGTGTCAAGGTCTCTGTTGTACACGTGGGATGTGCGTGCGCTAATTTCACTGAGCTGAGCTATTTATTGCACCTTTCAAATTCCAGCACGATGGAGGAAGTTGAGGATAGACGTTACTTCGCGTCATCGAACAAGAGGTTAACGGGTCAGACTGTTGGCAACTCCAAGCTCACAGTGCAGTGCTGCTTGGACCATTGCATTATCGGTGGTGCCATCTTTCCGAGAGGAACATTAAACCAAGGTCCCGTCTGTGCCTGTTCAGTTGAATGTTAAACATCCCACAACATTACTGGAAAAGGGAAGGGAGTTTCTCTCTCCTGTTCCCCTGGCCAACCATCCCCAGATCAAACAGGTCACTATTGTGGGATGTTGCTGTATGCAAATTGGCTGCACTGTTTCATCAAAAAAAATACAGTCACTACACTTTACAGTAACTCCATTGAAGTGCTTTTATTATTTATTATAAATATTGCATCCAATACATGAATTATTATGATTTATATTACTATCACGAAAAATTATTATTTATCTCTCTAGCTTTGAATCGTATTTTCACGCTATTTCTGTACAGCTTTAATGTCCTGTCTTCCTATCCACACATCTCCCTTGTAAAAAAAATGATATTCCCGGGATTGACATTGAAACTTTCACCTGCGTTCCTTCTCTTTTCAAATAGCATTTTTTTAATGTCCGCCTAAGTTAATCTAAAGCATTCGACCAGTCACTGAGAGCAGAGAACCCTCCTGCTCAGCTCCTGCTAAACATTGCAAGCCAAAGCCCCAACGGGGAGGGTGGTCCTCGCAGGACAAGCAGCGGGACAAATTGTCGGACAGTGCTTTGAATGGCAAGCCATGGGGTTTTAGCTGCTTAGACTCCCATCAGTTACCCCAACGCACACTCCAGGGTCCCCAAGCCATGGCTTTTGCCAACCTGCGCCTAATAGTTTCCTGTATAAGGTAAGCAGATAAGCAGATGAGATGTGTCCCTCCAGAGAGAGAGAGAGAGAGAGAGTGTGCATTCCATTCCAACAATCTATTTCTGGGATTTCCACGTGTAGGTGGGATGTGTGGAATTCCAGTTTGATTTGGACGCTCACGGTGTTGGGTTCCCACATGTGTCAGACACTCAACTAACTAAACAAAAATGATTCTAAAGCCTAGACTATGAGCTCAGAGTCTCAACAACCTCAATTATTTCTGCATACCCTATGTAGAGTTTGGGGAAACCTTCCGACTTGACTTGTAAGAGCCTCAACTGTGACTCGGAGTTTGGTTATCTGTGTCCTGTTGGCTGTAATCCTGAGAGAATGGGGGATCACAAGTTATCTGTGAATGTGGTGCGTGTGCCCAGGTCCATGTGCTCCATCTGCACTACACTTTATGCCATCTGACCAATTCAACATGACATTCATTTCCATTTACTCCGTCGTCAGTGTGTTCGCCTGGTTCGGTCGGTTGTTTTCTCGCCTCTGAATTTGTAAGTACAAATTCTATGGGTCAGGGCCTTTTTGCACTCAGACTAAGCCGGCACTTCAAAAAGAGAAGTGAGTTTGCCTGTTTCTCTCTCTCTCTCTCTCTCTCTCTCTCTCTCTCTATGACTATCTCTCTCTCTCTCTCTCGCACTAACCGTGTCTCTTCCACTATGTCTCAGTCTCTCACTCTCAGTTTTTCTCTCTTTCATTCTGTCTCTCTCTCTCTCTCTCTCTCCCTCTCTCGCTCACTCTGTGGCACTCACTCCCTGTGATGGACACCAACCATACGAGCACCATGTTAAATGGCTTAACACTGGCTCTGGAAGCCCACGTAGGTTCGGGCACTGCTATAAATGGGAAGGTTTATACCTGGGCTCGTATCCAGAGCCCAATTCTTGGGCTGCCTTCCAGCGTCACACGCTATTGTGACCACACACATTAGCTGGACTGTTGGGGTGAGTGGTGGGAGGGGGGAGGGGGGAAGGGCGGGGAGCTAAGCTCAGAATAACCTGACATTTGAGAATGGCTGACAGCATTGCCCTGTGTCCTCCCCCCACCTCGCACATCACCGGTAGATTTCAAGCATGTGTGCTTACATACGACCTCATCCTGTACTGCATTTAGTGCAACCTTACAGGCAGCTGACGGGAGCTTGAACTCCAAACGTTAGCTCCGGGGCTGTTAAAGCTCACGTACACTTTCCTCCATCCCAGATTCCCCACTTCCCCTCACCCAACCCCTACCCCACTCTCCCTCTCTCCTTCCCCAAGTTCAAAGCCCACCTCTGCACAGTCCTCTTTGGGTCACCTTTCCCCAGCCAGCTGTGTCAAGTAATAATAATATTGATAAACCTTGCATTTGATATTACACGTCGTTGAGATGTCTCAAAGAGCTTCACAGCTTAAACTGTAATGTGGAATGACTGCATACTTTCGAGGGCAAAAATGCAGCAGCCATTTGCACACAGCAATGGCCCGTAAACAGCCATGAAGTGAGCGAACAATGTCATTTTCTGTTTTGGTGGGATTGTCAGCCAGGACACCGAGAGAGAGAAACTCCTCCTTTCGAATAGTGAGATGAGATCTTTACCTGAACAGGCAGACGGGATCTCGGTTTAACATCTCATGAGAAGGACGCCACCTCCAACAATGCAACGCACCCCCAGCGTTGCATTGCAGTGTCAACTTAGACTATGTGACTCCAAGACCCGACTTGGGTCTTGAACCCAAAATGTTTTGACTATGAGACGGAAGTGCTACCACTCTGACAGGCTGATACAAAGTCAATTATACCCAGAAAGCAATCCACCAATTACAAGATTCTAACAACTGGGTTCCTACTTTGCTGCTAAGTAAGCAGAGGTGTGCGGAGTGTGGAAACTTGCCTAAGGTTTCGCACTGCCTGGGAATCAAACCCAGATCCTCTCGCTTAACCACTGTGCTATGGGACTCCACTTTTGAAATCAACATCTGAAAGCATTTTGCACAGCGAGACGGATCCAAGTGGAAGCGAACGTTGCGAGAGAGCCAAAGCTGGCAACCAATCCGCAATGGCCCAACCTCAACAACGAGATGAACAACACGTAACCCATGGCACATTTTGCATACACACCACCCCCCCACTCCCCCCCCCCACCCCCCGCCGAAACACCCCACCCCACCCCACCCCACATGGGAGTCAGTTTAATCAGGAATACTTTGAGATATTGGAATGCGCACACAATAGGTGCAAGGATTTCATTCTGGGATTCCAGCAACTTCAAGTCTGAGCCTGCGCATTAAGATTTGAGCAGTTGAGTAACCCTGGGATAAACTGGGTGCCCGGTTCCTGAGAGTCTGGGGGTGCAACCCTTTCTTTCTCCACACCCACCCCACCCCCAGCTACAGGACCGCCACAGAGATGACTCCGATGTTCTGTTGCCAAACATGTCACCTTGGAGACACTTCATCTCCAGGAGATCTCACTTACCTGTGAATCAGACACAGCGTATAGGTACCATGCCCCACATAGAGGACTCTGAGCTTACAATCCAGGGTGATGCCTCCAGTGCGGTGCCGAGGGGAGAGCTGCATTGTCGGATGAGACATTAAACTGAGTTCCCAGTTTCTCCCGGCCACCACTAAATTAGTCACTCATTTTATGGTTGTTTGTAGAATGTTGCTGTGTGCCAATTTGCAGCTGTATTTGCCTAAAAATCCAGTCACCACACTTTCCGGCAATTCTCTGTTTAATTACCAGCGATTTACAGGTGTATTGTGTACACTCATTTGTTTCACGGCACTCCACACCACTGGAGCATGAACCTACACTGCGATCTTAAAATCTCAAACATTCTAACTCCAAAGTGAGAGCGCTGTTAACTGAGCTGGGCTGAGACAATTGGGAAACGTCTTGTGAAAATGGCACTGCCTTAGTTCCAGCAGTAGAGGGCAAGAGCAGTCAACGCTCACACCACAGTCTACAGCTCAGATAGAATATCAGCAACCTTCCCCGTGTTTGTTGATGACTTTGTAGAACATTCTGAGCCTGGAAAAACCTTCTAAACTCATTACGTTACAAGCCCGCTCGATTAGATTAAAAATAACCTTCTGAGAACTTCCGCCTAATGACCTGGGCCCATTCAATTCATGTATTAATTAACACTAGGAACATATTATGAAACTTTGCCTCTCAAATTCTCCAGATCCTTCAATGAGATACTCACACACTCAACTCAATACTTTCTTTTTTCTCCACGTAAGTGATTGTCCCCCTCTTGCATAAGAATGTAAGACTTTGTCGGGTTCCAGAAGACCAAGGTCCAACTAGTTTGCTTTCACCATCCTGGCAATTGCTTGGCATGCTGTGTCTCAAGATATTGTATCCCAAGATAATATTGTCTCGCTGAAATCTATCTCATTTATTCTTGCAACAAACAACATTTTCTGCTTCCACCATTTCGCTAGGAAGCTTGTTCCATGAATTGACTACTTGTTTACTGAAGTAGTGTTTTGGCAGATTTATTCTGAATTTATCCCCCTTCAATTGCAGACCTTGTGGTCTGATTCTGTTCAGCACAAGAGAAAACAACTTCTTGTGGTCCACATTATCTGTTCTTTTCAGAATCTTAATGACTGTAATCCTATCACCCCTCAATCTTTGCTTCTCCATTGTGAACATGCCCAGTTTATCTAATCGCTCCTCATAGTCCAATCCCTCCATTACCTCAATCATTTTGGTTGCTATCCTTTGAAGCCTTTCAATGGCTCTGATCTCCTCTCTGATCTCTCTAATCTTTCACTGATTTCTCAGACCTCCATCTGATCTCCTCTCTGATCACTCTAATCTTCTCTCTGATCTCACTGATCACCTCTGTGATGTCTCTGATCTCCTCGCTGATCTGCCTCTAATCTCTATAATCTCCTCTCCAATCTGTCTGATCTCTGTGTTCTCTCTTATCTCTCACTGATCTCCTCTCTGTTCTCTTTAATCTCTCACTGATCTCTCAGACCTCTATCTGATCTCTCTGATTTTTCTCTGATCACCTCTAATCTCTCTAATCACATCTCTAATCTCTCCAATCTCCTCTCTAATCTCTCCAATCTCATCTCTAATCTATCTGATCTCCTCTCTGATCTCCTCTCTGATCTCTCTCTGATCTCTGACCTCTCTGATATCTCTCTGATCTTCCTGACCTCTCTCTGATTTCTCTGACCTCTATCTGATCTCTCTGATCTCTCTAAGATCCTCTCAGATCTCTCTCTGATCTCTTGTGTTGACGTAGCTCTGATAGCACTGAGTATCTGATAGCATTCCACAGTAATTGAAACAGAATGACACATAATGGACCCCTAGCCCATAAAAATAACCACCTGGTCACCTGCAGGGTACCCCAAGGATCCATCCTTATCTCCCTTTTCTTCCTCATCTACATGCTCCCTCTCAGTGATGTCATCCACAGACAATGTAACTTCCACATGTGTATGGATGACACCCAATTTACATTTCCACCTCTGGTTGCAACCTCCAGTCCCCTGATATTCTGTTAGCTTGTCTGTTGGACAACAGGAACTGGTTGAGTGCAAATTTCCTTCAGTTAAATGTCAATAAGACGGAAGCCATACTCTTTGGCTCCTGTCAGCATCTACTGTCCCATGGTTCCGACCTCCTCAACCTACCAACCTGCCCTTAAATCTCTCGGAACCCGTGTGCAACTTAGGCATCAATTTAAGCAACTTGAGGCCTAAATTATCCTTCCTCCCCCACATCTGGTCCCTTACCATCTCTGTCAATACCTCATCCCAAAAGCTGCTGAAATACTTGTCCATGCCTTGTCACCTCTCGGCTGGATTACTCCAACACCCTCCTCACTGGTTTTTGTTGTTGCTACTCCAGTTAGGTTCACCCTACCCATCGGGGCTTTGGCTTAGAGGGTTAACAGGAGCTGAGCAGGATGACTCCTTGCCCCCAGCGATTGGTTTGCTATTCCAGATCCTGCCAATGAGCCATGTTGGCTGTGCTGTCATCAGCAGTGCCTTGGAATACTATGGACCCACCTGGCACAAGAAATGGACCAGGGAGCATCATAGAGGGCTGGCTCAATTTTGACATTCCATTGCTAAGCATGTCACCTTGGACCCAGTACAGTTCCCAGTAACCCCAGTTACCCTCCCACCCCCACCCCCCAAGGATCATAGTCAAATCTGTTTGGATAAAGAAAACCCTCTGGCCAATCTGATCTCATCCATCCAGAACACTCTGTGACATATTTGGTCGTCTGCAATATTCCAGAGCACTGGTGAGAACAACTCAGCCAACCTGATTCATCAGCAGGACCTGGAAAGGCAGATAGTCACTAGGGGCAGAGAGTCATCCCATTCAGCTCCTGTTAACCCTGTAAGCCAAAGCCCAAATTACAATTTACTGCCACATTTCACCCACAAAATACACAGTCAATCCACTTTACAATATGAAATGCTTTGAGACATCTTAACAATGTGATACGACTCTATATCAAATGTAAGGATTGTTTTTATGATAAGCTTTTTTCAATCACTTCTCCCCATTTCTTTCGTTCTCTCTATTTCCCAATTTCTCTCCCTGTCACTGAATCTCTCTGGTAATTGCAAGAGAGTGTGGGATATACTGACCATCGAACCCTGGGTGGGGGTCCCGACAACTATTTCAGCAATGTCTGGACCTTTAATTCCCTCTAATAACCTGCAGTAGCTTCTAGAAGATTTACCTAATGGTCCCATTTTGTTCATTGGCTGTTAAATCGCCTCCGGAATTAGCTGAGATTATAAATAAAACCTCCTATCCTCGGAATCGATCATAATAATTATCCTTTATACGATATCACACCTTATCATGTAATCACAACATCTGAAAGCACGTCACAGAATTTTATACTGTAAAGTGTAGTGACTGTGTGTTTCGTGGCCGAAAAGACGCGGCAGCCAGTTTGCACACAGCAGTGTCCCACAAACAGCTACAGAGTGAGTGACCAATTTTATCTGGGGGATTGATGGCCAGGTCATGGGGAGAAAGAAACTCCCTTCTCTCTTCCAATAGTGCCATGGGATCGTTAACATCCACCTGAATAGGCACAGATTATTGGTTTCAGATTTTATCTGAAGGATAGCATCTCAACTTGGGTCTTGAACCCACAGCCTTCTGACTCAGGAAAGAATGCTAAATAAATTAAATAAGATAGTCCAATTATTAAACTCCAATACTTTCCAGAACTTGGTGTGGGAGAGGATGTGAGCTGCAGAGTTCTGGATATTCTGCATCTTATGGAGGGAAGCGTTGGGAAGGCAGACGAGCAGGTAGTTAGTGTAGTGAAAGCTGGATGTGATAAGTGTATGGATAATAAGGGTCTTGGTGGTCTGAGGGGTGAGTTTGCAGGTTACCGCCCGATAGTCCGAAGGTTCATTAGTCCGAAGGTTCGTTAGTCCAAAGCTTCCCCTCCCCTCACCCTAACCCTAACCCTAAGGATGGAAACGTTCGGATTAACAAACCTTATTTCATTTTTGGTTCGGACTATCGAGCGGTAATGCCCTCTGGCTACCGTTGGTATAGGAAATCTGTGTGTCCGGACTATCGACCCTTCGGACTATCGAGTGCCCCCCGAGTTTGTAGCGGAGGCGGGCGATGATGTGGAGGTGGGGGATGGCTGAGTGGGTCAGGGCACAGTTATAGGGTTTAAAGGACAGTTAGGAGCCAAAAGAGACAGCGATTCCACACTGGTTCGGTCAGGGAGAGAGTGCATCAGTGGAGATTGATGCTGTTAGTAGTGCCTGAGGTGAGAATCCGCTGATGGGGCCAAGCAGGAGGGCCTCTGTCGTGTTGATATAGAACTGGAAAAAGTTAGCTCTCCTCTCTCTCTCTCTCACACTCTCTCTCTCTCACTCACTCACTCACTCTCTCTTCTGTGCTTTCTCTCTCACAATCTCTCACACATTCATACTCTTTTGCTCTGTGTCTCACACACTCTAATTTCCTCTCACTCTCTTGTTCTCTCACACTCACTTGCATCGCACACTCTTGCAATCTTTTCCACGCGCTCTGTGTGTGTCTCTCCCTCACATTCTCTTTGTCTATTTCTCTTTGTCTCTCTCTGTCATTCTCTTTGTCTCTGTGTCTGACACTCGCAGCGTCGCTCTCTGTCACACTCTTGCTCCCACACTCTCGCAATCTCCCTCCCTCCCTCTTGCTCTCAGTCCTCTTTCTGTCTCTCTCTCACACACTCTCTTACTCTCTCGTTCACAGTCTCTTTGTCTCTCATGGTCTCTTTATGTCTCTGTCTGTCTCTCGGTCTCCTAGCTGTCTCTTTCTATCTCTCTCTCTCTCTCTCTCTCTCTGCTCATACTCTCTTGCTCTCTCTCACAACCTGTCTGTCTGTGTGTTCTCTGTGTGTGTCTGTCTGTGGGTCTGTCCGTGTCTCTCTCTATCTCCATGTGTCTCTCTCTCTCTGTGTCTGTGTAAGTGAGACCACTGACGGCAGTGTGAAGTGGAGAGGAAATGACTGATGGAGGACCGAGCTGCTGGTTTTATGTGGTTGATGATAGACGAGTGAACGGCTCCGTGCTCATTTCATTTCAAAATAACAAATCCTTTTCAGCCGGATGCGGACAGAGCACTTCAGATGTGTCTTTAATTAAGATAGTTTATCTGATTTTCTTCCTCCATCTGTTGTCTCCAAGTTTCTATCCACACTAGTGATTTAATGGGCTCCTTTCGTCTCTCACCCTCCCTTAGCTCTTCATCCTCCTCGTTCCCCTTTCCCTCTTTGACTCTTATCATTTTCTTGTTCACTCTATCTCTCTATCTCTTTCTCTGTTTGTCTTTCACACTGTTTCTCTTTGTCCATTTCTCCCTTTCACTCTCTCACGTTCTCTTTCACTCTCTTGATTTCGATTTCTCTCTCACTCTGTTGTTTTCCCTGTCACTCTCCCTTTTTCTTTACAAGATCACAAGAATGGGTGCAGATGAAGCCTTCAATGCATCTAACCTCATCCCCCCCCCACAGAGAACACCCACTCTCCCCCACCCACCCATCACAGCCTTAAGTTGCTTTTTGAATGAGTCCCAGTGTCCTGGCCTCAACCACCCTTCCTATTAACCTGTTCCAGTCATTAATTACCCTCTGGGTAAAGAAACATTTCCCGTTGTCCGCTCTGAAATGGCTCTTTACAACTCTAAACCTGTGTCCCCCGTGTGCTACCGTCTCGGCGCATCTGATAGTATTGATCTGGGTTTACGTTCCACATCTCTGTTTGAGTCTATCAGCTATCTGTGGTCACCTTCGGTCACCTTTATACCCCTGGCCCCGGCTCGGTCCCGGGATCCGCTGTTGTGAAGCTCACTGAGACGCCGTCTGGCGTGGAGGGCACTGTATAAATCAAAGTTGTTGTTGTTGTTGTTATCTTTCTGCTCGTCTCACACACACATACACACACCCTCTCACTCTCTCTATTTATCCCTCTCTCATGTCTCTTTCTGTTTCACTCTATCTGTTGGCTATCTGCCTCCCTCTCAAACGCACACAGCTCGTTCTCCTGATTTCTCTCTGTTCATCGGTCTGTCTGTCTGTCTCTCTCTCTCACACACACACACACACACTCTCTTTCTGCTTCTCTCTGTTTCTATATGAGATACAGTAAAAGTAAAGACATAAGGTCATGCTGCCCTCAAACATCCTGAGTGATTTAATTGAACTCTGATCCTTTTGTTTTCACTTACAATAGAAACATTCGAGAGTGTTAATGTGTTCCTGTGTATCTGTGTGTTGCTGTGTGTCTCTGTGCGTGTCAACATGAGGTTCACTGTTCTATAAAGCTTTCGCGCTCTCATCCCATTTGCCGCTGTCTCCCCATCACGTCTGTGCTGGTGTGCGCTCCCTCACCGGAGTTCTCGAATCTAATCGCGTTCGTTGTGCTCCCCCCCATCGTGTCTGTGCTGGTACTCACTCCCCCCGCATTGGATCTCTCTACTCTAATCCTATTCCCTGCTCTCTCCACATTGTGTCAATGATAGGGCTCGCTCTCCGGGGAGAGAGTTTCAACTCCATTACCGCACAAACAATAACTGTGACACTCAGCCAGTCACACGCCCACACCCCCCTGCGTGAATTCTATTGAGTTCACGGACCATTTGATTTCAAATTGAAGATTTTATGGAAAATTCTTAAATGCTGCCCGAAATGTGGAAGCTGATTCGACATTCAGATTAATTACAGTCACTACACTCGCCAGCAATTTCAATGCAGAGGCTCTTTGAGACATTCGGTGTTACAGACTGAACTGAAAGTAATAGTATTACAGCCGGGTGTCAGCCTGGCTCGGTCGCTCTCTCTCTCGCCTCCGACACAGAAGGGTGGAAGGCGCTGTGCGAATGTAATATTGTTGTTGTTGTTGTTGTTGTTGTTGTTGTGGGTTCCAGCCTCCACGTCGGGGACCCTGAGCTCACGCTCTGGGCCGGGCAGAGGGAGGTCCAGACTGTCAGAGGCGCATCCTTCAGATGAGATGTGCTGGCCTCAACCACCCATCTTGGTAACCTGTTCCAGTCGCTAATTACCCACTGAGTAAGGAAAAAAAAGACCTGGAGTCTTTGCTGAAATTGCCCTTTACAACTCTGAACCCCTGTTCTTCTTGTTCTACGGTCTCGGTGCATCTTCAAAGTATTGTCCTGGGTTTACTTTCTCAATCCCATTTATAATTTAAAATCCTCTGTGAGGTCACCTCTCTGTCGTATTGCCTCAAGATCGAAGAACCCCAGCTTGTCTAATAGATGCTCGTAGCTCATTCCTCTAATAATAATAACCCTTACATTTGATACAGCGTCTCACAGCGTCGTTGAGATGTCTCAAAGGATAAAGTGGAGTGACTGTATCTTGTGGACAAAACATAGCAGTCGGTTGCACTCGGCTGTGTCCCACAAACAGCCAATTTTGAGTGGCCAATTTTATTTGAGGGATTTGTCGGCCGAAGAGAGAAACTCCTTTCTATTTTCCAATAGCGCCATTGGATTTTTAATGTTCATCTGAATGGGCAAATGGGACCTTGGTTTATTAACATCTCATCTGAAGAACGGCATCTCCGAAAATGCAATACACCCCAGCATTGCATTGGGGGCGTCCATTTGGACTATGTGATTCCACGTGGGGTTTGACCTTCCGACTCGGAGGCGAGAGCTCAACCACTGAGTCAGGCTGACACAGGGATCATCCTTGTTTCTCTGCTCTGTGCCTCTCGGTTAGTTGATATCCTCCCGAGTTGCTGACTCACCAACCTCTCTGTTTTAACTAATTGAAGCCCATCTATGTAGATCAGGTCATCTCTCAATCTGCCTCATTAGGGGAACGGCTTTCCCTCTCTGTAACCCCCACCTTAATTCCAATCCCAAGGTCGGGTACAAATCCTTCACTGTCCGACACCTGTTGATCCTCTTGTGACGTGAAAGGTGCTCTATAAATGTCATTAGGTTTTGTTGTTGTATGACCCCGCACAGTGTAGCCCTCAATAATAATAATTCCTTGCGTTTGATATAGCGCTTCATCGCGTCGTTCGGAGGTCCCAAAACACTTCACAGAATATATACTGTAAAATGGATTGACTGTACATGCTAGTATTGTGGGTGAAACGTAGCAGCTAATTGGGGATGGGGTGGGTGGGAGGGGATGGACCTGAGCAGGGAGGGGGGAAAATACTAATGACAATAAGCCTTTCATTTGATATAGTGCTTTATCACATTGATGAGATGCCCCAGAGCGCTTCACAGGATATACAGGACATACTGAAACAATGAGTGTCCAGCGCCTTGGAACATCCTCCCGACGTGAAAGGCGCTATACAAATGTAGTTTTGTTGTTGTTATTGTATACTGTGTAAAGTGACTGTGTATTTTGTGGATGAGATGAGGCGGAAGTTTGCACACAGCGATGACCTGCAAAATAGCCATGCAGCGAGCGACCTGGTTTATAGCACCGTTCCCCCCACCCCCACCCAATCCACCCAATCCCCCCCCCCCCACAACCCCCCCACCCCCCGCACACACACTCACATATGTGCGTCAGCAGATATAAACTAGATTCAAAGTCTGTCCCAGAAATGTTGGGAGATGGTGCTGCCCCTTTAAGTCACAGGCTTGTCAAGTGCATACGTGCTAGATGGCATGTAAGTAAAACTGCATTGCTCATAAAATAAAAAAAACAGCCTACCGAGCCCCACCAGAATAGAAACAGTGTGGAGAAACACAAAAAAATTGCAGTTGCTCTCTCCCTTTCTCTCTCTTTCTGTATCTTTTTATCTGCGTCTCCCCTCTTTTGTCTTTCCCTCCCGATCTGTGTCTCTCTCTTTCTGCCTGTCTCTCTCTGACTCCGTCTATTTGAGTGTGTCTCTCTCTGCCCCTGTCTCTATCTTCTTTCTGACTCTCTTTGTCTCCATCTCTCTCTGTCTCTATCTGTCTGTCTCTCTCTCATTGTGAGGTGGGGAGAGGGATGGGGCGAGTGGGCTGGTTGGGGCGGGGAGTGTGATCGGGGTGCAGAGAGAGCAGTACCGTGGGGGTCACAGTGCCTTATTCTGGCCGTTAATATTTCTAGACTCTGGTTCACAATGCAATGTAAAATAGCCATTCTAACCCCCACCCCCCCCCCCACAACCCCAACCCCACCAAGGGAAAGGTTGAGCTCAAAAATTGAAGTCTGACACTCCCGTGCATTGCTGCGGTGGGGGGGGGTGGAGGAAATACTCTGGAACTTCAGAGATGCCGTCCTCCGGACAACACGTTTAGCCAGAATGACCCCCAAACCCAACCACAATACTCACCCCTCTCTGCTCACTCTTTGGGTAAACGTCAAAACGGATAAACAGCTCCCCTATCACCCTAACTCAAGGTCAGCTGGTGCTGGTCTGGAAATGTCAATACACACACTGTGAAATTTGGTCCAAGCAGATGGATCCTTACTGCAAGTCAGACCCACCTGTATCTGACAAACACAGAAACCCATCGGCATGATCAGCCGGGTGTCTGACACACACGGAAACATGTCCCCGTGATCAGCCGGGTGTCTGACACACATAGAAACCTGTCACCATGAAAAGCAGAGTAGGAGGGTGACTAATGACACCGTAGAAGAGGAAGGGCTTGAGACTGGCCTTGAAGGAGGCAAAGGAGGGGCAGGGTGGAGGGCCTCTGGGATGGATGGGGATGGAGGTTGGGGGCAGAAAGGCTGAAAGCCTGACCTGTGATGGTGAATCGGCAGGATTGGGGGATATGGCTCGCTCGCTCACTCACTCACTCACTCACTCACTCACTCATTCAGCTCTGCACCTTTCACAACGAAAAAAGAAGTCTCTGTCCTTGGCCAATACGCACTCAATCTCACCAGGCTCAGCCTCGTGTGAAGAGACTCTGGAATTTCATCCTTTTAATTGAGAGGAGTTTTCTTAAGGCCTTGAAGTTTATTTTTCAGGCCGAATATTCCATTCTGTGGTCAACAATTTCCTCGCCTGGCCACGAACCAGTAACTTCAGTCAAAAATTGACATTTCAAAATAATTCAATGGGTATGTGTGGATAACTCAGTTTGAGCTAATTACTTCTCTGCTTTCTCTCTCTCTCTCTCTCTCTCACTGTCTGTCTCAAACAAGCTGACAAGATGTTTGGCCACGTTTATTTGGATGTTTGTCAATGTGAGAGCTTCAATATTGTACGGTTACACCCAAATCAAATTGTTTACTCACTTCATGGCATTTTGTGGACCGATGCAATGTCCCACAAACTGTCGTGGATTGAGTGACCAAATTATTATTATTATTTTCCAAGGGTTTATTACCTCCAGAAAATGATCTGCTGATTGACTAACAATGAGGTTCCTACTTAGTGCCAGGAAAACAGAGGAGTGCAAAGTTAAGGAAACTCGCCCAAGGTATCACCACACCCGGGAGCTGAACCTTGCCTAATAATCCTTGTATTTGATATAGCGCTTTCCACATCTTAACAACGTCCCAAAGCGCTTCACAGAATATACTGTAAAGTGAATTGACTGTATATTTGTGGGTGAATCGCGGCAGCCAATTGCGCACAGCAGTGTCCCACACACAGTCATGGATTGAAATGACAAATTTTATTATTGTGTTTTTTTTGGGAGGGAATATTATTAGGCATGTGGAGTAAGGAAACTTGCCCAAGGTTTCGCCCTGACCTGCCTGGATTCGAACACATGTCTCCCCAGCTTGGCCTCCCCAGTTTGCAAGACAAGTGCTCTAACCACTGAGCCACAGGAGCTCCACTGAGCCACCTGCGAGGCAAGGGTGCTAACCACTATGATAGAGAATTATTAGGATTTTTATTATAGGAGTACAGAATCCCAAAGGACCAAAACTCCTGCCACTCACTCCTACTACACAGATCCCACTGACCCAAACCCCTTCCTACTCACTGCTACTAAAGAATCCCTAGGGAGAGTGCGAATGGAAAAGCTCCAAATAATTTACAAGGCATGTATTTAATTTCACCATCACTTTAGGTGTGACGATATCTCAATTAGCAGTGCTCTCTTTTCTCGATGCTTCGGATGAGATGTTAAACCAAACTCCCATCTCCTTGTTTAGGTGGACATAAAAGATCCTTTGGCACTATTGGAAAAGAGAAGGGAGTTTCTCTCACCTGGTATCCTGGTCAACAATCCCCCAAATAAAATTGGTCACTCGCTCCTTGTCACATTTGTGTGACACTGGGGTGCAACAACTCTGCAGCATTTTGCTCACAAAACACTGTCACTACGCTTTATAGTATATCCTGTGAAGCACTTTGAGACATCTTGATGACGTGATAAGGCCCTATAATAATAATAATCCTTGAATTTGATATAGCGCTTTTCACATCCTATTGACGTCTCAAAGCGCTTCACAGAATATACTGTAACGTGAATTGACTGTATATTTGTGGGTGAAACGCGGCAGCCCATTGCGCACAGCAGCGTCCCACAAACCGTCGTGGATTGAAATGACCTATATCTGAAGCAAGGATTGTATGTTCAATCCTCACATCAGGGACTTTCAGTTCATACGTCAGCATATTGCTGGGGGAGGGGAGTTGACACTGCATTGTCAACGATTCCATCATTTGGACAATTGAGTTCCCATCTGAGAAATGAGTTTCTGCCTTCTGATAAATGCTCCAAATCAAAATTATTCACCTCACAGCTGCTTGTACAAATCGTTGGCAAGAATGGCTATTGTGTTTTTAACATGTTGCATTTCGCCCACTAACTACACAGCCAACTAACTTTACAGTATAAACTGTAAAGGGATTTGAGAAGTCTTGAAGGCGCGATAAAGCGCTATATCAAATGCAAGGATTGTTTTGCTGTTGTGTTTGCCTGCAAATAGTCAGTGCCAGTAAGTGTTTACCAAGCAAATAGTATGTACTATGTGATTGAATGTAATAAAATGCTAAATCTGTGGGTTCTGTTCTTTGCATAGTTTCCCCGAGGGAAGGAATTGGAGAGCAGACAATAAATATTAACTCTGACACTTTTCAACACAGCGTCTTTCCTGTCAGGAGGGCACAAGAACATAAGAATTTGCTAGATGATTCAATCATAATAATAATACTAATAATCCTTGCATTTGATAACGTGCCTTAGCAAGTCTTCTAGACGTCTCAAAGCACTTCACAGAATATACAGAACAAAGTTCATCCAGCTCACCTCCCACCATCCTGGCAGTCCTAGCATGTCATGTCCCAAACTATACTTAGTTTCCAGAAGCATATCGCAGGATACGCCATAAAGTGGTGCTCGCCAATTTTTATGGTCGGCCAATCAAACACATTTTTCTGGATTAGTTATCACTCAATGCGAAAGGTGAAAATCTCTCTGGAAACGTAATTGCATTGTTGTTCGTTGTACTTGATTCATGACGTGAATCAAGAAATATTCAGTCAAGAAAAAACGTTTTCACATTAGAAAGATCGTCCAGGGGTTTGGGCGTACAGACTCCCTACATGAAACAAAATGTCAATGTACAGTAATTTGTTGGCTGTTGTTGAAAACACACAAATGATCAGACATGGAGTTACCCAGACTCATGAGAATGCATCGGGGTGGGGGGGGTGGGTGAGGGTGGGGGAGGCGTTTCTTGACGCCACTTCCAGCTCTCTCTCACCATTAGACACATACACCCTTAGAGTGTGCATTGGGGTAACTGTGGAGTCTAACCAACTAAAATTACTCACATTGCAGGGAGAAGAAAAGATTATATTGGTGATCAGGGAACCCATCATCATGCTTAAGAATATCCAAACGAGACTGTTGCTTGAACAGCTAGGATCACCCTACCCGTTAAACCTTTGGCTTGGAGGGTTAACAGGAGCTGAGTGGGAGGATTCCCTGCCCCAGTGACTGGTCTGCCCTTCCAAAGGAAACTTGCCCAAGGTATCGCCCTGACCTGCCTGGATTCGAACACAGGTCTCACGCTTGTAAGGCGAGTGCTCTAACCACTGAGCTACCGGAGCTCTACCATGACATTCCATTGCCAGTAGTGTTACAATGGGGTCAATTCAGCACCGAGGAGACCCTGTTTACCCAGGTGGACATTGTCACAGTGAGGGTTAAGTGATGGGAGAGCAATCATTGCTCTATATTTGGTGTTGGACAAACGTTGATGCTGGTCACAGAGGAAGGGAGCCGCTTGCAACTCACTCTGAAACATTCCTGTTAAAACCTGCTGCTGGGAATATTTCAGGGGAAACCCGGACTCTTATCAGAATGCTGGGAAGCATTATGTTTGATGGAAGTGGCAGGGTTTTGCCCATGAATATAAATCTTAACAACCTTGGCTGCGATGAGCTAATTTCACGTTTGATAATAACAACCACAAAGAATAATAATAATAATATTAAATAATAATCCTTTCATTTTATATAGCACCTCATCATTTTGTTGAGACAGCAACAACAACAGCAAATTACACTTGTATAGCCCCCAACACGTCGAAAAGATGTCTCATGGCGCTGGACAGGGAGCGGGTTCTGCACCCAGCTGGCAGTTGGGTCAGGAAGGGTGGAGGGCGGGGGGTGAGGTGGGAGACGCACAGGTCCTGAAGCAGGCCGGCGTCTTCTGAACGGAGGGAGCAGACTGCAAAGTGATCCAGTCAACTAACACCCGTGTTCCTACTTACTGCTAGGTAAACAGAGGCAAGTGAAGTAAGGAAACTTGCAAAATACTGCAGATGCTGGAAATCTGAAACATAAACAGAAGTCACTGGGAACAACTCAGCAGATCAGGCAGCATCTATAGAGAAAGGAAAGTGAGTCGCGTTTCAGGTCCACCACCCTTCATTAGAACTGGACTAATCCATCCTACCAGCCCTCCAACCTTCCCGATCCCGAGTCCAAAATACTACCCAGCGCATTCGGACGTCCTCCCAACATGAAAGGTGCTACACCAAAATAAACTTTTGTTGTTGTTGTAAGGTTTTGGCCCGCTTGCAACTCAAACAAAGATCATCTCGCTTGTGAGATGATGCGATTAATCTTCAGTCTGTGAGAAATTTCTGCCTTCAGTCAAGCGCTGGCTGGGAACGCCTGTGCCGTAGCAAACGTTAGGCGGAAACAATGTCAAAACGAAAGTTGATCTCTTCTCTCCTTCACCACTTGAAGCCTCAAGCACGTTGTCAGGTGGACATGAGGAGCATTACCTGGTCCTGTATTGTTGAGTCTCTCAGAGTGCTTCAGGGCTCTGGCAAGCGCAGCCCAATAAATGGAAAACAACACTTTTATTGCAATGTCTCCTTATCGCTGAACTGACTCCAAGGTGACATGTCTACAGTAGAATGTCAGAATTGAGCCAACTCTCTGTATTGGTTCCTGAGACAGGCGGGTCCACTGTATTCCAGGGCACTGCTGATGACAGCGCAGCCAGCCTGGCTCATCAGCAGGATTGGGAAGGGCAAATCAGTCACTGGGGGCACTGCTCCTCACACCCCAGTCCCTACCCATCCATCCCTCCCCCACAACTTTGAACTGTCTGCCACTCCTCTCTCACCACCACTATAACCTGCATGAAACCAACCTGTTTCCTCGATCTCTTCTCTAGCCCTCGCCTTACCTCCCAGCTCCACCTTGCCCCCTCTACTCACAGAAATCACAAACCTCTCCGTGTCCACTGGCACCATTCCCACCCCCTTTAAAAACATCTGTCATCGCTTCCCAGCTTCGCTCCTTCCTCTCCTGTCACTCCCTTCACAAATCCCTCCAATCGGGTTCCCATGCCGCTCACAACACAAAACAGTTTTGGTCAAAGTGACAAATTACATTCTGACCATCTGTGACCAGGGCTCCCTCTACCTCCTTATCCCCCTCGACCTCTCTGCTGCCATCAATACCGTTCACACTCTAACCTCCTCCACTGCCTCTCCTCTCACCTCAACTTTCATGGTACTGAGTGGTTCAGATCGTACCTCTCACATCATCTCCAATTTATCTACACAAATGGCTTCTCCTCTAGCCCTCGCACAATCTCATGTGGCGTTCCTCAGGGCTCTATCCTTGGACCCCCTCCTCTTCAATATCTATATGCTCCCTCTTGGTGACATCATCTGCAGACATGGGGTCAACTTCCACATGTATCTAGATGACACCCAACTCTATATCTCTCTGCCTCCACCTTTGACTTCAGGGCAACTGCTGTCCTGACAAAATGTCCGTCAGACATCAAGTCCTTGATGAGAGCTAACTTCCTTAAGTTGAATGTCAACAAGACGGAGGCCCTCCTGATTGGCTCCCATGCCTCCATACCTCAGTTGTTTGAGATGAAATCTCAAAGTGATTGTATCAAACCTGTTAGGTTATGGGGAGAGAGTTGGGCAGTGGGATTGAGTTGCTCTTTTCAAAGAGCCGGCACAGACTAGATGGGCCGAATGGCCTCCTTTTGCGCCGTAAAATTCTATGATTCTATGAAATTTAAGGATTATTTTGTTGTACGGACTCTGCTGGAATCAGTGGTTTTGAGTTGGTTTAACCACCTTAAAACCAGTTCTCCTAAGCACTCTCTTTGTTTTATCTTTTGAGTGTTGAGTAGAATTTCTGCTTGTGGTTACTGATTCTCGAATCAGTGAAAAAATAATACACCTTCCTGGCAGTCAGGAGCTGAATTGGCAAAGGAGTGATTCTTACTGGGAACTTCTCCTATTGCGATAATGCCTGACCTGGATTTTCCCTAACTGTCTCTTTCATTCACTCCTCTCTTGGGACACTTACAACTCATTGCCTTTTATTTACCAGTCTTTTTGTTTGCTACAGCTTGACTTTCAAACCTTGACTTTCAATCATATGACTTGAGGCATGTCTCAGCTAGGCTAGGTTAGTGGCTCGCTTGCTCAAACGCTCACCTCTGGATCAAAAGGTTATGGGTTCAAGCCCCACATTGGGGACTTTGAGCTCACAGTCCAGGTGATGTTCCAATGCAGGGCTGGGATGGGGGGGAATGGGGCCGAGCGTCACATTGTTTAGGTGGATGTTGTGCAGGAGGTGCTAGCATCTCCCTCCCGGTGTCCTGACCAACAATCCCATGGATTGATGAGTCATTCCCCTCAACAACAACAACATGCGCCCATACAGCACCCGTCATATAGGATAGCATCGCAGAGCACTGTACAGTGGCAGGAATGAAGGACATCCTCTCAATGTGAAATATAAATCGATGTAAATATAAGTTTTGCTTGATTGATTGAATAGAAGCCAAATGGAAACCAAGCAGGGAAGAAATGGAGAGGAGACTCTCACATAGAATGTGTGAAACATTGTCACGTTTGCTCGCAAAATGCACAGTTACCACATCTATGAGGAGAATATCTGTTGAAGAATCCGCTGATCTTCAAGGTGATATAAAATGTGTAAAACTCTCTCTATAGGCTTCACCGGAGTCACCTAGGATTTGAACCTGCAACGTGGGGGCTGAGCCCATTGACCAGAGCAAGAGACTGCGCTCTGCGGTTTCAGCTGATTAGACTCCATTCGGTATGCCAACGCACACTCTGCAATCAATATTGTCCGAAATTGGGTGAGCAGAGTGCATCTCTCCAGAGAGAGAGAGGGAGAGAGAGAAAGAGAGGGTGTTAGAGAGAGGGGGAGAGAGGATATGAATTCCATTCAACACTCTGTACACGTGTCAAGCTCTCGGGAGTCTTGGTTTTGGAGAGTCTGAAGTTCAGGCTTCAGTATGTTAAATACAAGGCAGACCAAACAAAAAAACGAGAGATAGCGACACACGAAGCAGTGTTAGGACTGACAACCTTTTACCCAAATAACATACTGCACATACAGGGGGTGCTGTGACACCTCTGCCAGTCGTACTTAATGTAGAGATTATCTCTTACCCTTTTACCCAGTGTGTGCACACTCAGCCACACTCAGCACTAACCCACAACAAACACTTTCCCACTAACAGGAGGCTGGGGATCATCAGAAGGAGTATAAGAGGCGTTTGGAACTGTTATATTTATTTTTAACCAAAATCAGACATGGGGGATGCCACGCTCCACAGCACCCCAGTCGGTCAGGCTATGGGATAAATGCGGATGGAAAATTATGTTAAAAGTCACCAGAGGAAAGAGCATAAAATAGAATTAGAGTAGAGAGCTCCGGTGGGGCAGCAAGCACCAGCATAGATATGATGGGAAAGAATGGGGAAACAGGGATTGCAGTAGAGAGCCCCAGTGGGAAAGCAACAACAACAACAACAACAGCTTGGATTTATGTAGCGCCCTCCAAGCCGAATGGCGTCTCAGAAAGCAAGCACCAGCACAAACACGATGGGGAGATGGGTTTACAGTCGAGACAAGATGGGGTGAGAGCAGGAAATGCGAATGGAGTAGAGAGCTCCAATGAGGGGGTTAATGTAAGGTTTCTGTCGAATGAACAGCACTGTGTGTGTGGTGCGTATGGCAATGTGAACGGCGCTGTGTATATGTGAGGTGTGTATAGAACAATGTGAAGGGCACTGTGTAAGTGAAAGAAGTTGCTTTATTGATCCTCATGACTGACTGAGGTGAAGGGAAAGGAATAGGTTATTGGTTGCAGGTAGTGTTTGAATCTTTTATTAGCAGTGAACGGGCAGCTACACAGTGCATGGCAGAGAGACAGAAAGGTCACCAGAGAGGACAACAACCTTGTGTGTTTGTGGGGTGGGGGCATGGTGGTGGGGGGTGGGAGGTTGGAGTGGGGGTTGGTGGCTGGTAAATCATACTGAATCAGGCTGATTTATGTCATGCAGTTTCATAAACGTATAAGCAGGAACATTTACTGGGGGCTGAGGAGATGGCAACCTGCCCACTGCCTTGTCATGTTCTGTCTTGCCTTAAAAAGGTAAGTTAGAAACTGTCAACCACATACAAACACGCTCCAGAGGGGCGAGGGACATGTGTTGCAATGTGCAACGCATCCATTCTCAGCCTACAAGATGCTTTTGCTTCAAACTTCAAGATGGGGCAAAATTGTGGGCAATTCCATTGTCTATAGACTAGGAGTACAGGATATCCACAAAGTCCTTTTCTGGGCATTGCGCTGACCAACAACTAAAACACACAGAAGAATGATGATAATTGTATTTAGAAGTACTTCATTGTATTCAGTACAAGTGTTTAACAGTATTTAGATGTCCAGAGGATCGGTGTGTGAGCCCCAATAGATTCATGACAGATAATGATTCGTTTGAAGCCATATCTTCCGTAACATGGAATGGAGTGACATTCTGACAGCTTGTTTCAGCTCCTGCGCAGTCTCATATTGTTTTGTGATGGGGTAAGTAGAATTTGTGCATATCCTGTAAAGTGAGTTGTGGGTGGGTGGGGTGGGGAAGTGTGGGGGTAAAAGTTCTCCAATTCGGATCAGGAAATAGCTGAGATTTTCCTGTGCCAAACAATCACAAGATGGGTTTGGATGAAGAAAACTCTTCGACCCATAGGACCTCATTCTTCCAGAACACTCACCGTACTGCCCACGCATAACAGCACCAAGCTACTGTTTTTTAAATGAGTCCCAGTGTCCTGGCCTCAGCTATCCCTCCTGGTAACCTATTATCAATTACTCTCTGGGCAAAGAAAAAACCTTCCCAGTGTCTGCCCTGAAATTGAGACATTGAGGTTTTCTAACTGAGGTTCCGTCTATGCCTGCTCAGGTGGATGTTAAAGATACCATTGCACCATTCAAAAAGAGAAAGGGGTACCAGGATTCAAACCGTGAGGTTTTAGCTGGTTAGAATTGGACAACAGTGGTTACCCCAGTCCACACTCTGGGGTCCACAAGCATTGGCTCTTGCCAATCTGTGCCCTAATAATTTCCAGAATTAGGTAAACAGGATGTGTGTGTCCCAGGGAGAGAATGCGCATTCCATTCCAACAATCTATCTCTAGGATTTCCATGTGTAGGTGGGAATTCTCAGTTTGGATACTCTTAAGCACGGTGATGGGTTTCCGCATCTGTCAGACACCTGGCTGACAATTTAAAGCACACAACCAGGTGTTTTGCCGACAATCTCCAGATAAAATTGTCAATTTGTTTCTTGACTGCTTACGGGACTTTGCTTTGTGCAAATTGGCTGCTGCATTCGATTACAAAATACATAGTCTCTTCACTTTACAGTAAATCCTGCTTTGATAAGGTGCTGCATCTAATGCAAGATGTATTGGTGTCCCACATTTGAAAGAAACACCCAGTCACTAGATATGAGTCAGCAAGTCTCTGTGAACTGTTTTGAGGCATTGAGAGATCCACTGGGTTGACAAGAGAGGCTACGAGTTGGAAGCTTAGAAAGCAAAAGAACAACAACAACAACTTGCATTTACATAGCATCCTTCATACAGGGCAGCATCTTGGAGTTGTTAACAGTGGCGAAGATCGGGGGATGGAAGGAAGTGACCCTAAGCACGTTTGAAGTGGAAGATCTTCAGTCAGGATCCAAAAGAGGAAAGAAGGGGGAAAGACAGAGGGATTGGCGGAGAGGTTCCAAAGCTTCGGGATTCAGTGGCTGAAGGCACAGAGAGGACAGGGTTTTGGCTGCATTAGGGGGGGGTGAGGTACAGTCAGTGGCACGCAATTAATGTGGCCATTTCTTGCTCTGCTCTGCGCTGTCTCTATGGCCTGGTCAGGAAAAAAGAAAAGTAATGAAAGAGAAAAAGTGAAATGAGCAATCGGCTGCGTGCTGGTTGCGACACATCTACGGTAACCTGTTTCGTCAATAAGCTGCGGTCAGAGAGGACAAGCTCTGGTGCACTGTCAGTGACTGAACTGTGGTCAACAAATGTTTCAAGTGGTTGTCAGTTATGGTAACCCTTTACTGTCCAGTTTGGCATCTGGCCTCACACAACAAAGTCAAGCGAAGGAACCTTAAAAGCAGTGTGTAACGTCTTCCACAGTAATACTGACTTAATAGTGACTTAACTTGTTCTGCATCTTTCATCCAGAATATCGCAAAATGGTTCACAAAGTTTTATACACCTCTACGAGGTCTGCTCTAGTCGTTGTGATTCAAAGCTGAAGAGCTGATCATTGCTCACAGCTCATTCGTCTAACACTGGGTATTAGCCCTGCTGCCTCTCTTCCAATAATAATAATAATAATTCTACACTGTCTCTAGCCACCTTATGTCACAGTGACCAGAACTGTGTGTAGCATTCAAGGTGTGGCCTGACAAGTGCACCATACATCATCCCCAGAGTATGATGTCTGGGGATCTGAACTCAACTGATTTAGCAATCTAACCCAGCATTCTATTTGCCTTGTTTATTGCTGTCTCACACTGTTTTGACACGGTGAGCAAAGAGTCAACGAACATTAGATTTCTCTCAGCTTCTCCCTTTGCAAGTTCAATCCCATCCATTAACTATTTATGTTTCCTATTCTTGGATCCTATATGTAGTACCTTGCAGTTATTAATATGAAATGCCTTGGGACATCCTCCCGACGTGAAAGGCGCTATACAAATGTGATTTTGTTGTTGTTGTGGAAATTGGGTTTGCCAGTTATTAGACCATGAGTCTGCGAATCCAGGTCTTTAACATACATGAGGAACAGCAGGATCCCAGTATAGACCCCTGAAGTTTAATCCCTCTCCCCATTGTGACCTGGCTCCCCTAAAAAAAAATCCTCTGCTTCCTTCCCTTCAGCCAATGCTGAATTCATGTCCATGTTTTTCCTTTCATACCCAATGACCATAGTCTGTTACATAGTCTTTCCTGTGATGTGACACAATGTCAAATGCCTTGATAATCAACATCAGCTGGCTTGCCTCAGACAATTTGGGCTGCCCCGTCCTACAAGAACAGTACCTCAACCCTTGTTTGGTTGTTAATTCTTAGATACGTTTTATATAGGTAAACTTCTACTCCGCGTCTGATGATTGACTTATTATTTTCCTATTGTTGAGCTCAGCACAATGGCTCCACTGTTGTCGGGTTAGTTTTGACACCGTTCGTGAATATGAGAACATCTGCTGTTTCCAGTCTGTTGGACCCTCCCTAGTCCTGATTGATTCCCTCTTAATGTCTTTCAGAGCTGCACACATCTTCTGCTTTGTCTCCTTATTGGTTTGAAGTGCTTCAAGACACTACCCCGCTTGAAACAACAATAATGCACATTGCCCTTCCAGCCTATCTTTCCACTCCCTTTCAAATGTTATTATCCTCTCAGCCTCAACACCCTTGGTGAGCGGACGAAAGGGGGGGATGGGGATTTATTCCACTGTTGTTGTTTGTTTTTCCTGACTCTACCAGTGAACTCTACTGTCGCACGCTGGTAGGAACCACAATAAGTGGCAAGGAACAAGGTTTTCACATTCATTTCAAGATCCTCACATTCGTCTTCAAATCTTTTCGTGGCCCAGCACCTTCCTATCTGCTTACCCTCCAACCCACTACCTGCTGCCCCGCAACCCCCCCTTCGGAGGCCTCCTTTGCTGGTTCTGGCCTCCTGATAATATCCCTTTGTTGCCTCCATTCTACCATCAGTGGCCACGTTTTTAGCCACTAACACCCAATAACTCTGGAACATCTCAATCCCTCTGCCTTGCCCCCTCCTTCCCCATCTTCAGATCACAACGGTCACCTCCCCATCCCCCTGGCTCTGTGTCAGGCTCCACCATAGTTAAGCGCTCTGAGACGCTACTCTGTATGAGGGTATAAATGCAAGTTGTTGTTGCCACAGTAGGTGATATCATGGCCAAGAGTCAGGGAGTGATGGCATCCCCAAGATCCAGGGATTGATGCTGTCCCCTTGGTGCTGCTTGCCCCCCACTCTCTCCCCAATGTTTGCTGCTCTTATCATTTTGTCAGCTTTTATTTTGTTTCGGTGAAACATTTTGTTTTGGAGCAGCACGTGAAACTTTACAAGGTCACTCTGTTGTGTCCTTTGAGCTGAGTTTTATTTTAGGTCAGCATTTAACCGTGTGAGGAATGCCAGCAAATCTGAGGACGCAGTGTAGATCACCTGCTACATCCCTCCTGCTCAGCTCAGTCAGTTCACTCCCTTGTCTCCAGGTCATATCGTGGCTTCAAGCCACAAGTCAGAAGCCAGTGCCTTCGGACAATCTCCCGACTTGAAAGGCGCTGTACAAATGTAATTTGTTGTTTGTAGTTATTTTACATCGATCATTACAACACAGAAACAAGCCATTCAGTCCAATAATCTGTGCTGGTGAAATAATAATAATCTTTGCATTTGATATAATGCCGTATCACGTTGTTGAGATGTCTCAAAGCTTCACATGATATAGTGCAAAAGTGAATTGAAATGTTAAGTTCATTAAACTGTGGACTTTATGGGCAAAACCAGCAGTCAATTGTGCACAGCAGTATCCCACAGACGGTGTTCCAATCAGCCTCCAATCCTCCTAATCATCTCTCACCTATCTTAATCAATCGATCAATCAATCGATCGATCGATCAATCAATCGATCGATCGATCAATCAATCGATCGATCAATCGATCAATCGATCAATCAATCAATCAATCAATCAAAACTTACATTTATATAGCGCCTTTCACAGCTTGAGGACATCCCAAGGTGCTGCACAGTCAGGTAGGGACAAGAGCAGGGGGGGAGGATGAGGGGCAGGATGAAGAAGAGTAGGAAAATTTACTATATATTTGTGGGCGAAACGCGGCAGCCAAATTGCGCACAGCAGTGTCCCACAAACAATCGCGGAAATGGGGCCAGGGGAGAAAAGGGGAAAAGACCCTCCTGTACCACTCTGATAAAGAGTGGGTGAGATGGAGGACTAGAGACTGATAGAATGGTGACAAGACAGAGGGGGAGAGACTGATGGAGAAGGGCAAGAATGACAGAGCGACTGATGGGGTGGGTAGAGATTGATGGTGGAGAGAGATGGAGAAGGATGGGTAGAGACTCATAGAGAAGGGCAAGGCAGCGGGGTAGAGATTGATGGGAGGGGGGGCAGATGGAGAGGCAGAGTCAAGATGAGGCCATCACCAAGGTGCAAGGCCACAGTACAGGGCATTGAGGAAAAATGTCTCCAAACATAAAAATATATCTCCAAACATGAAAATATCTAATACATAAGTCTCCAAACATAAAAATATTTTTGAAACATACACAGTGTACATGTAATGGGATGGGCGGATAAGTGAGGAGGAAAGGAGAGGGTGGGATCTTTTGAGGTCAATGTCCCAAGCTAACTAAGGAGGCACATGCTTTGATGAAAGAAGGAGGGACTGAGACTAAATTCAACCGGAATTGGAATGGAGCCATAACTACTTAGCTAGCTAAATTTCCTTGCTCCACATGCCTTATAATAATCCCTCCAAAAAAAATTGATAATTTCAATCCACGACTGTTTGTGGGATACTGCTGTGTGCAATTGACTGCCGCATTTCATCCATAAATATACAGTCAATTCACTTGACAGTATATTCTGTGAAGCGCTTTGAGACGTCTTTTCAGAAGATGTGAAAAAACCTATACCAAATGCAAGATTATTATGATTATTACTATTAAGATCCCATTGACCTTTTTATAACGTTATCTATCTGTATGGCTGCTTTTAGAGATTTGTGGATCTGAATCCCCAGATCTCTTTGCTCCTCTACTCCTCTTAGGTTCCTAACATTTAGGCTAGAGACAGCTTCTTTATTTTTCTTGCCAAAGTGAATTACTTTGCATTTTCCTATTTTAAACTTCATTTGCCATCTGTGTGCCCATTCGGTTGATCTATTTATGTCTTCCTGCATTCTTCTTCACTGTTTATTGTGATAAACAGTTTGCAGTTATCTGCAAATTTTGACATCACACCTCCTATATCTGAATCCAAATAATTAATTATCTGGTTAAACAGTAGCGGTCCTAACATGGATCACTGTGGAACAAGAACCTCCTGCTTCTTGCCAACCTGAGAAGATGCCCTTACTCCTACAGCTTGTGATTGGGTTTCCTAAATATTCTTTAACCCATTCCCTAAGTTTCCTACATACCACTTGCCCTAATTTCTAGTCATGAGAACCTTGTGTGGCATTTTATCAAAGGCCTTCTGAAAATCCAGTTAAACCTCATCCACTGCATTTCCCTCACTTACTTTATCGGTTATATCTTTAAAGAATTTGATGGGGTTAGTCAAGCATGACCTTCCGTCTATAAATCTACGTTGACTGCTCTTAATTATATTCTCCTTCTACAGATGACTAGTTACTTCAATCTTTTACTATGGAATCCAATCCCTTGCCCACAACCAAAGTGAAAAGGAATGGCCTGTAGTTTCCTGCTTACTTCTGGCTCTCAGCCTCGCTCGTCAGCCCTCACAGTGCTGGCATTAGAACACCCAATGCCTCAAAATACTGCACAAAGACTTGTTGACTCACATCTAGTGACTGGGTATTTGTGGGCAAATGCGGGAGCCAAGAAACATTGCACTTGATACATCACAGTATCAAAGCAGGATTTACAGTGAAATGCAGAGACTATATATTTTGTAGTCGAATGCAGCGGCCAGTTTGCACACACACAGTAAGGTCCCATAAACAGTCAAGAAATAAATTGTCAATTTTATCTGGGAGTTGTCTGCGAAATACCCATTTGTTTCCTTTAAATTGCCAGCTGGGTGTCTGACACCCATGTGGAAATCCAACACCACGCTTAAGAGTATCCAAACTGAGAATTCCATATATCCCACCCGCACATAGATATTCCCAAAACAGATTGTTGAAATGGAATGCGCACTCTCTCCCTGGTGGGACACAATCTGTTTACCTAATTCCAGAAAGCATTAGGTGTAAGTTGACAAGGGCCAGGGTTGGGGGACCCCAGAGTGTGTTTTGGCGTAAATACTGGAATCTAACCAGCTCAAACCTTGTAGCTCGCTATTGATATTGCTGTCTGGCAAGCTTTACCACTGCTTTCCAGCTAGAACCACCCACTAGGGTTTTGGCTTGCAGGTCTAACATTAGCTGAGTGAGAGGAATCCCCTCACTTGCAAGACACTAACCACTAAGCTAAGGGACTCCTAGATGGACTGAATGGCCTCCTCCTTCTCCTGATGCTTGTTGCTGCCCTGGGACCATGTCTCGTTCTAGGGCCTGCCAATAAGCCAAGCTGACTTGTCGTGCCATTAGCAATATACTGGAATACAGCGGATCCGCCTGGCTCAAACCAGACTTATCATCACAGAGGGCTGGCTCCATTCTAATATTCTGTTGCTAAATGTGTCACCTTGGAGTCAGTTCAGTTACAAGGAGGCCGCCCTTACCCCCTTCCCTTACCCCCCAACAGGATATTATGAAGGGAATTATCGGTGAGGGTGAAGATCTTGAAGCCTATCAGTTTGGAGGAGCCTGGCGAGGATTGGGGCAATGGCCATGTGGAGTTTGATGTGGGTAAGGATATGGACAGTTGATGAGTTTCAGTTGAACATGTCAAAATGTACCAAATCTCATCAGTGTAAAAGTCACTGAGGAAGTGGTGAACATGGAACAATCGGGTGAAGGGAAAGTCCAGGGTGAGCTTTGCACTGTAAAAGTTTTGATGATTACAATAATAATCACTAGTTCCTGCTGCTCGTTGGCCTCCTAACAGCCAACAGATCTATGTTTCTGGTCTTTGTCCCTATGAGTTGTATATTGCAAGTCATAATCATATGACACAAGGAAATATTTCTTTCAGGTTGCCAGGAAGCCTAATTGAGGCCAGGACACTGGGACTGATTTAAGAAGCCGTTTGAATCTGTGTTAGGGGGATGGTAGGTTGGGGATTCTGAAGTTATGCTATCAATTGTAAATTTCTAACAACTGGCTGATCATGCTGACGTGTTTCCCTGTGTGTCATACATCCGGCTGATCACGGTGATGGGTTTCCAACCATTTATTTGACAAAAAAAGATTTGCGCTAAACTGCAGATACACCCCCCCCCCCCCCCCCATACACACTCCCAGTACTGCACTGAAGCATCAGCCTAGTCTGTGAGCTCAAAATCCCAAATGTGGAGGATTGAAGCTACTCTTTGGTGTCCTGGTTTGGGGTTGACTTATGGCGGGGTGGCTGTGATCCAGGACAGTGAATTTAATGGGACCTGTGAGTTGAAATATTGGGTTGGTGTGAGTTGAAAATAAAGAAATTAATTGATACACCAGTGTTTCGGGTTGAGAATCATTACAATGCTGTTTATAGCATTGGACAGTCACCGATCTCTCCCCCACTGCTGGGACAGTGACTGCCGGGGTGGCCAGATTCCTTGCCCGGCTTGTGGCTTGCAGCGGAGGCAAAGTCCACAGAAAAATGCAACGGCAACAGTTGGGGGCTGAGAGTAATCTGTGGCCATGGGAGCCTGGCATTCTTGGGCCTCTAAATGCTTCCCATTCACCCCCCTCCTTCTTCCCCTCTTGCTAATGCAGCTCCCAGCCGTCCGCTTCTTATCCTCTTAAAGGCTCAGCCACCAACGTGCTGAGCCCTGGAGACCTTCCCGACTGCCTGCTCAGGCCTCAGAGCCCGGTCTCTCGGCCCCTAAAGCCTCGATTAGAGCCCCCTCGAAGGCTAAAGCTCTGACCTGTGGGAACTCGAGACTCTATCCTATCAATTAGTGCATTGATTCCACCTGCTCACGTTACACTTCAAGCACCACAAATCAGTCAGGGATTCGGAGACTCTCACACAGTCGCTTTTTACTGCCTCTCTTCTATCTCCCTCCCTCTCGTTCTCTCTCTATCTATCTGCCTCTCTTCTCAGATTATTTCTAACAATGATGCTAATAATGCTGGTATTTGATAGATCGCCTTTCACATTGCGAGAATGCCTCAAAACACTTTACAGAATTTTACAGGATGTAAAATAGAGTAACCATATTTTGTAAACCCAATCCGAGGGAACATTTCTATTCCTACGTTTATTTATGTATATTTATTATATGTACTGTACGTGTATATATATAGACAGTATATGCACACAGCAACAGGAGAAGAGGGTTGGATTCTCTGATGGTTTTCTGAAGCCCTTTGAAGAGGGCTGTGTTTCTCTGACGATTATCTATGGTTTAGAATATTACTGTTCTTGCCCAACTCAAGACAGGGCAAAATTTGGCCCCAGAGACACAATACCTCAGCTGGGGACTCTCTCCAGCCCTTGTGGACGTATACTGATTGCACTTATGGGTGAACGGTGCAGCTAATCTGTACACAGCAGTGTTCTATACACAGCTATGAAGTGAACGATCAATTTTATCTGGGGGAACGCTGGCCAGGACACCAAGGGAGAGAAACACCCCTCTCCTTTCTGATTAGGGCCACAGGATCTTTAACACCCACTGGAATCAGCCAGGCCAGGGCTTCGGTTTAATGATTAATTCCAAAGGACATCACCTCCGGGATGGCACCTCTGACATTGGGGCACTTCCCCGTCAGCATTGCACTGGAGAGTCAGGTTGGACTGTAACCTCAAAGTCTGACGTGGGAGTTGCACCCACAACCTGTTGAGATGTAAAGCAACCCATGCTCTATAATGATGCTGTTGATCCACACAGTGTGAGAGTGAAGCTAAGCTGCCTGGCTGTTGGTTTGAAATAATACATCGCTGGGCAAGCACCCCCACCCACCCCCCCTCCCCTTTACGGGCGAATGGTGCAGACCTGGGTGGCTGGGGTCTGGGATACTGACCTCACTGCCCAGGACCACTGGACTTCAGATGGGGGGGTGTGAAGGGAGGTGGGAGTGGGGAGGATGGCACCGAGGCTCCGTGCAGGCTGTCAGGAAGGCAGAGCAGAGGAGAGAGGGGGGGTTAACAAAGACGCAACATTAAAAATAGGTCGAGAGCAAGAGAGGGAGAGGAAATGATCAGCTCATTCTAGCTGTTTTTAGAGATGAATCACTTTATAATAGAATCTACAAAACAACGACAAACAGTCTGCCGTGGCTGATCCTTCCTGAACCCAAGCTCCCACGAACCCCCAAACCCAAGCTCCCACTAACCCCCAAACCCAAGCTCCCACTAACCCCCAAACCCAAGCTCCCACTAACCCCCAAACCCAAGCTCCCACTAACCCCCAAACCCAAACTCCCACTAACCCCCAAACCCAAGCTCCCACTAACCCCCAAACCCAAGCTCCCACTAACCCCCAAACCCAAACTCCCACTAACCCCCAAACCCAAGCTCCCACTAACCACTGACCCGAGGTTTGCAGTGACACCTGACTCTAGGCTTCTACTATCCCTCAAACCCAGGCTGCCAATGACCCTCAACCAAGGATCTCGTTGACCCCCTGAACCCAGGCTCACACTGACCCTTGAACCCAGATTCCTGATCTTGACCCCTTCATCTTCGTCTCTTGTAGGCGCTCTATAAATGTAATTGTATTGTTGTTGTTGCTCATTTTCTCTGCTTGTCTCTGTCTGTCCGTCAGTCCATCCATCTGCCCTCTCGCCTGTCTGCGTGCCCGCCCGCCCGCCTGTCCATCCATCTGTCTATCTGTCCATCTGCCCATTTCTCTCACAATGTCTCTCTTCCTCTCTCTTTCTCTCTCTCTCTCTCTCTCAATGGGGGTTGAGATTCTGTGTGGTACACTGATGTTGTAAGTTAAGATGACTGACATAATTTGGGGAGTGAACAGGAAAACAAGCGTTAATTATATCTCCAAAATTTCCGGCACATTTTGTGCCTGTTTACTGTCGATATGGCGCCCACGTGCAAACCACAAAACTCTTTGCTTTGTGGACGGATTGTCGTTAGGTCACAAACCGCATCTTTCTCCTGTTAAGAGCCAGAGTGGATATCCAATATACAACCTATTATAATAAATCTTATGTGTATTTGATACACCGATAAAAAGGGAGGGAGAGAGAGAAAGTGACAAGAAGTGAGTGACCAATTTTATTGGGTGAATTGTAGGGCAATACAACAATAACAAAATTACATTTATATACCGCCTTTCACATCAGGAGGACGTCCCAGGCGCTGGACAGTCACTGTTTCAGACCTGAGCTGAGGACAGCCGGTGGGAGGGAAAGGAGGGATTAAGAGTTGCCGATGGGTGGAGAGGAGAGTCTTGAGGTGAGACTTGAAGGAGGCCAGAGAGGGGGCAAGGTGGAGGGACTGCGGGATGGAGTTCCAGAGGTTCGGGGCAGAGTGGCTAAAGGCTTGCCCGCCAATGGTGGGGTGGGTGGACAGGGGGATGTGGAGCAGGCCAGAGCCTGCTGAGTGAAGAGGGCGGGCAGGTTGGTAAGGGGTTAGGAGGTCACAGATGTAGGGTGGGCGAGGATGTGGAGGGCTACAAATGTGAAAAACAGACTCTTGAATTCGATCCGCTGGATGATGTGGAGCAAATGGAGTTGGGCAAGGATAAGGGAGAAGGGGTCACGGAGTTTGGACACGGGCCGCAGAGGTCTGGATTATCTGTAGCCTGTGGAGGGAGGAACTGGGAAGGGCGACAAGCAAGGCATTTGCACAGTCATGCCAGGACGTATTGAAGGCGTGAATGAGGGTTTCAGAGGTTTGGGGGGTGAGGTAGTGGAGGAGTCGTGCAATGTTGCGGAGATGGGGAAAGGCAGAGTGCGTCATTGCTTGGATGTGGGGTGGGAGTGTGGGGGGGGAAGACAGTTGAGGGTCGAACAAGACACCTAGGTTCTTGACTGGCTTGGTGAGGTTGAGTATGCAACCATGGAAGTTGATGCTGCCAACGCTTGATGCGTGAAGGCAGAGCGAGTCACATGAGAGAAACTTGCTTCTCTTTTCCAACAGACTTAACATTCATGTGAACGACCAAAGGTGGGACTTCAGATGGCACCTCTGGCAATCCAGCATTACCCCAGCCTAGCTGGAGGGTCAGCCTAGACTGTGAACTCAGAGTTCCTGACGTGAAGCTTCTGACTTAGAAGTTGAGGTTCACCAATGGAGCCATGACAAATACGATTGGGTCATTCTCTCCCTCATACACAGTTTTTTCCTCACATTTTCTCCCACTCTCTCTCTCTCTCTCTCTCACACACACAGTCTCGTTCGTTCTTTTTCTCTCTGTTTGTCTCCCTCATCATCTCAGTTTTTCTCTCTTTCAGCCTTTTTGTGTCTTTCACTCTCTTTCTCTTCAGCTGGCTTTCTCTCTCTTTCTCTTTTTCTTTCTCTCTCTGCCCTACTTTCTCTCTTTCAGCGTCTTTGTCTCTGCCCACAATCTGATTGAGTCTCTCGCCAGCACAGATTTATATTTAGTCCCCTTTCTGTTAAAATACCAACATTGAGAATGTGTATTTTGCGTGGCCGCTATTTTCAGATGTGTGTGGAGCGTGTGTGTACGTGTGTGACATTCCAGCTCCCACATCTGAGAGGATTACGGAGCAGTGGCAAAATTAACTTCACAAACGTCAGAGGCAAAGGACTGAAATGGGTTTTACCTTAAAATATCCCCAAGCATCACAACTTAATGAGCAAGGATGTATCCAGTGGCCTATTCAATGCTAGGGACTACAAACAACATCCGATCAGATCACCCCCTTCCAAAGGAGCAAGATTCACCCAACTTTGAGCTCACATTTTACAGAATTGACTGTACTGGCTGCCACATTCTGCTCACAAATATGCAGTCAATTCACTTTCCCGTATATTTGTCGATGCGCTTTGAGATGTCCCAAAGATGTGAAAAGCACTATATCAAATGCAAGGATTATTATTATTATCTCAATTGCAAAAATGAACCAATCACAAAGTAGCGGCTTTATAATAATAATGATAAAAAATTATAATTGTTCTATTTGTTGTGCCTTGGGACATCTTCCCGACATGAGAGGCCTCTTTTCAAATGTCATTTTGGTGTTGATCTAGCAAATTTATCATTCCTGACACTTCTCAAAGTGCTTCACAGAAAATACTGTAAAGAGGGATTATTACCATCCAGAAAGTGATCCACCAATCGACTAACAATCGGGTTCCTACTCGCTGCTGGGAGTGTGGAGTAACTCTATGGCTTCACCCTTCCTGGGAATCGTACCCAGGTCCTCTCGTTTGCGAGGTGAGCGTGCCTGCATTACAGGACTGCAGTTATATTCGCTGAGATTTATGTAAAACTCTCAATCTGCACCTCCACCCACCTGCCTGCTCCAGTATTGGACGCACTCTGTACATTTGAACCTCACCTTTAAACCAATAAAGTCTCTCAATTTATCATGCCGGGAATCCACCTGCCGGCACCATCCGTTTAAACTTTGAAGGTTTGCAAACGTGCGAGAAAGCCATGCATGTGAAGATCAAAAGGGCATTCAAAGGGGTGTGGTGCCAGCTAAAGGGGCGTGTTAGATCAACTTTTTTTAAATTTGTTTGAGCGCTGGGAGGGAGACAAGGAGCAGAGGAACACGGCAGCGAGAGAGAGTCTCTGGATTGTTGGCGGGGTACCAAGGCAAAGTCTACATCCAGCACTTCATCACCCCTTTAAAACCATTTTGTGAGACCTGTTGTTCGAATCCAGGCAGGTCAGGATGAAACCTTGGGCAAGTTTCCTTACTCCACACACCTAATAATAATCCCTCCAAAAAAAATCACCACAATAAAAATTGGTCATTTCAATCCACGACTGCTTGTGGGACACTGCTTTGCGCAATTGGCTACCGCATTTTGCCCACAAATATATAGTCAATTGACTTTATAGGATATTCTGTGAAGCGCTTTGAGACGTTGATAAAATGTGAAAAGCGCTACATCAAATGCAAGGATTATTATTATTTTATTTCTTGCCTCCCACATCAGCGCTGTGACTCAGCTCCCCCTCCCACCCCACCATGGAGTTCAGTCACGATGCCCCTAAACCTCTGAAGCTAATGCCGCCCTGTAGCGTGGTGGTTAGCACGCTCTCCTCGCAAGCAAGAGGATCCGGGTTCGATTCCTGGGTAATTCCCGGGTTCGATTCCCCTGGACAAGTTTCATTAATCCACACATCTCTGTTTACCTTAGCAGTGTGTAGGAACCTAGTTGTGTGTGACAGGGTTGGAGTGAGGGAGGCCAGTGAGTTATTGGGGCAGGTAAAGGCAGGGTCTTGAGTTGCGTCTTGAAGGAGGCAAGGGAGGGAGCAAGGTGAAGGGATTGTAGGATGGGCAGAAAGGCTGAAAACTAGCCAACGATGGTAGGACGGGTCGGGTGGGAGACAAGGAGCAGGCCAGAGCCTGCTGAATGGAGGGATTGGACAAGTTGATAGGGGGTCAGCAAGTCAGAGTGGTAGGAGGACGCAAGGCCGTTGAGGGCCTTGAAAGTGAGAATGAGGATTTTGAATTCTATCCTCTAGGGAGAGATGGGGAGCCAATGGAGCCAGGCGAGGGTGGGGGTAATGGGGTCATTGATCCTGGTACATGATTTGAATGATCTGCAGCTTGTGGAGGGAAGAGTTAGGGAGGCCAACAATGAGGGAGTTTCCGTAGTCGAGTCTTGAAATGCATATATGAGGGTTTTGGTGGCCTGAAGGGTGAGGCAGTGGCAGAGTTGGGCAATATTCAGAAGTGATGGAAGGCAGTACTGGTTATCGCATGGATATGGGGAGGAAAGGACGGTTGAGGGTTGAACAAGACGCCAAAGGTTACCGACTGGCTTGGTGTGTATCCATGGATGCTGATGCTGCCAATGTCTGAGGTGCAGAGGCACTGGCTCAAGCAAATCAGGGCCTCAGTCTTGCTGACATTCAGCTATGGAAAGTTATCTCTCTTCCAGGACTTGATGTCTGACAGGCAGTTTGTCAGGACACAGTTGCCCTGGAATCTAGGGTGGAGGCGGAGAGATAGAGTTGGGTGTCATCCACATACATGTGGAAATTGACCCCATGTCTGCAGATGATATCACCAAGCATGTAGAACTTGAAGAAGAGGGGACCGAGGACAGAGCCCCGAGGACAGACATCACATGAGACGATGCGGGGACTAGAAGTGAAACCATCGGTGGAGACAAATTGGAGATGGTATGAAAGGTAAGACCTGAACTAATCAAGGACAGTACCTTGAAGGCTAAAGTGAGAGAAGGGGAGGGAGGGAGGGAGGGAGGGAGTGGCTCCGCACTGAAAACGTTAAACCGAGCTCCCATCTGTGCCCTGTTCAGGTGGATATTAAAGATCCCGTGTTCTACTAACTGAGCCAGACCCATACATACACACACACACACACAAGAGTAACAGACAATAATAATGATACAGTACTTTTCACGCCACGAGTATGTCTCAATGCACCTAACAGGATTTTCTGCAAAGTGGAGTGACTGTGTTTCGCAGGTGAATATTTTTTGTTAGATGCTTACATTAGGAATCTGCTGCGTTTCGCTCATAAAATACATAGTCAATCATAAAATAATGATAACTATTGTTATATTGTAGTCAATCAAAGTATATTCTGTGAAATGCTTTGAGATAAGACGCAATTATTAAACAAAGGCAAGGAGTAATTGATACAATATGAGCCAATGTTTTGGGGCCAGATGATTGGCAAATCATGATAAATAGTCTCACCTAATCCTTAACAAAATGTTGGGATCCTTAATGTGTTTTTTAGGCAATGAATGGTTCCTATTCCCTTTCTATCTCTCTTTCTCTCTGCCTTCCTCTCCAGATATATATTCCATTACAAACGTGGTGAATAACTAGGCCAGGGAGAAACACTATCAGCAAACATTGCACAATGATGAAAGGCAACAATAAACTGGGTTTCAGAATGTGATCCATTCAGCACACCTCTCCCTGTGGAGACAGGGCCATTCACACGTAGGAGGGATCATAGACTGGAAGCGTATGGATTTCACACAGTGTATGTGTGTGTGTGTTTGTGTGGATTTCACACAGTGTATGTGTACGTGTGTATGTGTAGTGGTGGGAGGATCCTACAAAATGCATGACTCAAAAGAGGGGGGGGAGGGGAAACAAAGTGATGGAATTGAAAATAATAATAATTTTTTTGAATAATAAGAACAACAACAACTTCGATTTATAAAGCACCTTTCACACCGGACGGCGTCTCAGAGCGCTATCTGTGCATTTACGACATCGAGTCCTGGACGAGGGAAAACTTCCTGCAATTGAACGTGAGTAAGACCGAGGCCCTCCTGATTGGCTCAAGCCAGCGCCTCCGCACATCGGGCGCTGCCAGCCTCAACATCCAAGGCTGCACTCTCCACCTCACAAAGCCAGTCAGGAACCTCGGCATCATGTTCGACCAAAAACTCTCCTTCCTCCCCCACATCCGTGCCTTGACCGGCACCGTTTATTTCCACCTACGCAATATTGCCAGGCTCCGCAATTATCTTACCCCCCACGCTGCTGAAACACTCGTGCACGCATACATCACCTCAAGGCTGGACTACGGAAACTCTCTCCTCGTCGGCCTCCCCAGCTCCTCCATTCACAGGCTGCAGGTCATCCAAAACTCTGCAGCCCGTGTATTATCCCGCACCCGCCTCCGCGACCATATAACCCCCACCCTCGCCCGTCTCCACTGGCTCCCCATCCTCCAGAGGATCGAATTCAAGATCCTCGTCCTCACCTTCAAGGCCTTACACGGCCTTGCCCCGCCCTACTTAACCAATTTACTCTCCCCCTACAAGCCCACCCGGACCCTCCGTTCAGCAGGACTTGGCCTGCTCCAAGCCCTCCGCCCGAACCGCCCCACCATCGGAGGCCGGGCCTTCAGTTTCTCCGCTCCCACCTTATGGAATTCCATCCGTTTCGTTTCTTCCCTTTCCTCTTTCAAGGCCGGTTTGAAGACTTTCCTCTTCGACCGTGCCTTTTGTTCCACCCCGAATTCTTCGACCTCCCCTACGTGTCTCACCCCTTCCCAAACACTCCCCTCCCAGCTCGGGTCACACGCCTCCTGTGCAGCGCCTTGGGACGTCCTCCCGACGTGAAAGGCGCTTTATAAGTGTAATTGTTGTTGTTGTTGTTGTTACATATGGCCTTATCACATCGTTGAGACATCTCATCGTGCTTCAAAACTTACCATTGGAAGTTGGAGTGATGGGGTATTTTATGGGTGAAAAGCAGTAGCCAGTTGCACACAGAAATATCTCACAAACAGCCAGCAATTTTAGGTTGGGTGATTGTTGGCCAGAGAGAGAAACTCCCTTCTCTTTTCAAATAGTGCCTTGAGATCTTTAACATCCACCTGAATAAGGCAGATGGGACCTTAGATTCATATCCCATCGAAGGACGCAGCACTGTATCGGACAGTGTCAGCTTAGACTCTATGATTCAAAGTCCCGAGGTGGAACTGAGACAGGCACCAACACCCCCGAAAAGGCGAACTGCCAATCAACTAACAGGTGGGCTCTTACTTACTGTTGGGTAAACAGAGGAGTGTGGAGTAAGGAAATGGAAAGAAATCCACACACACGTATACACACACACTCACACTCACACAGGCAAAGATAGCACCCAAATATAGAGACAACCCAGTTGCTGGCTGAATGGAAGAAGTTTAATTGCCTCGTGCCCTGTGCTTGTCTGCTATGTATAGAATCTCTCCTACGGAGGATGTGAGTCAGCCAAGCTCAGGGGGGAAACTTCAGTGAGTTACAGGGATTATTAATAGCAAATAAAGTGTTACCTGAGGCGCTGCACGTCTGCCTTGTGGAGAAATGACAGCAACCACAAACGAAGCATACAGGGCAAAGCGTCAGCAGACTATCCCATGACAGCATCACTCCCAGTCGATGGTTTAACCTTGCTAAGTGTCACTGGTTGTTGGTGTGTTCGCATATGGGGGATGGGGGGTGGTGGTCGGATTGTGCTGCCTCTTTAATTATAGATTAGCTCGTCAGATAAGCTCATAAGGAAGTTTATTTATTGATAACGGAATGAGTGTGGATGTCGTTCGGCGTTCTCCTGGGAATGCCAAGCCAAGCCGGCCTCCAGGGGGGAGCAGGAGGGGTGGAAGGGAAGCCTGAATTTGAGGGCCTAAAATAATAATAATGATAATCCTTGAATTTGATATAGCACTTTTCACATCTTCTAGACATCGCAAAACGCTTCACAGAATATACTGTAAAGTGAATTGATTATATATTTGTGGGCCGTAATTACAGTCTAAGTGGAAGCTCTTCAGGGGTGATCTGAAAACGAGGAAGCGGGAGTTAAGGAGGAGGGATCGAGGGAGAGAATACCTGAGCTTTCAGGGCGCGCTGGCTGAAAGCACGATCACTGATCGTGGAGCGGAGGGCAAAAGATACAAGCAGAAAGCCAGAGCCATCCTAGTGGAGACAGTGGTTAGTGGGTTGGGGATAAGCAGGGCAGAGAGGTAGGGAGGTGGCGGGGCATGAAGGGATTTGTAGACGAGCGAGAGGATCTTGAACTCAATCCCTTCTGAGATAGGGAGCCAGTTTGAGCCCGGCACGATGCGGGTACGGGTGTTTGGAGCATGTATGTGGCATTCATGCTGTGGGCGTTTTATGATAAACTCATCGTTCTTAAATTGAAGCTATTGAACATCTCAAGGGGTTGGGAGGCAGATTGCCTTGAGCAGTGTCTGCCTGTGCGACTGTGATAATTCCCACAGTCACTCCAGTATGGAGGATGTCGTCAATTCTGACAGTAATCCAGAAGCGGTTCAACCCTCGTGTCAGGACTTGGAATCACGTAGTCCAACCTGATGCTCCAATGCAGAGCTGGGGATACGCTGCACTGTGGGAGGTGCCTGTTCGGGTGGACAGGTTAAAGCTCGGCTAATATCCTAAAATTCTAATAATGATCATGATGTTTCACACAGCGCCTTAACACTGAAATGTCTCACCGATTTTCAGAGGGTAACAACTGTTTGTTTGCAATACAGCAACATCATAGCCAAAATAGCCACGAAGTGAGAGACTCATTTCATTTGGGGGCTTGTCAGGCAGGACACACGGAGAGAGAAAGTCCCTTCTCGTTTCGAATAGCGCCATGGGATTTTTAACATCCATTTGAACAGGCAGACGGGCCTCGGTTTAACGTCTCCTCTGAAGGACGGTGCCTCTGACGATACAGAGCTCCCCTCACCGCCGCCCTGGAGCACCGGCCTGGATTATGAATTGGGTTTGGACTCTTAGACCCAGAGGTGAGAGTGTGACTGACAGTGTAATCACTTTGTATAATTAGCGCATTACTATGGTGCCATATAATAATATTGTCTAAAATTAGATCAACTCCTTCTCACAGAATGAAATTACGAGGCGGGACTATTACTGTGCTTATCAGTGATGCTGCACCTTTGAGGGGAACCAATGGAGAGTGAGAGGAGAGAATGAGATGGGCATCTGACCATGTGGGAGACACGTATTCCATACACCCAGCCTGGCACGTAGAGCCTCCGCCTGACTATGTAGAAAGAGATTGCGTCAAAGATGTCAAAAGTAAACACAGAGAAGCGCAACAATCTCCTGGACAACAGTACTCCAGATAAAACTAGTTATTGACGCTGACATTTTGAACATGCCTCAGTTTATCACATTGATCAGTTGATGTGAACCAACAATGATTCACTGCCATTTGACAAGAGATCCGTGTGCCAGTTGTACGTTTGTTGTCCACATCTGGAAGGGTCAGAATTCTCCAGGAGCTTCCTGGCCATGTCTCACATATGTGGTAATAGGAACAGTACCCCCCCCCACACCCATAACTGTGACCTCTCCCACAACTTGACAAACAGCTGCGCTCACTCCAGCTACATCAAGGCTCCCTCCAAACCACACAGGAGCTGAGGCCTTACAATCATTAGCAATCCATAATTTCCTGCCTTAAACTCAGCCTTCAATAATCTGCCTCCTTTCCTTTCCTGCCTTGATTTTTTTTCTGAATTATTTATCAACTTTATTTTTGGTCAGCCGGGTGTCGGACCCATTCAGAAAGCCATCACCAACGCAGATGAGAATATACAAACCAAACTGAGAATTCCATGCATCCCACCCACACATGGAAATCCCAGAGGTAGATTGTCGGAATGGAATGCGCCCTCTCCCCATGGACGTACCCGGGGACCCAAGAGCGTACGTTGGGATAACTGCTGGAGTCTAACCAGCTAAAACAAATTAGCTTGGCATTGAGAACGCTTTCTGGCAAGCTTTCCTGTTGCTTGTCCAACTCGGTCCACCCTACTGATTAGGTCTTTGGCTTGCAAAGTTAACAGGAGCTGAGTGGGAGGATTGGAGGATTTCCCTGTCCCCAGTGATTAGTCGGGCCTTCCAAGTTCTGCCGATGTGCTAGGATAACTGTGCTGTCTCTGTACCAGTGAGAAAACAATTTTTTTTTTGAAGGGATTAATACTCCTGTAAAATTATCTGCCAATCAACTAACAACTGGACTCCTACCTATTGCTAGGTAAACTGAGGTGTGTGTATTCAGGAAATATGTCTAAGGTTTTCACCGCCTGGGAAACAAACTCGCTTGCAAGAATAGCACACTAATCAGTACAATATGGTTATTATTATAATATTAACACATAATAATATCCTGTTATTATTAAAATATGCAATATTTGCATATGAACTCAATGTGCACCCATAATATTGAATGGTCTCAAAGCTTTGTGTAATGATTAATATTATGGATATTTTCTTTGCTAAATGCTGTTTGTGGCACCTTAGTTTGCTCAAATTATCTGCTCTACTCACAAAATATACAGTCACTGCACCTTGCAGACATTCCCTGAGAGGCTCGACTCCATAGTTGCAGGATCTGAAAGACGGTCAGCAGCCGAGCAGAGAGAGGTTTGATCACACTCTCACCTGAGTCACAAAGGATCAAGCTCGACGTTGGGGACTTTGAGCTAAAAGTCCAGGTTAAAAGTCCAGGTCGTCAAAGCGACTGGACATCAAAGCAATGTCTGTACCTGTTCAGGTGTTAAAGATCCTGTTACAGATCCCAGGGCACTGTTCGAAATGGGAAATGATTTTCTCTTTCCCCGTGTCCTGGCCAATAATAATACTAATCCTGGCATTTGATACAGCACCTTTTAACATTGCTGAGATGTCTCTCAAAGTGCTTCGTAGATTACATTGTAAAATGGATTGTGTGGGCCAAAACACAGCAGCCAATTGCACACAGAAATGTCTCACAAACGGTCATGCATCAAGCGACCATTTGGGGAGGTATTATTACCCCTGGAGGTAGAACCAATGATTCTCCAAATAAAATTGGTCACTCCCTCCCTGGCTGTTTGGGAGACTTTGTTGTGTACAAATTGACTCCCAATGTTCACCTGTAAAAAAAAATACAGTCACTACACAGTTCATTTTGCAAAACACTACTGACTGCCACGTTTCTCCCGCAATATGCACAGTCAATCCACTTTATGCTGTGGAGGATTTTGAGACGTCTCAGCAACATGGTAAGGCGCTACATTAAATGCGAGGATTATTGTTAATAAATCCAGCGAAGCACTTTGAGGCATGTTCGTGATGTGAAGGCCGCTGGATCAAAAGTAAGGCTTAACCTAATAAATTTGGGGAGGATTCCGTACTTCCCTAATCTTGCTGACTGGATTTTCCCTTGTGAAATGTGTGAGGTGTTTCCGGATTGACTGTGTGGTTGATGGGCATGGCTGCACGCTTATCAGTTAATGATTACAACTAACATAATCATGGCATGTTCGGTCCCGCACATTAAGTCAATGCAGTTGCACATTTAACTCACATTACACTTCATTAGTGCTTCAGAACCTGATTCGGAAGCTCGGGAAATATTCCCAAGCTCAGAGTCCAGGCTGACGCTTCAGTGCAGTGCTGGATGGGAGAAGCATTGCACCGTAGGCCTTTTGGGTAAGACATTAAACCGAGCTCCCATCTACACCTGTTCAGGAAGACGTAGGAACAAGAAGAAGTCTCTCGGCACCTTGAGCCTTTTCTGCCTTTCTATTAGATCATGGCTGATATGTACCTCATTTACCCGCCTTTGCCCCGTATACCTTGATATCCTTACCTAACAAATATCTGGAATCCTTTAGCTCAGTCATTAGCGGACTTGCCTTGCAAGCAAGAGACCTAAATTCGAATAATAATAATAATAATCCTTGCATTTGATTTAGCGCTTTTCACATCCTCTAGACGTCTCAAAACGCTTCACAGAATATACTGTAAAGTGAATTGACTGTATATTTGTGGGCGAAAAGCGGCAGCCAATTGTGCACAGGAAGAATTGTTGGGCAAGTTTCCTTACCCGGCATGCCTCAGTTTAACTAGCAGTAAGTAGGAACCTGGATGGTAGTCGACTGGCGGATCGCTTTTCTGGGGTTAATAATTCCTTTTTAAAAAAAAATGGGTCGCATCAATCCACGACTGTTTGTGGGACACTGCTGTGCACAATTGGACACCACTTTGCTCCCACACAATACCCCGTCAATCCACTTCACAGTATATTCCGTGAAGCGCTTTGAGACTTCTCAAAGAACGTGAGAAGGCGCTGCAGTATAACCTCAGTAATCCGGCACGGCTGGGCCCACGCGCCTCCCGGATTTCAGAGTTTGCCGTTATTTAGAAGCCTACCTAGAAATGGCTGGGGGAAGCCCCGCCGTCCACACCGACACTGTGAACACAGCGCCGAAGGCCCAAATGTGGCCGAGCGGCAACCACAGCTCGGGATGGCAGACCGGCAGACACCGTAAACTACAAGCAGTTGTTCCGAACTTCGGGAGATTTGTCAGAAAGAAAATCGGATGCAGTATGTATTTTGAAATCTTGCCGGTTTTGGGGAGTTGCCGGCTTTGGGAATGTTGGCTTGTCGAGGTTTTACTGTATATCAAATGCAAGGATTATTATTATTATTATTATCTATCCACCCCAGTCATGAAAATTCAGTTGGATCCAGCATTCGCATGCTTATGAGGGAGAGAATTCCACCTTTTTAACTACACATTGTGTGAGACACTGCTTCCTTGATTTCACTCCTGAATGGCCAAGCTCTAATTTTACAATGATACCCTTGTGCTAGATTCCCTCACCTACTCTATCGAACACCTTTATTGGGGGGGGTGGGGAGAGAGAGAAAAACCACAGCAACAAATTATATTTGGATAGTGCCTTTCAGGTCGGGAGGACATCCCAAGGTGCTGGACAGTCAAGGATTTTTACCCGAGCTGGGGTTTGTAATCGGGAGGGGTGGAGAGCAGAGAGGGAAACCGCAGGTCCGATCGAAGAGGAGAGCCTTGTGATGAGCTTTGAAGGAGGCAAAGGGAGGGGGTGAAACAGGGTGGAGTTTCAAAGTATGGGGGCAGAAAGGCTAAAGGCCGAATGGTGGAACAGCCAGAGTACGCTGAGCAGTGGGAGTCGACAGGTCGGTATGGAAAAGAAAAATAGTTGGGGGGAAAAAGAGAGAAATTGCTGGGACAAAGGGGATGAGAGAGATATTAACAAACAGAGTTCAGGATCTCAGACACAGATGGGATGGGCTGAACGGTCGTGCTGCATTGTATGTTTTTAGTGGTGGAGGAGGATTTACAAAATAAAATGCTGTTTTGTTATTGTGCTCCTGTTACACGACGAAACTCAGTGTATTGAAAAATGACCAGTTTATCACAGGCTGGGCGGCTCCTGTCATATTCCCAAACACAAGCCTCTGATTACAGTGATTACAGAATTATTGTGTGCGACAGGCACCCAGAACAGCTCATTTTCACTCTATTTTTAAGCCTAGATGATCTTCTTGCTTCACGAGGGGGAAAGAGAGGAGAGAGATGAGAGAGGAAGGAGAACGCGAGAGAAAACGAGAAAGAGAAAGTGAGAAAGAAAAGAGAGAGAAAAAAAAAGGAGTAAGAGAGAGAGTGAGGGGTGGGGTAGGAAAGAAAGATAAAGAAGAGGAGCTGGAAAAAAAGAGTGAGAGGGAGAGCGAGACAAAGCAGAGAAAGTGAGGGTAGCAAGAGAGAGAAAAGAGAGCAAGAGAAAGGATGGAGAAAGAGAGAGAGACATCCAAATTAGGACAAACTGATGAGCCCAATTGACAGCTAAACCCCAGAATAAGGTGAGGGGCAGACAGTGCCCGAGGAGATAGGGTGGGGATGTGGTGGTCACTGACTCAGATATTCCAGGATTTCTTAGACGTTAGTTCCGGAATCCGGAGCGACAACAAGAAATTACCGACGACAATGAGATGGTGTCACAGTGGGACCGGTCCCACCCAGACTCAGTCACCCCTCTTCCCCCACCCCCCAACCCATGGAATCACATAGTCTAAACTGACACTCCAAGGCAGTGCTGGGGGTGGGTGGGTGGGTGGGGGGTGGTATTGCACTGTTGGCAACCTGTCTGTTCAGGTGGATGTTAAAGTTCCTGTGCCTCCATTTTGAAAAAGTTTCTCTCTTCCGGTGTCCTGGCCAACAATTCCCCCAAATAAAATTGGTCGCTCACTCCACGGCTGTTTGTGGGGCACTGCTATGCGAAAACTAGCTGATACATTTTGCCACAAATGACACATTGGCTATAATTTACGATATATATTCCGTGAAGAGCTTTGAGAGACGTCTCGGTGACACGATGAGGCATCAAATCGAATGCAAGGACTACTATTAATTATTCTTTGAAAAGAGATGTCTGAGCGAGGACCTCAAAGAGGTTTAGAAGGCTGTAAATCGGATTGAGGAAGTAAAGCTTTATTGATACCTTCAGATACATTGAAACAGCGGAACAAGAAGCCACAGATTTACAATTGTCAAGGGAAACTTCAGGACAGACTCCTGGAAGTATTTCTTTAATCCATTTCTGTTAGAGATAGAGAAGGGGATTTCTCTGTGTCTCCTGGTATCCTGGCCAACAGAACTCCAGATGAATTAGTTACTCACTCCATGGCTGTGGAATTTTGCTCTGTTCTAATTGGCTCCCCTGAAAAATACACAGTCACAAAACTTTATAGTGATCCCCTATGAAGCAGTAGGGGAAGCTGTGATTTTACACACGCTGTGTCACATGCTGGGGTTGTTAAGGAGGCCTCTAGCGTAGTGGTTAGAGAACTTGCCTCGCAAGTGAGGGGACCCGTGTTTGATTCACAGCCAGGGTGAAAGTGTCCAAATTTCTAATTTTAGTTTCTAAAATCACGTGTCTCTGTTACCTAGCAGTAACGTAGGAACCCAGTTGGTAGTCGATTAGCGAACTGCTTTCTGGGCGTAACAATCCCTCCAAATGTTTTTAAAATCCACTCACTCAATCCACGACAGTTGTGGAATCACCCGCAACATACACAGTCAATCCACTTTACAGTATGTTCTGTACTTATCATTGTTATCATTATTATTAAATACTCAAGGCTATTTGCTCGTTGTGTGAGATTGTGAGTGATTTGGAAGATGCACAGTGAGAGCAGGGTTACATTTCAATGAGCCTTTGATTCCAGCATTTTGGCTCCCAAACCTCATTGGCTTCAGGAGAAAATTGGCTGAGCCATGCTATTTTTTGTCTACCTTTCAATTGGCTCCTTTGTAGAGTGTGTTTTGACTGATCAGACCTGAATCCCCCACCGAGACAGCTGAGATGTTCAACTGTCGCCAAATCCTTGCAATCGAGCTGCCAAGCGTGGAACGCAGGTGCCAAGATTGACCATTTGTAAGAGTATTGGGGGCTTCGTCTTTCAATCGGGTTGAGAGAGTGAAACACTTTTGAGTTTCTCCCTGTCTGGGTCATTTATGAAGCTATTTTAAAATTTAAATAATCGTTACATTTGGTTCAGCACCTTTCATGTCGGGAGGATTTCTCAAAACACTTCACAGGATGTAATGTAAAGTGCAGTGACTGTGCATTGTAGGTAAACACAACAACCAATTTGCCCACAGCAACATCCCACAAACAGCCATGAAGTATATATATGTATATATTGATGATCTGATTCACAACCCCAGTGTAAGAATTACATTAGCAGATGACACCACGTTTGTGGAACTCTAGAAACAGAGGAGGCACAAAGCTCCTACTGAAATAATAATAATACTGATAACCCTTATATTTTTTCACGTCTTCTAGACGTCTCAAAGCACTTCACAGAATATACTGTAAAGCGAATTGACTGTATATTTATAGGTGGAAGTTTTTGATAAATAAATGAATTGACCGCATACTGTATTCGTAATATATATACTTATAAATATGTACATATGCCATCTAATAAATACATAAATAAATTGATTGTATATTTGTGGGAAAAAGTGTTTGATAAGGTGTGCATTTGGGCTAAAAACCGACAAATTCAGTTTAACACTTATACATGCACTACGTACAGGATCCAAGAACAGTAATCTCGAGTGTTCAATGGATTGGATCAAACTTTAAAGTTGTTGCTTAAACTCCAGCTCATTGGCTTCCTTGGCTCTTGCCATCCTGTGCCTAATACTGGATTTTAGCGCTCCAGGGTGCATCCAGCCAGGTAGAGGGTGTCCATTCAATTGGGGAAATTTCCTTCTGTAGATGGCGCACAACATGGAACTCTCACCCTGGTTTGGAGAGTCAGTGATAGGTTTCGATGTGTGTCAGACACCCAGCTGATCACGGTGACACCATTTCCGCACGTGTCTGTCGAGGCTTCTTCAGCACACACAAAAAAGTCACTACCGCAAACCAATTGCAATTAACATTATTTTTAATAAAAAAGACATTTAACATATTTTAGTTTAAAAATAAATATGTGATGCTACAGATAATTAACTAGGTCAAAGTAAGGATGTTAATATGTAAATGGAGGGTTCGGGTTGGGGTGGGTGGGCTTTTTAAACTGTTTAACACAAATGAAACAGATACACAGTAGCACCAATAAATATAGTCTTAAGTGACAAAATATACTAAACTGTGACTATAAACAAGGTAAAGAATCAAATGTACTTTATCTTTCTCTCTCGCGCTCCATTCTCTTATTGGGGAGACAGAAAGTTAATGATCTTTTTGTATTATATTATATATAAAAGAAATTCTACACATGAAACACATCAGGTCACAAATCGTTTAGCATTTTGTGAGGCTGAGACGGTTCGTCTCTCTCTCTCTCGCAGTTGGAGGTGGGGTGGGGGGGGTTGGGAGGGGGGAGCGAGGGGATCGGGGAGGAGAGACAGAGAGAGAGAGAGAGGGGGGGGGGGGGGGGGGAGGGAGGGAAAGAAAGGAGGCAGAAGAGAAGATAAGGAAGAAGACCGCGATGAGGAGGATAAAGAAAAATTAGGAAGATGGAGGAGGAAGGTGCAGGTGGGACCAAGTCACAGAGTTGCCTGTGGCTGACGGTCTGCGAGTAACGTCATGAAGGAATGTGTTTACGGTTCACATCTTATTGCTTTGCTTAGACGGGATGGGGTGGGGAGGGGGCGGAGGGTGTATTATTTTGACTGAGTTGGGAGGGGAGGATTGACGTCTGAAATTTCACCCAGTCTCAGCCCGGAGATTGGATTTCTGTCTGGAAGAAGAGGGTCTTGTGGCTGAGGCCGGGTGGAATTTGTAAACCGGGGAACACGCACAGAAACGGTAGCACGGGACCGACTGAACACACATATACACACACAAACATAGAGATGGCTCTAAAGGTTGGGGAAGGTTAACATAGAAAGCATTATCCTGTGACTGGGCTGTGGCTCTGAGTACAATAGCAACTAGGTTCTCCTCTTGCCTGCTCTGAGATTGCTGACGCCCCCTCCATCATGGGGAGAGGAGAGGGATCCCCTTATTCCTTTCTTCCCCCCCACATCCCATTCCACATCCTCCTATTGGCCTCCTTCCCTGCTAATACCCTACCACTGCACTTGGCCGAATCTCTCCCCTTTATTTGGTCAAATAACTCATGTTTTTTTCATTTATGCCCCTCTCCCACCCCTCTGTCCAATATCACGTGGGATGGCATGGCCGTGAAGGAGACTTGTCCTACTCCATGTTCGGTCTCTGCTTAAGAGCAATTCTGCCTGAAATGTTGTACAAAGTCGAAAAGTGATGCTTTTCTCTGCCATTCTCTCTGTCTCCCTCAGTCCATTGGTCCTTTCTACAAACCATCTCACCCAGTAAAAGCCAAGAGAGCACAAGGCAAAGGGAGTGTGGACGCTCACATTTCACTTAAGTGTCAGCCAGGCCATGTCGATAAGTCACACTCTTGTCTCGGAGTCAGAAGGTTGTGGGTTCAAACCCCAAGTTGGGTCTTTGAGCTCAGTTCACAATATTTCAGTATGTGTGTGTGTGTGGGGCGGGGGGGGTGGGTGGGAGGGGGTGTGGGGGGGGGGGGGGGGGCGGGGGAAAGAGCACTGCACTGTTACACGTGCCATCTTTTGGATGAGACATGAAACTGTCTGCCTGTTCAGGTGGAAGTTAAAGATCCCAGGGCGCTATTGGAAAAGAGAAGGGAGTTTTTCTCTCTCCCCCATGTCCTGGCAGACAAACCCCCAAATAAAATTGGTCACTCACTCCACGGTTGTTTGTGGGACGTTGCTGTGCACAAAATGGCTGCAACATTCGCCCACAAAATGGCTGCAACATTCGCCCACAAAATACACAGTCATAACAGTTGACAGAAAACTCTACAAAGCGCTCTGAGATGTTTTGACGATGTTTTAGGCGCTACCATCAAGGATTATTATTATTTATTTTATATATATATATATATAATTCACATTGAATATCAAGAGAGCATTCTCTGAGTTCAAAGTACCTGACCCAGCCACCGATAAAGATATTCTCTCCATACAAATAAATAAATAGCAGTCTGATTTGGCTCTCCCAGCCTGTCAGACAGCATTGAGCCTGGTAATGTCAACTTTCCCCACACAACATTGCACACATTGAGGGCATAACATGGAAAAGGGAGGGGAATTCGGTAATTCTACATATAAACCATCTGATCCCTGCTTACATTCCAACCTGTGATAATTCCCCCCCACCGAGTGTCTGATTGCCTGTTTATGTTGCATTGGGAATGGTGTTAAGAGACTCTCCAAACCTCAGGTGGATGGTTTGGGATCAGAGATCAGAGGGTTATTTGGGGAGCTGACAGGCGAGTAACACGAGGGGTCACTAGCAAACCCTGGCAAACACTATGTTCCAGGTGGGGGGTGGTTGGGGGGAGGGGTGGGGGGTGCAGGGAAGAACAAAAGGGGAGGAGGATTACAGTGGATGGGAAAGATGGACATACATCAAATATTGGGAATCCAAATGCATGTGGAACACCACACTCCATCCACCCACAGGACAATCCAGGCAACACACACCGATCATCACCCAAGCCATCCCCTTTCCCACCATGTTCCCAGGTCAGCATCAGTTCCTCCCAGCTGTTCCAAACGGGATCATTCCCCAAAGGGCTCACGGGAAAATCAGGCAGGATCATCTTCCAGACACATTGCGAATGGGCACAGAGAGGAGCGATGCTCGATATTCAGCCTTTCTCCAACACGTGACTCCTCTCTCTCACCGTTAGTTCATTCTCTCCATCCTTGGAAAAACATTCCTTTTACGCTAGTTTTCCTCTCTCTCTCGTGTGGTTTTTATAATCCATTATGGCTCCCGAAAAAACATGTGTTTTTTTCGCCCCAGAATACATATATATTTCAATATATATTTATTATTCTCCTGAGTCACTTTTCCCACAAAGTCTTCTTATGAAGCTTTACATATATATATCTCCGTAGTTTTACTCTCCTTTCCTCCTCGTGTTATCTTGTTGTCAAAGCATCAATAATCAGGAGTTCTTTTGTTTTGATGAATTTCGGTTCTCTCTCGCTCTCTCACTCACTCCCTATTTAATTTAGCAGCAAAATAACTTGGAAATATAATATTCATCCTTTAGCAAATATACACCGGCAAAATCCACAGCAGGTCTCCAGGGAATGATCTTTCTCTCTGGGTCCTCTGGTTCCGTCGCTCACTCCTTGTCCTCGCTGTCTGTCTGTTTATCTGTCTGTCGTCCGTTCTCCCTCCAGAAAGTAAAGGAAGTGAAAGTGCTGGGTACTTCTCTATCCTTCATGGCCGCTTCTAACTTAAAGGTACCAGGACTTGATAAAAAGAAACAAAAAAAAACAGAAACAGAACAAAAAAAAATAACCCCACAAAATAACAATCCGCGATAATGGGCTGCCTTATCTTCTTGGCTTGGTACACCTGCAGAAGGGAAGAGAGAAAGAGAGAAAGGTTAGAGGGTCCAAGGGAAGGGGAGAGATCTCCACTGTCGCGCCCTGACAAACACACAGTTTTTGCTCACATTTGATTGTGCCCGCCATCACCTACCCCCACCCCTCACCCATCCCTTGCTCTCAAGAAGATGGTGACTTGCGTGACTGGGTATGAGAAGAGAAGGGAAAGGGAGAGAGAGAGAGAGAGAGAGAGAGAGAGATGGTAGAGAGGGGGAAGGGATAGAGAAAGAGATGGAAGAGAGGAAGGAGGGGTGGGAAGAAAGATGAAAAAATGGTGAGGGTTGGAAGAGAGGAAGAAACTGTGCAGAAAGGGAGAGAGAGAAGGGAGGGAGGAGGAAGGGATGCAGAAAGAAGGAAGGTGGGTGTGAGTTCACCGTGCGGTTGTCCCATACAGGACTGGTGGGACATTTGCCGTTTGTCCAGGACACCCGTCGGGTGATACTTGTAACTTACAGCCCACACTGCACCAGAGTCTGTCACTACCAAGCCTCAAATTCCCCTCAGCATGCAATACCTTTTGGCTTTCAAATTCAGATTGTCTCTGAAGAACAATAATCCATCCTTATGGTATAACACCATAATTGGGTATGTCTCAACGTGCTTCACAGAAGATCTGTAAAGTTGATTGAACTGTTTGTGGGCAAAACATGGAAGCCAATTTGCGCACAGTCCCACAAGCAATTGTAGACTGTGTGTGACCAATTTTTTTGTGGGGGAAGAGATTAACCCTGGGAAAAACGATCTATTGATCGACTAACAACTGAGTCCCTAATTACTGCTAGTTAACCAGAGACATGTGGAACAGGGAAAGTTGCCTAAGATTTTGTCCTGCCTGGGAATCGAACCCAGGTCCTCTCGCATGTGAGGCATGTGTTCTAACCACTATGCTACAGGACTCCTTTCTGAAGTAATCTCTCGGGCTGCTTTGGAGGCAACACGGTGTGGCACCGCGGCAGAGACTGAGGAGAATTTCAGGGTCTCGGGGGAAAAGAAAAAAACATCCAATTCGATTCCTGCAATAGATGTTTGACTGACAGCCTGACTCAATACACTAACACTGTACAGTACAGCTTAAGGCTTAGATTTCACACTCCCTACCCCAATTGCGGGGGGAGGAGGGCTGGGGAAATGGACTGAGGAGTCAGGGGGATGTGGTGGAGTGGCGGGAGATCAGGCAGAGGAATCGGGGGATGGGCAGGAAGGGGCTGGGGGGGAAAGAGGAATAGGAGAAAAGATTAGGTTGACAACACCAAGGGGGAATGAGTTGGGATAGTGTGGTGCGCACATTGCCCTAACGTGAGGTGAGCCAGTAGCAACAACACACCCTAAGAACACAACACCCTCCCAACCCAGTCACACTCCCCCCCAACTACCAGTTCCCCCCCCCCCCCCCCCCCCCCCCCCCCCCCCCGCTTCCCCCAACCCAGTCACACTCACCCCCAAACAGTCCCCCCCCCTCCCTCCACCCCGGGTCACACTGAGCGACAGTGTCTGTTCGTGGTGAAACAATCTCCTGGAGCTGCTAAATCATTGATACAGCTGGTTAATAATTAATGCTAGTCAGCGTGGCCATGGAAACCAGGCAATGACGGGCTCACTCCTGCCCCATGGCTGGGGCCACTCCACTATACAGACTGAGCTGCCCCTCACTGAGGAATGGGTGAGGGAGCAAGGGGCAGCCAATCAGCCATTTACAGACTGGGGGGGGGGGGGGGGGGGTTCTATGAGAGCGCTGTCCGTGTAACAACAACAACCTGCGTTTACATAGAGCCTGTTCCTGCAGGATAATGTCTCAAAGCATTTCACAGCAACGGGGTCAGTTATTGAGCAGGCCAGAGGGGAGAGCATATGGTCTTAGGCTAGCTGAAGAGGCAAGAGTTCAAAGCAAGATCTCGAGATGGTTAAAGAGTGTAGGGGATGTAGGGATAGAGAGAGGGGAAATGGGGAAGAGGGAGGTTTGAGGGAGTATCAGGGAGTGTCC
>CM068744.1:108009793-108168036 GCA_035084275.1 Hydrolagus colliei | reverse complement strand
TGTCACAAAACAGCTGTTCGGATCTCTCTCTCTCTCGTCTCTCTCTCTCTGTCTCCCCCCCCCCCCCCCCCCCCAACAAACAAAAACGATTGCTCTCTCACACACTCACTCAGTCACTCAGTCAGTCAGTCAGTCACACAGACAACTCCCCCTGCTCCTTCTCTCTCTCTCTGTCCTCTCTCTCTCTCTCTCTCCCTCTAAACATATGCGTAAAACAGGGAGAGAGAGAGAGAGAGAGAGAGACAGGGATTAAATACACGATCAGGAAATTAACAGATTTCCCACGCTCCAGGTTGTGTGTGTGTGTGTGTGTGAGGGTGTGTGGGTGTGTGTGTGTGTGTGAGGGTGTGTGTGTGTGTGAGGGTGTGTGTGTGTGTGAGGGTGTGTGTGTGAGGGTGTGGGTGTGTGTGTGTGTGTGGGTGTGTGTGTGTGTGTGTGTGAGGGTGGGTGGGGAGAGAGAGGGGGGGGGGGGGGGGGGGAAGGAGAAAAAGCAGGCGATTTGCAGGAGGTGGGGTGGGAGGAATTGTGTTCTTGTCTGTCCTGTCTGTGTGTGTCTGTCCTGTCTGTCTGTCTGTACGGGAACCAGCAGAGAGAGGGAGGGAAGGGGGAGAGAGAGAGAGAGAGAGCTATGCCAGTCTGTGTCGGGTCCCAGGTCCGGCTTACACTGACTGCCTGATCTCCTCTTGTGGTGCAATGAATCGGCTTTTAATACAGAGCTCAGTCCACTTTCATGTGGAGGCGGTCCTTTCCCCTTCACGTCAGCACAGCTCCCCCTCTCTGCTCTGGTCCGTTTTTTTTTCTTTTCTCTCTCTGTCTGTCTGTCTCTCTGTCTGTCTGTCTGTCTCTCTGTCTGTCTGTCTGTCTGTCTGTCTCTCTGTCTGTCTGTCTGTCTGTCTGTCTGTCTGTCTCTCTGTCTGTCTGTCTGTCTGTCTGTCTGTCTGTCTGTCTCTCTGTCTGTCTGTCTCTCTGTCTGTCTGTCTCTCTGTCTGTCTGTCTGTCTCTCTGTCTCTCTGTCTGTCTGTCTCTCTGTCTCTCTGTCTGTCTGTCTCTCTGTCTGTCTCTCTGTCTGTCTGTCTGTCTGTCTGTCTCTCTGTCTGTCTGTCTCTCTGTCTGTCTGTCTCTCTGTCTGTCTGTCTGTCTCTCTGTCTGTCTGTCTGTCTCTCTGTCTGTCTGTCTGTCTGTCTCTCTGTCTGTCTGTCTGTCTGTCTGTCTGCGAAATTCACTCAAGAGACCAGTTTAAAAAGTCCAATTTTAACCCAATTTTAAACATCAAATGCAAGAATTATTAAAAACAATAATCATAATTGATGCGTCTGTGTGTATTTATATTGTAATATCGTGTACGCGTTCTTCCTGTTACATGGCGCATGTGTGTGTTGTCTTTACTCTGCTGCCCTCGGACTCGGTACCCCCCCCCCCTCACCACCCCCCTCCCCCCCCCCACCACCCCCTCCCCACCCCCCCCCCCCCCCCACCCCCGGCCAGGCTCCGCACTGAATGGATCGACTTCGAGATCGTCCGCACCTCGTCCTCAAATCGCTTCGTATCGTACAGGACGGTCCCGTGCGTTCCCGAGGCCCGAATCCCACCTGGGGTCCAACACTTTCTGGGGTCCCCGAGCCTCGGACGATAATAATAAGTAGAAGAAGAAGAAGAAGAAGAAGAAGACGAAACTTTGTGCCTTTGTATGTGCGCGTGTGTATAAATCAAAGTTGCTGTTGTTGTCGCTGCCTCTCATCCTGCCGTTGTCGAGATGTCCTCAAAGGGGCTTCGCAGACCGTACGGAGAGCGGGGAGGCGCTGAGTGTTCCGCGGCCGAGCGCCCAATCCGTTGTGTTCTCTTTTAACGTTTGTGTTTTGGAGGAGCTATTCTGCTCTTCTTCGCAATTTCCAGGACGAGGTACAACCGCATTCATCCCTCCCGGGAGCGAGGGCACATTCCATCGCAATAACTATCATGGGAAGTTCCACGCGTCCGTGCGATGCGTGTCACGACAGTATGATGCCGGCTGGGCCTCTGCGTATGGCAGACACACGGCTGAGGCCTCTCCACCACCACCCCCCTCACCCCCCTACCCCCCCCCCCACCCCCCCCCCACCCCCACCCCCCCCCCCACCCCCACCCCCACCCCCACCCCCACCCCACCTCTATGTTTGTAGAGAGTGGGAGAACTTTATATTAGGTAGTGTGTAGGAGGGAGTATTATGTCATGCGTGTTGGCTGCACCCCCATCGTCAAAAAGCCTTCCCTCTGTACCCCTCCAATCGACTTTGCCACTATCTCACACCGCAGGCCACCGAGACCCTCACACATCCATTCGTAACGTCCAGGCTCGACTACACAAAACTCCCCGCTTGTTGGCCTCCTCCCTCCACAGGCAACAGATCAGCCAGATGTCTGCAGCTTGTGTCCTCTCCCACACTAGGCTCCGTGACCCTGTGAACCCCACCCTCGCTCGACTCCACTGGCTTCCCATCACACAGAGGATACGGTACCAAGATCCTAGTCCTCGCCTTCGAAGCCCTCCATGGCCTCACTCCCCCTTACCTCTGTGACTTCCTAAAACCCTGCCGACAGCACTGAAACTGTCCTGGTCAAGATAACAAATGACATTCTGTCCATCCGTGACCAGGGGCTCCCTCCGTCTCCTTGTCCTCCTCGACCTCTCTGCTGTGTTCGACCCTGGGGCCACTCTATCCTCCAGTGCCTCTCCTCTCACCTCAACCTTCATGGTTCTGTCCTTGAATGGTTCAGATCCTATTTCTTACATATCTCCACTTGGTCTCCACAAACAGCTGCTCCTCCAGCTCCCTCACATACATCTCTTATGTGGTGTTCCTCAGGGATCTGTCCTCGGTTCCCCCTCCGCTCCAAGTTTGCGAACTCCACCTCACTGAGTCAGTCAGGAACCCGGGCATCTTGCTTGACCCTCTACTGTCCTTTCTTCGCCATATCTGTGCTATTGCCCGCTCTCTGCCTTCCCCCAACTCCGGATCCTTACACAACTCTGCCACTGCCTCAGGCCACCAAAACCCTCATATATGACTTCACTACTACATCCAGACTCGACTACGACCACACCCTGCTTGTCAGTCTTCCCACCTGTTCTCTACTCTGCAGCTCATGTCCTCTCCCGCACCAGGCTCCATGATCCCATCAAACCGACCTTCGCTCGACTCCACTGGTTCTCCATCCCTCAGGGCATCAAGTTTAAAATCCTTCTCCCCTCCTTCAAGGCCCTCCACTGGCTTGTCCCCTTCCTACCTCCCCAACCTGCAAACCGCTTAACAACCCGTCCCCTCCCTCCACTCAGCAAGCTCCTGCCTGCTCCATGCTCCCCGCCTAGCCCAGCCCAGTCCACCATCAGCGGTTGGGCCTTCAGCCTCTCTGCTCCCACCCTCTGGAACTCAATCTCACATACCCTTTGCCTCATATCCCTCACTTGTCTCTTTCAAGGCATGCCTCAAGAACCCTCCTCTTCGACTGCGCCTTTGGCCACCCTCTCTGCTCTCCACCCTCCCTGATCCTAATCCCTGACTGTTCATCTTGGGGCATTCTCGTGACGTGAAAGGCATTTTACAAGTGTAATCTTGCGTTGTATATTTATGTGTGCGGTGGGGGGCGTTGCGTGTGTGGGTGCACAATATTGTATAGTGGGGTATTAAACGGTGCGTGTCCGTGTGTGGGGGGCATCTTATATTGTCACACACTAGTGTCTAGTCAATCGTCAGAACATTTTGTGGCAATGATCCCTCAAAATATACAAGTCAATCTGCAACTGATTGTGGTACACTAATGTGACTAGTTGGCTGCCACGATTCGCGCACAAAATGCACAGTGCAATATATTCCGTGAAGCAACATTAAATCTTTTTATTATTGGTGGGTCCCATCTCCGGGCTAGTCTCGCTGTCTTTCTCAGAGCTTTACAGACAGCTGCTTCTTTAACAGCGAGTGTGTGAGGCGGCAAGGAAGGGGGATTGACGGAGTGAGTGTATGCGAGTGGTAGGGGTCAAAATCGACCACTGCATGGTGTTTTTGTTTGCTTATTCTTAAAAGGGCACTGCTCTTTCTCTCTCTCCCCTTTTTTTTCAATAAATGGAGGTCAAATGCATTTGGTAAATCAAGGGGAGATCTTTTCAGGAAATGTGAGGCAGATAAAGGGACAAACTGCTCGAGGAGCGGAGCAATGAGGCTGCCCAACTGCCCCTGTTTCACTCTTTCTCCCGCCCCCCCCCCCCCCACCCCGCAAACCTTCAAACCTTCCCCTCACTTTCGCTCCCCTCTCCCATCAGCTGCCCACTCTCCACTCTCATTATAATAATGATAATAATCCTTGCATTTGATGTAGCACCTAATCATGTATCACATAGAAGAAAATTTCTTTACCCAGAGAGTACTGGGATTTGGAACTCGCTACCACGAGGAGTTGTTGAGGCAAATAGTGTAGAGGCATTTAAGGGGAAGCTAGGTAGGTACATGAGGGAGAAAGGAATAGGTTATGATCGAGGGCTTAGTTGAGGAAGGGCAGGATACAATACAAAATAAATAAATAAATACAAAATAAATGCCGGCATAGAACAGTTGGTCCAAATGGCCTGTCTCTGTGCTGTATATTCTAATGTAATTGTATTCTAATGTTATCGAGACGATTCAAAGCACTCAAGGGATATATTGCAAATCGTAGTGACTTATTGAAACGCTGCAGTCCGTTTGCCTACAGCAATGTCCAACAAACAGTCACGGAGTGAATGATTAATTTTATTTGAGTAATTGTTGACCAGGATGCGAGAAGAGAGACATGTCTAGATCTTTAATGTCCATTCGAACAGACACAAGCAGGATATCCATTTAATATCTCATCTGAAAGACTATCACTCAGTCACTCTCACTAGTACTCAGTCGCTCTCACTCTTTCTCACACAAACGTTCAGTAATCTTTAACTATGTGATGTGTAACCATATTCGAAGCCTCCCTGTGCCCACAGAGATGTCTGACAGTGAGAGCCAGGTCTGGCAGGAAGATTTGAGCTCTGTGCCCGTAAGAGGAGAGAGTTTCTCTCTCTCTCGCGGTGCCTTGGTCAACAATCTCCCAAATCAAATTGATCATTCACTCTAGGGCTGTTGGTGGGATATTGTTGTGTGCAAATTGCCTGCCGCATTCATCCACCAAATGCAGTTACTACATTTCACAGTAAATTTCTAAAGCATGCAGAGATATTTCAACATGATATATCAACCTGCTTACACATCAGAAAGAGTTGCGAAAATTGCTCTTGACAAAAATGCCACGTGAAAAACTACACGTGAAGAATACTGAGAACTCAGAAGAAATATACATGGAGGCATAGGATAAATGTGTAAACTATTCTCAGTGATAATAGAAAAACACTCGTGCAAGGTGTATGAAGAACACGAGTTAGGAAGCTTCCTTTGAACCCCTCAGTTGTTTGTGATGGAGGTTATAATCATAATAATAATAATACTTGCCTTTGACAAATTCTTATCACAACGTTGAGACCGTCTCAAAGTGCTTTACAGGATAGGCTGTAAAGTGTACCAACTGTATGTTTTGTGCTGGCAAAACCCAGTAGCACAATTGCACACAGCCATGGATTCAGTGACCAATTTTATTGTTGGTCACAGCACTATTCCCTTCTCTTTTCAAATAGATTTGTGACCTTCACCTGAACAGGCAGATGGGACCACGGTTTAATAACAACAAAATACCAACCAAATTACATTTGTATAGCGCCTTTCAAGTCAAGAGGACACCCCAAGGCATTGGACAGTCATTTTTTCAGACCCGAGCTGGGGACAGCATGGGGTGTGGTGGGGGGGGGGGGGGTTGTGGAGGGGGATTAGGAGTTGCCGATGGGACCATCAAAGAGGAGTCTTGAGGCGGGACTTGAAGGACGCCAGGGAAGGGGCGAGGTGGAGGGACCGTGCGATGGAGTTTCAGAGGCTGGGGGCAGAGTTGCTAAAGGCTCGTCTGCAGATAGGTTTGTGGGGCGGTTAGGTTTTGGGCACACGGAGCAGGCCCAAGCCTGCTGAGCGGAGGGGGCGGGCAGGTTGATAAGGGGTTAGAAGGTCATGGATGTAGGTTGTAGAGGGCTTTAAATGTGATGACCAGGATCTTGAATTGGATTCTCTGGATGATGGGGAACCAATGAAGTCGGGGGAGGACGGGGTCACGGAGCTTGGAACGGTAGAGGACACGGGCCGCAGAATATTCCATCCAAAGGACTTTACCCAAACAATGTAAAGTCAGGACTGCGTTGGAGAGTCATCTTAGTGTACGTTGTTCCAAGTGCCAAATTGGAGCACTAGCTCGGAGGGGAGCATCATTTACATGACTGAGCCAGGCTGACACAATGGTTGATGTTGACGAGAGCATCAGGTGAGGGTAGGGATGTGGCCAAGGTTAATCAGGAGCGATACAGTGTGTGTGTGAGACGGACGGTCACTGAAAGAAATTTTCTAAGAACCGGTTTTTATTAAAAGCTGTGTTTCCCTTTTAATTCCGCTGCTCTATTGGCAATGGCTGAACCGTACATGCAGTTGTACACGTCCCATTTACATTAAAGGGATTTTTTGTTCCATACGCAATTCACTCAGCAGTTATGCGATCTCCGCGAGTTTCCACCAAGTCAGACAAGTGGTTAAGTGACGGCTGTGAGCCAGTGAGCGGATTTGCTGTCACAGACACAGGCACGGGGGGAACTGGGGAAAAGCGAAATAAAGAAATGAATTGGACGCGAACATATGTGTTGCCCTTTTTAAGCTGTTAAGAAGCGGAAGCTTTCGGAACTCAGCGTCTCATATCAAGAGCTCGCAAGCCGAGGGTGGTGCCAAGGCAAAGCAGAGAAGAAGCCAGATCTCTGTCACTGCCCAGACCACACTCGGTGCTGAACCTGAAATAGGTGGCTTAGGAGGGAGGGGAAGGTTAAAAAGAAGGGAAAAAGACAAGAGCTTGTGAAAATGTCACATCTCTTGCCGTCTCTGACGCTATCGCTGAAGCAGGGGTTTGGATCACTCCCCACACACCCCTTATTGCAATCCTTGCATTTGACGCAGCCTTTTGTGGCTTCCTCAGGGTATCTCACAGCCCACTTGATTGTGAAGTGGGCTGTGGACTGTGTTTGGTGGGCGAAAATGCAGCACCAGCGTGCCCATGGACAGCCATGGAGCGACCGATTTTTTATCCGCGGGATCGTTGGCCAGGACACCGGGAGAGAGAAACTCTCTTCTTTCTTCCCAATTGCGCCACGGGACCGTTAACATCCACCTGAATAGACGGGTGTGACCTTAGCTTAATGTCTCATCCAAACGATGGCACTTGCGCCTGGTCACGCGCACACCACGAAACACTCAACCCTCACGGCGTGCGCGTGTACCCGTGAGCGCTGCGATGCCATTGTGTGCGTGAGTAACTGTGTGTGTATAAGTGTGCGTGTAAGGGAATGAAGTGCCCTTAGTGTGGTATACGTGTGTGTCAGTGTGTGTATATATGGAAGTGAATGGGCTGCCCTCAGAGTGTGGGGTGAATGTACAATCACACAGACAGACTTCCTATTTAAGCTATTCTAATGAGGGGCAGACAATGGGCCCCTGTTCACCAACACAGAGCCTGATAATCCCACTGATACCCATTCCACAGAGGGGAGAGGCAGGGAGGGAGGGTGTGTGTATGGTGTGAGCAGGTGGGGAGTTGCGTGCGGGGGTGACGTTGTGTGGGGTGGGGGTGCTGTGTGCTGTGTGTGTTGTGTGTGGGGGGCTGTGTGTGTTGAGTGGGGGGCTGTGTGTGTGTGTGGGGGGCTGTGTGTGTTGTGTGAGGGGGGCTGTGTGTGTTGAGTGGGGGGCTGTGTGTGTTGAGTGGGGGGCTGTGTGTGTTGTGAGTGGGGGGCTGTGTGTGTTGTGAGTGGGGGGCTGTGTGTGTTGAGTGGGGGGCTGTGTGTGTTGTGTGTGGGGGGCTGTGTGTGTTGAGTGGGGGGCTGTGTGTGTTGAGTGGGGGGCTGTGTGTGTTGTGAGTGGGGGGCTGTGTGTGTTGAGTGGGGGGCTGTGTGTGTTGTGAGTGGGGGCTGTGTGTGGTATGAGGGGAGGCTGTGTGTGTGATGGGGCACTATGTGGTGCGTGTGGGGGGGGGGGGTGACACTGTGGGTGTGGGGGCAGACAGTGAGTGCGTGGTGTGCAGGGAGGGGCGGTGTGTGTGTGTGGGTAGGGGGGCTGTGTGTGTGTGTGTGCATGTGTGTAGGCGGGCATTTTGTGTGTGTATGTATGGGGATCTATATGTATTTAGAGGGTCTGTGTGCATGTGGGAGGGCTGTGTGTGGGTGGGCTGTGTGAATGGGGTGGGGGAGTGTAGGGGGTGGGTGGTGCTGCATGTTTGGGGGGAGGCTGTGTGAATGGAGTGGGGTTTGATGTGTGGTGGGTGCAGTGTATGCCTGTGTGTATGTGGGGTGGGGGGGGGGTGGCTTTATGTGCATGTGGGATGCTGTGTGTATGTGGGGTGGGGGGGTGGGTGGCTTTATGTGCATGTGGGATGCTGTGTGTATGTGGGGGGGGGGTGGCTTTATGTGCATGTGGGATGCTGTGTGTATGTGGGGTGGGGGGGGTGGCTTTATGTGCATGTTGGATGCTGTGTGTATGGGTGGGAGGTGGTGGTGAGGGTTTTGTGTTTGCGTGTGGGGAAGCAGAGGCGCTTCATATTTTGTGGGCGTTTTGTCACCGAAACATACAATCAATTCACTGTAAACTCTGCGAAGCGCTTTGAGACATCTCGACAACGTGACAGGCGCTAAATCGAATGCAAGTCTTCTTATTATAATTCTGTTAAGAAGCTCAGTGTGTCGCTCACACCCGATTCCACAGATGTGTGTCGGGCTATGACGTGAGCTGGATGGTAGGAGGCGTTAGACACTCATTTCTGAAACACTGAGGACACCAGCTCGGGTCTGAAACGATTTCCTGGTGTATGGACCCTGCAGAGATCGACTGACAGACGGAGAGAGAAAGAGAGAAAGTTCCTATTAAAAGGGCAATGTTGCGTTTTGCATTATCGCAGCGTATTGTCACCTCACACTGTCTGCGGTCATTCCTGCCACTCAAGTTTGCTGGTCAACAGGCTCGTCAGCTAGAACCCAACTCTGTGGGAATAATAATAATACGTGCGTTCCATATAGTACCTTATTACACAGTTGAGACCTCCCAAAGTGCTTCATTACAACAACAAAAATTCCATTTGTTTAGCGCCTTTCACGTCGGGAGGATGTCCCTATGCGCTGGACAGACAACGTTTCAGACCCGAGCCGGTATCGGGTTCAGGATGGGGAACGGGTTGACTGATGGCACAGTTGAAGAGGAGGATCTTGAGGCAGGACTTGAAGGAGGCTAGGGAGGGGGCGATGCGGAGAGATTGCGGATGGAATCCCAAAGGTTGAGGGCAGAAGTGGGTGAAGGCTCCCTCGCCGATGGAGGGGCTGGTGGGACGGGGGATGTGGCCGGAGGCTGAAGTTCGCTGAGCGGAGGGAACGAACAGATTGGTAGAGGCTCAGGAGGTTGCAAAGATAGAGTGGGGCAAGGCCATGGAGGTCTTTGAAGCTGAGGACCAGGATCTTGAATGGAATCCTCTGAGTGGTAGGAAGCCAATGGAGTCGGGTGAGAATGGGGGTGATAGGTTTGCGGAACTTTGCTAGAACGTTGAGGACACGGGCTGTAGAGTTCTGGATGATCAGCAGCCTGTGGAGGGAGGAATTGGGGAGGGCGATAAAGCAGCGTGTTGGCATAGTGGAGTTTCAGCGGCCTGAAGGGTGAGGTAGTGGCGGAATCAGGCAATGTTGCAGAGGTGAGGGAAGGCAGAGTGGATTATGGTATGGATGTGGGGGAAAAAAGACAGCTGAGGATTGAACAAGACACCTGTGTTCCTGAATGGCTTGGTGAGGGAGAGTGTGCATCCGTGCAATCATAGAATATGTTGTAAAGTTAGACTGCATGTGTATTTTGTGGGCAAAGAATAGGTGAAAGTTGGGAAAAGAGGAGGGAATTTATTCTCATGTCCTAGCCGACAATCCCCTATGGAAAATCGAGCACTGCATTGTTGGAGGTGCCATGCTTTGGATGAGACGTAAACTAAGGTCCACTCTGTCTGTTCAAATGGGCGTTAAAGATCCTACCCCGCTATTTGCAAAAGAGAAGGGAAGTTACTCTCTCCAGGTGACAGGCCAGCAATCCAAAATTGGTCACTCTCTCCATGGCTGTTTGTATATTATTCCTGGAATCCCCCCAGCCCCCCACCCCCCCATCGTTGGCCAACAATCCCCCAATGTGTTTGTGGGCACATTACATGAGCAAACCAGCTGCTGGCCACCTGGCTGCTGGCTGGCCCACAAAACACAGTCACCACACTTCACAATGTAGGATGTTGCTGTGCTCAAATTTGTGACTATGCTTTCCAGTAATTATGTGTGAAATTAGATGATTCAACAACAATAAGTCACTGAACTGTACTTTCCTTTTTATTATTTCATCAAAACAAGTCATATCAAGTTTCGCCCAGAAGTATACAGTCGGCTTTCCTGCTCTCCTTCCCCCTATCCCGACCCCTCCCCTTGACATCATTTCCCCCCCATTTCCCTTAATCCCACTTCCATGACTGTTTGTAGGATATTGCTGTGCACAATTTGGCTGCCGCGTTTCGCCCACAAATATACAGTCAATTTTCCTACTCTTCTTTGTCCTTCCCCAAACCCTTCCCCCCGCTCTTCTCCCTACCTAACTGTACAGCGCCTTGGGACGTCCTCTCGACGTGAAAGATGCTATATAAATGTAAGTTTTGGTTGGTCGGTCGGTCGGTCGGTCGATTGATTGATTGATTGATTGATTGCGCTTTACAGCACTTACTGTAAATCTCAAAGTGCTCTACCGAATATAATGTGGAGTGAATTGACTATTTTTGTGGGCGAAATGCGGCAGCTAATTGGCAGTGTCCTATAAACAGTCATGGATTGAGTAAACTATTTTTTTAAAGGAATTATTACCCCAGAAATGTGATCCGCCAATTGACCAAGTTATTATGAACTTGAACAACCAAGCTCCACTTATTGCTAGATGCTAGATGCCCCATGCCCTGCTGGGAATCAAACCTGGGACTCTTGATCTGAGGCGAGTGCCCAACAACGGAGCTACAGGACTGAATAAAGTCTAGTGACTGGGTTATTGTAATAATAATAATGCTCACATTTGATATAACGGCTATCATGTCAGGAAGTCTGTCAAAGCACTTCACTGGACACACTGTAAAGTGTAGTGACTGTGTATTTTGTGGGGGAACACAGTCGCCAATTTGCACAAAGCAACAACAACAACAACACAAAATTACATTTGTATAGTGCCTTTCATGTCAGGAGGACGTCCCCAGGTGCTGGACAGTTATTGATTCAGATCCGAGCTGAGGAAGGTGGGCAGGGGAGGAGTTGCCGATGGGTCCATCGAAGAGGAGAGTATGAGGCGAGACTTGAAGGAGGCCAGTGAGGGGGCTAGGCGGAGGGACTTCTGGATGGAATTCCAGAGGTTGGGGGCAGAGTGACTGAAGGCTCGCCCGCCAATGGTTGGGTGGCTGGGTCGGGGGACATAGAATAGGCCAGAGCCTGCTGAACGGAGGGGGCGGGCAGGTTGGTAAGGGGATAGGAGGTCACGGATGTAGGGTGAGGTGAGGTTGGGCTTTAAGGAGGACCAGGGTCTTGAATTAGATCCTCTGGATGATGGGGAGCCAATGGAGTAGTCGCACAAGGATGGCGGAGATGGGATCATGGAGTTTGGAACGGTAGAGGACACGGACCACAGAGTTCTGGATTATCTGCATCCTGTGGAGGGAGGAATTGGGAAGGCCGACCAGCAAGGCATTTGCATAATCGAGCCAAGATGTAATGAAGGCATGGATGAGGGTTTCAGCGGCTTTAGTGGTGAGGCAATGTCTCACAAACAGCCATGAAGCGGTGCCTAATTTTATTTGGGGGATTGTTAGTCAGGACATTTCTTCACTTTTCCGATAGTGTCCAAACAGACAGCTCCTCGGTGTAAAGTCTGATCTAACCCGCACACCTTCCACCTCAACCCTCCCTAGTTCCCCTTCAAGACCCTCCACTTTGACCATACCATCGGTCACCCCACTTACCCTCCCTTCCCTCCCCGATCCCAAGCCCAGCTCGGGTCTGAAACTGTCCAGCGCCTTGGGACATCCTCCCGACATGAAAGGCGCTATACAAATGTAATTTTTTGTTGTCTTCATCAATGCAGCACTCTCCCCCCCACACTGCTGGAGCAGAAGTCTGGATTATGACTCCCCGACGTGAGGGCTTGGACCCTCAACCTTTTGATTTATGGACTGTTCGAGAGTTCAACCGATTGAGCCACCCCAACACCTTGTCGGCTGCTTAAGACATTAACTGTCCTTCCATGACCCATGCACCTTGGCGATTCAAAGGGAGTGTCTGTCCAGTGAAGTGACTGTGCTGTGCATGGATAGAGAGCAAGCATACATCTCCCATACTGCCGTGCGGATGGGAGTGGCCAGATTATTTGGCAATTGTCCACCACATCATCATTTTGGGGGGGAATCAGCCAGGTGTTTATGGAAACCCATCACTGTGCTTAATAATACCCAAACCAAACTGAGAATTCCATGCATCCCACCTACACGTGGAAATCCCAGAGATAGATTGTTGGAATGGAATGTGAACTCTTTTCCTGGAGGGACACGTATCCTCCTCACCTAATTCTGGAAAGTATTTGGTGCATGACTTGGGAGATCGTTGGGACTCAATCCTCCCCTGCAGCCCAGAACAACCCAACCCAGCACTCAGTCCATTTCCATATACAGTAAAAGCCCCTTTATCCGGCACCCGATCAACCGTAACTTCCGTATAACCGGCATCGCAAAAAAAAGGTCCGCATTCGATTAACTGGAATTTATCCGGAAAAATGCATCGAAAAATAAATATATATTTCAGCCAAATATCCAGCAGGCGCTTTAACCGCCATTGCCCATGTCCCGAGAATGCCGGATCAATAGGCTATTACTGTACGTACAAAATGTTCACAAAGTTCTGGACGTCTAAAGAATCGGTGTGTGCGTGTGAGCCCCTTCATTTTCATGGCAGATAATGATCCTTCGCCATGTTCGATGCCACATCTTCCGTACTATGGATGGAGTGATGAGGACGTTACTGTTACCAGACACTTGACTCATATGCAAAACAGAAACAAATCCATTGTAAGAAAAAAAACACGGGTAAAGGGACTTTGCAAACAACCTATAGAATCCCTCTGTCCTACCCTGGCCTGAACCCAAATCTCCAGCATGACTCGTCATATCTGCTTGATAGATTCCAATTGCAGCCTATTTATACCCACAGAACCTTAATCACCTATCCTCAACAGCAACCCATCCAAGCGTTATCTAAAAAGGCGTTAATCCCTCCACATAAACTCTCTGACCTTGCCTCTTACACAGTCAGTCACCCAGCTTGGAGACAGAGATTGCACTTGTGTGCGTGTACTGTCCTTCCTCCCCTACATCCGGTCCGTCACCAGCACTGCCTTCTACCACCTCCGACGGATTGCCCGTCTCTGGCAATACCTCACCTTAAAAGCCGCCGAAACCTTGGTCCACGCCTTTGTCATCTCTCGGCTGGACTATTGAAACGCCCTCCTCTCCGGTCTCCCCTCCACCACAATCCACAAAATCCAGTTTATCCAAAACTCTGCCGCCCGCATACTCACACGCTCTAAGCTTTGCTCCCCCATTACCCCAGTCCTTGCCAGACTTCACTGGCTCCCTGTCCCAGAGAGGATCGACTTCAAGATCCTCACCCTTGTTTTCAAATCCCTTCACTCCTCTGCAGCCCCCTATCTCTCTGATCTCCTCTCCCCCCCAACCCAGCACCCGCTGCCTTCGCTCCTCTGGGTCTGGCCTCCTCCATGTCCCCCGAGTCCTCTGCTCCACCCTCGGCGGCCGTGCCTTTAGCCACTAGGCCCCGAGGTTCTGGAACTCCCTTCCTCACTCCCTTCCCCTCGCCCCCTCTCTTCCCAAGTAATATAAATGATTCAGTAAATGATCGATTTTATCTGGGGGATTGCTGGCCAGGACACTGGGGCGAGAGACACTGTAACGGAGAATTTGTAATTTTGTTGTTGATTTTGTTATTTGTGGGACACTGCTGTGTGCAATTTGGCTGTTGCATTTGTCTACAAAATAAGGACAGTACAATTTACAGTGTGACCTGTGAAGTGATTTGGGATGTCCGCCTGACACAATAAGGTGCTGTAACAAATTCAAGGATTATTATTGTTTTTATAATGCGGTTGAAAAGTTCAGCAATTGCTTAGTGAAGGATGGTGTCATTGAGATGTCTTGGTCTGTGGTTAGTGATGAGACTACCTCTCATTCCTTTACGGTAGGAGCCAAAATCATCAGCCCATCGTTCTGCAGCCATAGCTCACCCCAACTGATGGAAGGATAAAGCGCGGGGGAGAGAGATACTCACATACAGAACACATGTCATTGGATCAAAGGCAGTGCCAGCAACAACAACAACAACAACTTCAATTTATATAGCGCCCTCCACGCCAGACGGTGTCTCAGAGCGCTTCACAGTAGCGGATCCCGGGACCGAGCCAGGGGCAGAGGCAGGAAGGTGACCAAAAGCTCGGTCGAAGAGAAAGGTCTTCAACTGTGACCTGAAACTGGGAAGAGAGGGGGTGAGACAAAGCGAGTGAGGAAGGGAGTTCCAGAGCCTCGGGGCGTAGTGGCTAAAGACACGGCCGCCGAGGGTGGAGCGGAGGATTTGGGGGACATGGAGGAGGCCAGACCCAGAGGAGCGAAGGCAGCGGGTGCTGGGTTGGGGGGAGAGGAGATCAGAGAGATAGGGGGGTGCAGAGGACTGGAGGGATTTGAAAACAAGGGTGAGGATCTTGAAGTCGATCCTCTCTGGGACAGGGAGCCAGTGAAGTCTGGCGAGGACTGGGGTAATGGGGGAGCAAAGCTTAGAGCGGGTGAGTATGCGGGCGGCAGAGTTTTGGATAAGCTGGATTTTGTGGATTGTGGTGGAGGGGAGACCGGCGAGAAGGGCATTGCAATAGTCCAGCCGAGAGGTGACAAAGGCGTGGACCAAGGTTTCGGCAGCTTTTCGGGTGAGGTATTGCCGGAGACGGGCGATGCGTCAGAGGTGGTAGAAGGCAGTGCTGGTGATGGACCGGATGTGGGGAAGGAAGGACATTTGGGGGTCGAACCTGATGCCAAGGTTGCGCACAGATTTGGTGAATTTTAGGGGCCAGGCCGGGAAGGTGGAGGAGGTGAGAGCCGTGCGAATGGAGACGTTGACGAGAGCCAAGGAGTATGGCCTCCGTCTTGTCAACATTCAGCTGCAAGAAATTTGCGCTCATCCAGCCCCTGATGTCCAAAAGGCAGCTGACAGAACATCGGGGGACTGGGGGGTCACAAAGTGAGGTGGAGAGATAGAGTTGGGTGTCACATGCGGAAGTGTGCCCCATGTCTGCGGATCACATCCCCAAGAGGAAGAGTGTAGATGAGGAAAAGGAGGGGGCCAAGGATGGATCCCTGGGGTACCCCGCAGGTAACTGGGTGAGTGCGGGAGGAAAAACCATTTGTGCAGATGTACTGCTGGCGGTTTGTGAGGTAGGGACTCGAACCAGGCGAGTGCGGTCCCACTGAGGTGAATGGCGGAGGACAGGGGGTGGGGGAGGATGGCGTGGTCGACTGTGTCAAAGGCAGCCGACAGGTCCAGGAGGATAAGGAGGCAGAGGGAACCCTGGTCACAGATAGAGAGGACATCGTTTGTGACTTTCACAAGCGCAGTCTCTGTACTGTGGACAGCAACCAGGGCAGGATCAGAGTAAATTTGAGGAACAGAGAGCGAGAGGGAAATTCTAGCCACAGTGACTGGCGCGCTGACACAGTGAGGAACATAGATTGATACGCGCCTTTTCAAGTTGCACAGAGACTTTATTTCCCACAACTCAATGCGATTGCAACGCTTGCCGTTAAGTCCACATGCAGCAATGGGTCAAGAGGCATGGAATCGCAAGAAACATGGTCTTAACCTATTTTACCACTGACCGGCTGCAGTGAGTTCCACAAGTGTAGTGGTGCTTAGCGATTAAATCGGAATTTGTCCGGTTTATACAGCTTGCCTGAAACTCGGACTTTGCGTTTTAAATGTTATGATCCCGGCTGAAACGGCTTGAGTGAGTTTTTACGGTGGTGACATTTTAAGAAATTCGATTGCACCCAAATTGTGTACATTTGGTGGCGGACGCGCTGATGTGCTCCCAAGACACACAGCTAAATCTCGGCTGCATGTGAGACTGCTTCGCATATGTTACCTCACTACTGACTGACTGACTGACTGACTGACTCACCGCTTCCCTGCTCAACAGTTGGCAAGAAAAAGGGGATTTAAAAAAAAAAATGTTTCCAGACTTGCAAAGCAGCACAGTTTCCACACTGCTCGATTGGCCCAACAGCCTGGATCCAGTAAGACCAACTCTCCTGACTGACAAAGGATGGTGACAAGGCTGATCCCAGCAGTAGAGACATGATAATCCTTGCATTTGATATGGCGCTTTTCGCATCTTATTGACGTCTCAAAGCGCTTCACAGAATATAAATGTAGAGTGAATTGACTGTATATTTGTGGGAGAAACGCTCGGAACCAATTGCGCACAGCAGCGTCCCCCACAAAGAGTCGTGGATCGAAATGACCAATTTTACTATTGTGTGTTTTTTTGATGGATTATTATTAGGCGTGTGGAGTAGGGAAACTTGCCCAAGGTTTCGCCCTGACCTGCCTGGATTCGAACACTGGTCTCACGCTTGTAAGGCGAGTGTTGTAACCACTGAGCTACAGGAGCTCCATAAGTCTGATTCCATTGTTGGAGACAGTGATAGAGGAGAGCAGCGAGGCTGATCCCAGTGTTAGAGACAGAGGAGAATGAGTTTGATCCTGGTGTTAAAGGATGAATTGGGAGGAATGATCAGATAAACTCCTTCTTAAAAAGAGACATCTGTGAGGAGATTGTACATAAGATTGTGAATGAGATTCAGAAATGAAATCTAGAACAATACACGCAGGTACTTCAAAGCAACAGAACAAGAGGACACTAGCTCAGGTAGAGCTGAGGGGAAGGAGCATTTCCTCACATGCAGCACTATGAGGGTGTGGAACACTCTACCCCAGAAGGTTGTAGAGACACATTCAATAGCTATGTTTAATAGAGACACAAACACAGGCACAGACTGAGGGAGGGACGGGATAAAGAGTTGTGCAGTGGTAGCACTCTCAACTTTGAGTCAGAAGGTTGTAGGTTCAATCCCCATCTCAGGCCTTGGAATCACATAGTCTAAGTTGACACTCCAATGTAGAGTTGGGAGGTGTTACATTGTTCGACGTGCCATCCTTCAGATGAGGAGTTGAACCGAGGTCCCATCTGCCTGTTTAGATGTACATTAAAGGTTCCACAGCATTATTCGAAAAGAGAACCGAGTTTCTCTCTCTTGGTGTTCTGGCCAACAATCCCCCCAACTAATATTGGTCATTCACTCAATGGGTTTTTGTGGGACATTGCTCTGTGCAAACTGCCTGCTGTGTTTCGCCCACAGTTACACTGTCGCTACACTTACCAGTAAATCCTATGAAGCGCTTTGAGGCATTTCAATGACATGATCAGACTAATTATATCGAATGCAAGGATTTAAAATACATTATTAAGTGATTACAGTATTAACATTATTTTAAAGAGCGAGGCATTGCAATTAAAAGATTTGCCAAGATCTGGGAGATTCGGCCAGGAGGTTGAACAGTGTTCCAATTGCTTTCATAATCCTTAATAATATTGCTTTCGTTACAATGTCTTTCACATCAGGAGGACAACTTAAAAGTGGGTCACAGGATACATGGTAAAGTGCAGTGACTGTGTGTCTTGTGTTTGAATATTGCAATCTATTTGAACACGGCAACATCCAACAAACAGCCATGGAGTGAGTGACCAATTTTATCTTATTCTGGAAAATTGTTGGCTAGGACACTGAAATTCCTTTTTCTTTTCGAATAGTGTCTTGGTTTAACATCTCATCCGACGAACGGCACTACTGACGATGCAACCCCACTGCAGAGTGTCGGCTTGGATGATGTGAAATCCTAATATGAGACATGATCCCACTACCTTCTGATTCAAAGTTGAGACTCAGGGGGCTGCGTCAGGCTGACGTAGGGACTGTCGCTGCACGTCAGTAATGTTAAACAATGTTCATTCTGCTAGACAAACCAAATCAGAGACATCTTATCATACGTCTCAGACAGGATGTGAGGCAGCGGGACTGACACATTGTGTGTAACCCAATTTGTCTGGAGGTTGAAACTTCGCTGCAGAAGCCAGCTGTAGGCATATCATAGGGAAACATGCAAAGTTTCCAACAGATTCATTCTGGAAATAAACAATTCAGTTGTTCCACCTTCCAAAACACCAGCAAGTCGTCTGATCAGACCACAGCTGGATTGTTAGATACACCAGGAGTAGAGAACTCCGATAGGGGAGCGAGCACCATAACAGACAGAATGGGTAAGAGTATGGGAATGGGTTGAGAGTAGAGAGCTCCCGGAGGGAGGGAGCACAATGAAAGTCCATTTCTACTACCTACATCTCAAAGGATTACTCTTGAGGGAGTTGTTACAGACACTTTCTTGAGTGTAATACATTGTTGTGGTTCTATGGAGCTCCTGTGGCTCAGAGGTTAGAGCACTTATCTTGCAAGCTGGGGAGACCGAGCTGGGGAGACCTGTGTTCGAATCCAAGCAGGTCAGGGCGAAACCTTGGGCAAGTTTCCTTACTCCACACGCCTAATAATAATCCCTCAAAAAAAAAAAAAAAATAATAAAATTGGTAATTTCAATCCACGACTGTTTGTGGGACACTGCTGTGTGCATCGGCTGCCGCGTTTCACCCACAAATATACAGTCAATTCACTTTATAGGATATCCTGTGAAGCGCTTTGGGACATTGATAAGATGTGAAAAGCGCTATATCAAATGCAAGGATTACTTTATTTTATTATTTATGGAACCGAGTGTTCACAAGATCAGAAGATTGTTTTAGATGAAGAACAGCCTTCAGCCAATCTGACTTCATTCCTCCAGAACACCCACCAAACTGCCCACCCATCACAACATTGAGTTGCTTTTTAATTGAGTCCCAGTGAATTTGGCCTCAACCACCCTTCCTGGTAACCTGTTCCAATCATTAATTATCCTCTAGGTCTAGGTAAAGAAACACTTCCTGGTCCTGGCCCTTTACAACTCTAAACTTGTGTACTGTACTCTTGTTCTATTGTGTTAATGCATCTGATATTATTTATCTTCCATGTCTTCTCTATGACAGTTAACTATACCAAATCCGGTCTAGACGTGGCTGTTGAAGCCTGAGTCTGGAGATATTCTCCATCCGATGCCTTCCCCGGGCCCTGCACCTGCTTCCCGGTTCATCTCTGACCATCTGCCAAACAAGTCCATTTTAACCTGAGTGACACTGCCTAAATATAGCCAGCCTCTGGAGGCTATTGATAGCATGCACTTGGAACGTTCTTATCTGAGTTAGATTTGGAACATGGTGCCCTGATGTCAAGCCTCACACGGCCAAAGTGGAAGATTACAGCATGTGTGTGTATGTGTGTGTTTGTGTGTGTGTGTGTGTGTGAGCCAGAGGGAGCCGCATGTGTGTAAGAGAACACGTGTGAGAGAGAGAGAGTGTGTGTGAGTGAGCGTCTGTGTGTGAGAGAGTATATGTGAGGCAGAGAGGGAGCTTGTGTGTGTGTGTGTGTGTGTGTGTGTGTGTGTCTGAAAGAACATGTGTAAGAGAATGAGTCTGTATTTGTGTGTGAGGGTCTGAGAGAGTGTGTGTCTGATGTAATGTGAATGAGGGAACGAGTGATAGTATATGTGAGAGTGTGAGTCTTTGTGCGTGAAAGTGTGTGTGAGCGTTTGCGCATGTGTGAGAGAGAGCATGTATGCGTGTGACTTTTTAACCCACCTGAATCTTTCTACCCCACATCCATGCCATGACCTGCTCTGCCTTCCCCCACCTCTACAATATTACCATTGGACTCTGCCATTGTCTCACACCATTGGCCACCAACACACTCATAGATGCATTCATAACATCCAGGCTCGATTGCACGAACTTCTTCTTGTTGGCCTCCGCAAGTCATGGCTCCACATCCAGAACTTTACACCTGGTGTCCGCTCCCGCACTAGGCTCCATGACCGTATCAGCCCCACCTTTGGACTGACTCGACCGGCTTGCCATCACACAGAGGATACAGTTCAAGATCCTGGTCCTCACCTTTAAAGCTCTCTATCCTTGCATATTACAGATTGCTTTTCACATCTTCTACATGTCTCAAAGCGCTTCACAGAGTACTCTGTACGGTGAATTGACTGTATATTTGTGGGCAAAACGCAGCAGCCAATTGCGCATAGCAGTGCCCCGCAAACAGTCCTGGACTGAGTGACCAAATTATTATTATTATTTTTTTCTTGAGGGATTATTCTCAGGCGTGTGCGGACAAAGGAAACTTGGTTTCGTCCAGCCAGGAATCGAACCCGGGTCTCTCCCCTTGTGAGGCGAGTGCTCTAACCACTGAGAAGCAGGAATCCCATCAGAGAGAATAAGGCAGAAGGTGATCATTGTGTGGGAATGTTGCTGTGTGGATGTTGTGACCTATTTGCAAGCTGTGTGACCTGAAGTTTACCATCTGTCAGGTGATTGGATGTGGGCCTCAGGTTATGAAATCAAGGTTAGCTGTAACCTCACCGGTGATTACCATGGTGGGCTTCCGTGTGTGTCAGACACCCGGCTGATCACAGTGACTAGTTTCCGCGTGAGTCAGACACCCGGACTAATCACGTTTGGGTGGATGCGTCGGACACTGCGATGGGTTTCCACGTGTATCAAACCCGGATTTGTTTTTTAAGTAAGGGAATGGGCTGTACAAAACAGATTAAAATAAAGGCAAAAAGCAGTAATCGAAGGCAAAAGTTTCCTGGAGGATAATATCGTCTTGTTGAGAAACAAGGTTTAATGTTTCAGGTGTGGCAGCTATCACAAGCTCACAATCACAAGCTTGAGGTGACGGAATGTGAGGAAGGATCATCCCCAAAGACTGACCTAGATTCTCAGACATCGGTGGAATGGAATGTCAGAACCTGGTCTGAATCTGGAGCAACAATAACAACAAAATTATAAAATTTCACCTCAGAAGGACGTCCCGAGGCGCTGAACAGTCATTGCTTCAGACCCGAACTGGGGTCGGGTATGGGGAGGGGGGGGGGGGGGGGGATTTGGGGTGACCAATGGGACCGTCAAAGAGGAGGGTCTTGAGGCAGGACTTGAAGGAGGCCAGGTAGGGGGCTAGGTGGAGGGACTACCGAATGGAGTTCCAGAGGTTGGGGGCAGAGTGGCTGAAGGCTCGCTTGCCATTGGTGGGGTCGGTGGTCGGGGTACGTAGAGCAGGCCGGAGCCTGCTCTGTTGAGGGATCAGGCAGGTTGGTAAGGGGTTACGAGTTCACAGATGTAGGGTGAGGCGAGGCTACGGAGGGCTTTGAATATGAGGACCAGAATCTTGAATTGGAGAATTGGATCCTTTAGGTGATGGGAAGCCAATGGAGTCAGGCGAAGATGGGGGAGAGAGGGTCACAAAACTTGGAATGGTAGAGGGCACGGGCTGCAGAGTTCTGGATTAACTGCAACCTGTGGAGGGAGGAATTGGGAAGGTCGACAAGCAGTGTGTTTGCGTAGTTGAGCTGGGTTGTGATGAAGGCATGAATGAGGGTTTCAGGGGCCTGGGGGGTGAGGTAATGGCAGAGTCGAGCAATATTGCAGAGGTGAGAGAAGACCTCCCCCACATCGAAGGTCATTGCTTCGATGTGGGGGAGGAAAGACGGTTGAGGATAGAACAAGTCAACATAACATGTTGGAGCAGGAGTGAGAATCAGCCTGGTTCTGTGCTGAGTGCTGAGGGGCAGCTATTTATAACGGCAATAATATAATGAAACACAATTATACAACAACAAATTACATTTATACAGTACCTTTCACATCTGGAAAATGTCCCAAAGCCCTGACCAATGAGGAGTTTCCACCCAAGCTGCGGGTTGGGATCGGAGTGGAGGGCAATCGAAAAGGTAGGTATTGATGCCTTGGAGAAGGCTCTCTGGGAGGGAGTTTCAGGGGGTGTGGGCAGGTAGGTTGAAGGCCTGGTGGAGAATCAGGGGCATGGGACATGTAGCAGACCAGTATCCACCAAGTGGAGAGAGAGGACAGGTTGGTGCAGTTTGAATAGGTCACAGAGGTAGTGAGGAAAAGATCAAGAAGGGTTTTATGGAGCTCATGTGGCTCAGTGGTTAGAGCACTTGTCTTGCAAACTGGCGAGACCAAACTGGGGAGACCTGTGTTCGAATCCAGGCAGGTCAGGGCGAAACCTTGGGCAAGTTTCCTTACTCCACACGCCTAATAATAATCCCTCCAAAAAAAACACAATAATAAAATTGGTCATTTCAATCCACGACTGTGTGTGTGGGACACTGCTGTGCGCAATTGGCTGCCGCGATTCACCCACAAATATATACAGTCAATTCACTTTACAGTATATTCTGTGAAGCGCTTTGGGACATCAATAAGATATGAAAAGCGCTATATCAAATAGCTGAGGAGCTGAGGAGAAATGTTTTCATTCAGCGAGTTGTTCGAATTTGGAATATATTGCCTGAAAAGGTGGTGGAACTAAGTCTGTGTGAGATTTTCAGAATCAATTCTTAAATTAATTGTCTTGAAAGACAGTTTTCCACAATTCTTGACTATCCTTTGGATTTATTTGTACTTGGAGGATGATTCAATAACAGCTTTTAAAAGAGAATTAGATCTTTATTTAGGGAGAACAGGTCTGTTAGGTATTGGGGAGAGAACAGGGCAGTGGGATTGAGTTGCTCTTTTCAAAGAGCCGGCACAGACTAGATGGGCCGAATGGCCTCCTTTTGTGCCATAAAATTCTATGATTCTATGTCTCACCAAGCCAGTCAGGAACCTGAGTGTCTTGTTTGACCCTGATCTGTCCTTTCTCCACCATATCCATGCCATAACCAGCACTGCCTTCCACCACCTCCGCAACATCGCCTGTCTCCGCCACTGCCTCACCCCTCAGACCACTGAAACCCTTACACATGCGTTTGTCACCTCAAGGTTCGACTACTCCCTCCTTGTCAGCCTCCCCAACTCTTACCTCCACAAGATGCAGATCATCCAAAACTCCGCAGTTTGTGTCCTCTCCCGCACCAGGCTCCGTGACCCCATCATCCCCACCCTCGCTTAGCTCCACTGGCTCCCCATCCCTCAGACAATTGAGTTCAAGGTCCTCATCCTCACCTTCAAGACCCTCCATGGTTTTTCTTGTACCTCTCTGATCTCATGACCACCCCCCTATCAATTTGTCCGCTCCCTCCATTCAGCAGATTCCGGCCTGCTCCGTGTCTCTCACCTGACCATCCCTACCTTCAGCCTGTCTGCCCCACCCTTTGGAACTCTATCCCACAATCCCTTCACCTTGCTTCCTCCCTTGGCTCCTTCAACATCGGACTCAAGACCCTCCTTTTCGACCGTGCCTTCAGCTGCCATCCTACCCCTCTGCCCTCCTCTGTTATTGTCTCAGAGCTCTTCACAGAATATATTGTACAATGAATTTTGTTGGCGATATGCGACAGCCAATACTTTATTATTTTGGATGGGATTATTATCCCCAAGCAGTTGACTCAAAACCAGGTTGCTACCAAACTGCCAGGTAAACAGAAACATGTGGAGTAAGGCCTGAGGTTCTGCCCTGACCAGGAATCAAACTCGGGTCCTCTCCCTTGCGAGGCGAATGCTCTAGAAAAATTACCCTCAGTGCATGCCTAAGTCAGCAAGATCGCTTTCTGACTCTGTTTGAGTGTTGCTGGAGCTTGGCTTCAGACCCACTCTCTGCGAAGGGCAGGCTATTTGCTTGTGGTTAGCCTGCCCTGAGACTGAACACATTGCCATTGCGTGATCGATTGACACCATGTACAGTGATATTCCTCGTGACTGACCGGCTTCTGAAGGGGACCTTCATAATGAAACACTGTAAACCTCACACCAGTGTCTCCCTCTACACATCAGATGAGCAGCACAGCTGTGAACTGCTTAATGTAGCCTGGCCATAATTCATCATACGTCAGCAGCTAATAATCCTTGCATTTGATATGCCACATTATCACATCATTGAGATGCCTCCAAGCACTTCACAGGATATACTGTACTGCAAAGTGAATTGACTGTGTATTTTGCGGATGAAATGCAGTAGTCGGTTTGCACGCAGCACTGTCCCACAAACACTCATGGAGTGAGTGACCAATTTTATTTTGTCCGGGAGATTGTTGGCCAAGACGCCGAGAAAGAAAACACCCTCTTCTCTTTTCGAATAGCATTACGGGATCTTTAACGTCCACCTAAACAAGCAAATGGGACCTTGGTTAAAATCTCAACTAAAGGACAATAATAATAACAACAATAACTCAAAATATACAAATCACAATAACATCAATAATAATAATAAATAAGAATAATAATCCTTGTATTTGATACAGCGCTTTCCACGTCTTCTGGACATCTCAAAGCGCTTCACAGAATATACTGTAAAGTGAATTGACTGTATATTTGTGGGCGAAAACACGGCAGCCAATTGTGCACAGCAGTGTCCCACGAATGGTCATGGATTGAAATGACTAATTTTATTATTGTGGTTTTTCTTGGAGGAAAGTAGACGTCTTGGGAGGATCCAAGAAGCCAAGTAATAGAGATGATTCCTCTGTGGGGGTATGGGAAATGGGTTTGTCTCTGTTTCTTTCACTCTCCACTGTAGCTCACAACGCATTGTGTTCTCACACATCTCAGGCATGAGCTAAGTGGACCAGTTATCTGGGGAAATTGTTTGCCAACAGACACTCCCTTCTCCTTTCCAATATCTCAGCGGGATATTTAGCTTCTACGTGAACAGGTAGACAGTCATTCAGGTTGACACCTCATCAGATGGACGTTATTCTGACAAAGCAGCGCTTCCCCCAATACTGTATTGGAGTGTAAGCGTGGACTGTGAGCTCACTGTTAATAATAATAATCCTTGCATTTGCTATAGCGTTTTTCACGTCTTCTAGATGTCTCAAAGCGCTTCACAGCACTTACTGTAAAGTGAATCGACTGTATACAGTAAAAGTCCATTTATCTGGCACCCTCGGGACCTGACCAATACCAGTTAAAGCGCATGCTGAATATTCGGTCGAAAACACACACAATTTTTTTTTTTTTTTAAATAATGCATTGTGCCGGATAAATTCCGGTTAATCGAATGGACCTTTTTTTGAGGTGCAGATTATATGGAAGTTACGGTTGATCAGTTCAAGGATAAACGGGCTTTTACTATATTTGTGGGTGAAACGTGGCAGCCAATTGGGAAAAGCAGTCTCTCACAAACAATCATGGATTCTGTGAACCAAATTATAAAAAAAATGTTGAGGTATTATTATTAGGTTTGTGGAGTAAGGAAACTTGCTCAAGGTTTTGCCCTGCCGGGAATCGAGCCCAGCTTGTGAGCTGAGTGTTCTAACCACTGAGCTACAGGAATCCTCAAAGGCAGATACCAGCATGATTATGGGGTGAGGGGAAGGTGAGCAGGAAGGGTGGGTGGGTGGGTGGGTGGGAGGGAGGGTTTGAGGGGCATCGTGCCTGACACCCCCCAACTGTTTAACACTGGATTGTGCTCCTTCCAGCGTTGTGTGCTTGCAAGCCAAATAAAACAAGGGTACTCCTGTTATCCAATGCAACACCCCAAACCAATGCCGGGGGTGGTGAATTGTTATAGGTTCCGTTCTTCGGATGAGACTTTGTAAGGAGTCCAACCAGCTAAAACTCCATAACTTGCCATTGATACTGCTGGCTAGCAAGCTTTCCCCGGCTTGTCCAGCTAGGACCACCCTATTATTTCACAGTAAATCCTGTGAAGCATTTGAGGCGTTCTTCTGATGTGAAAAACATTATATTAAATTCAAGCATTATTATTGCTGTTATTATTAATAAGAAGGCAGTGACCACCACCAGCCCCCACCCCTTTAGGTAATCTTATACCCACAGTGCTACTTGTACAATCCTGCCTTGGTTAATAAGGAATTCCTGTGGTCTGCCAGGAAGGAGTGTGTTCCAAGGAATTCTGAGACATCAGAGCATCAGTGAAACTTAGCAGGTGGCCCACACCTTGTATGGTTACACAGCGGACGTGTTAAATGTTTCCATCTGTCCAAAACTGACTGTCAGTTTCAGGCTCGGATAAAACTGCACTCGCCATGGTTAAGGTGCCTTCACCACCCACTGGGTCACAGGTTGTGGGTTCAAACCCCATACACTGTGCAGCCTGATGCTCCAGTGAAATACCAATGCTTGACTTTGAGATATCACCCTATCATGTCATTGAGGTGTCTCAAAGTGCTCCACAGAATATATATATATTGACGTTTAATGCAGAGAAGTGTGAGGTGATACATTTTGGGAGAAGAAATGAAGGAAGGCAGTATATATACATATATATATAATAATAATCCTTGCATTTGATATAGCGCTTTCCACATCTTATCAACATCCTAAAGCACTTCACACATACTGTAAAGTGAATTGACTGTATATATTTGTGGGCGAATCGCGGCAGCCAATTGCACACAGCAGCGTCCCACACACAGTCGTGGATTGAAATGATCAATTTTATAGTTGTGTTTTTTTTGGAGGGATTATTATTAGGCGTGGGAGTAAGGAAACTTGCCCAAGGTTTCGCCCTGACCTGCCTGGATTCGAACACAGGTCTCCCCAGCTTGGTCTCCCCAGCTTGCAAGACAAGTGCTCTAACCACTGAGCCACAGGAGCTCCAGTATAGGCTAGATAGTACAATTTTAAGGGGCGTGAGGGAACAGAGAGACCTGGGGATTTATGTTAGTGACTCTTTGAAGGTAGCAGGACAGGTAGACAAAGCCGTTAAGAAGACATATGGGATACTAAGCTTTATAAATAGGGGTATAGAGTACAAAAGTCAGGAAGTGCTGACTCACTTCTATAAAACTTTGGTTAGGCCTCAGCTGGAGTACTGTTCAATTCTGGTCACCATACTATAGAAAGGATGTTAAGGCATTGGAAAGGTGGAAAGAAGGTTTACTAGAATGGTACCAGGATTGAAAGACTTCAGTTATGGGGAAAGGCTAGATAGGCTAGGGTTTATTCTCTTTAGAACAGAGAAGGTTGAGAGGAACTTAAGAGGTTTATAAAATAATGAGGGGATTCAACAGGGTGAATAAGGAAAACCTGTTTCCACTGGTGGGCGAATCTGCGACTCGTGGTCACAGATTTAAAATAGTTTCAAAACGAAGCAGAGGGGAGCTGAGGAGAAATTTTTTCACTCAGCGAGTTGTTCGAATCTGGAATGCATTGCCTGAAAAGGTGGTGGAGGCTGATTCGATAACAGCTTTTAAAAGAGATTTAGATCTTTATTGCGGAAGAACAGGTCTGTTAGGTTATGGAGAGAGAGCTGGGCAGTGGGATTGAGATGCTCTTTTCAAAGACCAGATGGGCTGAATGGCCTCCTTTTGTGTTGTAAAATTCTATGATTCTATGATTAGATTTTTTGCCGTGGGCGAAACATGGCAGCCAATTGTGGACATCAGTGTGCCACAAACAGTCGTGGATTGAGTGGTGAAAGACAGGCAGGCAGGCAGGCATCCATCCCTCTGTCCCTCCCTCTCTCTGCCTTTTTCTCTATCGATCTATTTACTGGTTACCGATAGTCCGAAGGTTCAATAATCTGAAGGTTCGTTAGTCCAAAGCTTCCCCTAACCCTAACCGTAACCCTAATCTTAACCCTAACCCTAACATTTGGACTAATGAACCTTCAGACTATCACACCAAATGTTCGGATTAACGAATTTTATTTTCGGACTATTGAGCGGTAACCATGGTAACTGCCCCGGTTATATGAAATTTGTGTGTTTGGACTATCAAACCTTCGGACTATCGAGTGCCCCCTATTTACTTATGGCTGTGTCTATATGATATTGATCTTGTTTAGACTGCTACTGTTCATTCTTAGTTTGTGGCTGAACTTAAGAAAGGGCAAAAGTTGCCCCCAGGAACATAATACCTCATCCAGGTCCTCCATCCACCTTGGCTTTCAGGGCTTTCAGCCTTTCTGCTCCCACTCTCTGGAACTCCATCCCAGAGACCTTCCTGCTCGCCTCCTTTAAGGCCCGTTTCAGGGTCTTCTTATTCAACCGTGCCCTTGGCCATCTTTTCTTTTAGCATCACCTTGCCTGCCCACCAGCCCTTCTGATCCCAATCCCCATCTTGGTTGTACAAACTTTATTGTCCATAAATGCATGTTATTGTTGTTACTTTGGTCCTGACGGTGCACTACTGTATAATCATCCTTGTGTTTCATCTAATGCCTTACAAGCGTGAGACCTGTGTTTGAATCCAGGCCAGGGTGAAACCTTTTGGCAAGTTTCCTTACTCCACACGCCTAATAATAATCCCTCCAAAAAAAATGGGTCATTTCAATCCACAGCTGTTTGTGGGATATTGCTGTGTGCAATTGGCTGCCGCATTTCACCCATAAAAGAAAATTAACGTTTGGAGTAAGGAAATTTGCCTACGGTTTCTCCCCACCCAGGATTTGAGCGAGGTTCCTCTACATTGTCCTGTAACCACCACGCTACAAGACTCCAAATACGTTTTCACACGTCTGAATTCCCGTGTTCTGCTCTGAGAGCTGTGTGGGCTCCTGGGTAGCATGTGGTGTATACAAACAAGTTCCACTAGGCATGGATTTTGTTTATCAATGGTGACAAACCAACAAGAAGTTCAATTTGTCAATGAAATTAGCTGACTCATTGACTGCTTCTTCTTTCCCGTCACTCCCTCCCTGCGCTGGGAACGCTGCACACCTACTCTCTCATACGCAGGTAGCTGGCGTTTTATAACACCTGATATTAGACTGGTTCGGTCTCTCGCTCTCTCACCTCTGAGTCAGAAGATCTGTGGTACATTCAGCTCACAGACCAGCCTGATACTCTGCTGCATTGCTATGTCTGAAGTGTTTGGAGACAACCTGCCTATTTGTTATATAGCCTTATCACGTTGTCAAGAACTTTTCAAAACACTTGCGCTTCACAGGATATACTGTACTATAAAGCAGTTTGCCTGTGTATAGATTGTTGGTGAAAAATATAGTGAGCTTTGTATTCTGTATGTGAACACAGAAGCTGGTTTGCACACAGCAAAGTCTCACAAACAGCCTCACAATCAGTGTTATTTATCTGGGGCTAGAAGGAACAGGGAGAAATTCCCTCCCTTCTCTGATAATGCCAGTCATGAATTATTCTCTGGGTAAAGAAAAACATCCTACTGCCTATCCTGAAATTGCCCTTTTGCAACTCCAAACCTGTGTCCTCTTGTTCTACCGTCAACATAAAATCTTGCAGTCATTCAATACAGCCAGTCACTTTACAGTAAATCCAGGAAAATGCTTTGAGAAGCGCTCCTTACATGAAAGCCACTGTATCAAAGGTAACCTTATTACTATTATCTTGGTAGATCTTTTAATCCTATTGCCCTGCCCTTTTTCGCCAATGCCTTTTTATACATAAAGTACACACACACCTTCACTCCTATACACTTCCAACAAGATCACAAGATGAGTTTGGAGGAAGAAGACCCTTCGACCTGACTGATCTCATCCTTCCGGAACATCCATCGTATTATATAATAATAATAATCCTTGCATATGATATAGCGCTTTGCACATCTTATCGACGTCTCAAAGCGCTTCACAGAATAGACTGTAAAGTGAATTGACTGTATATTTGTGGGCGAAACGCGGCTGCCAATCGCGCACAGCAGTGTCCCACAACCGTATTGAGCTCTGGTCACAGCATCGATCTCTTTTCGAATGAGTCCAGGGGTGCTGGTCTCAACCACCCTTCCTCATAATCAGTTTCAGTCATTAATTACTCTCTGGGTAAAGAACACTTTCCTTGAAATTGCTCTTTTGCAACTCTAAACCTGTGTCCTCTTGTTCTACCATCAAACAGGTCTGTCTAGTAGTCAGGACATCCCCCTGACGTGAAAGACAATATATAAATTTTAATTTGTATTCTATCATTCTGCCTTTGTATCTCATAATGTATCAAACCATTTAACATTTTCTCTACCTATTTCTACAGGCACTCTCACGCACAGAAACATACACACCACATATACTTGCAGAAGCAGACACACACATACGGACAGAAACAGGCACGGATGAGACATACACAGGTACATAAATGTACACTGACATGCAAACACACATGCACATATCCACACAGGAACGTGAGAATTGCTAGACTACATATCAACACACACACAAACACACATAGGCATACAGAAGCACAGACGCACAAACGGAAACACACACAGATATGTGTGTCTGCGTATGTGTGTGCCTTTTCCATGCTTATGTGCATGTGTGTGTCGGTCGCACACTTCAATCAATCGAAACTTACAATTACATAGTGCCTTTCATGTCGAGAGGACGTCCCAAGGCACTTACACAGACAGAGAGACACACACCCTCTATTGTTACTGAATGCTGTTGTATTAAAGCCAGCTTTGCTCCTCCAACCCGCCCCCCACCCCCCCACTCCCCCCACCCCCCCCATCCCCCTGTTTCAGACCTAAGCTGGGGACAGGGAGGGTGGAGGGAAGGGAGGGAATTAAATAACAAGCACAGTGTAATCGTCGCCTATGACACAGCACCTATTATGTCAAAGCATTGCACAGCAATGTCCCCAAAACAACTATCTAATGGTCGGCACCTCTGACAAAGCGGCGCCTCCCTCCAGGATTGTACTGGAGTAGGAGCCTAGACTGAGCTCAAATTCGTTGACCGATATTCATTTCTTTGAATCGACAGCCTTCTGACTCAGACTAAGTGTTGCATATTGCTTTAAGGATGTAAGCAGCAATCGAACGATGTGGATGATGTAAGTATAAAAGGATTCGGGAAGGAGCGACTTGCAGATTTTTAAAGAGGTTGATTTGTATATTTCGAATGAAACAACTTGAGTGAATCTACATTGTGCGGTTTGGATTTAAATAACATTACAGTAAGAGTCAAGTGGCTGAGCCATGCTGGCACCTGCATCTTTATTTCTTCCATGAAATATGTGGAAATGACATCCCACACACAGCGATGAGTTGTGGCAGATGATATGAATTAGGAACATGAGAACACACAGGAACACAGGAACAAGAGAACACACAGGAACACACAAGAACATGGGAACATGGGAACACAGGAGCACATGGGAACGGGAACAGGAACACACAGGAACACACGGGAACATGGGAACACACAGGAACACGGGCACATGGGAACATGGGAACACAGGAGCACACGGGAACAGGAACACACAGGAACATGGGAACATGGGAACATGGGAACACAGGAGCACACGGGAACAGGAACACACAGGAACATGGGAACATGGGAACACAGGAGCACACGGGAACAGGAACACACAGGAACACACGGGAACATGGGAACACACAGGAACACGGGAACATGGGAACACAGGAGCACACGGGAACAGGAACACACAGGAACACAGGAGAGCACAGGAACACACGGGAAAAGATGAGAGCATAGGAACACAAGGGAACACAGGAACACACAGGAACATGGGAACACGGGAATACGGGAACATAGGAACACACCAGAGAACACTGGAACACAGGAGAACACAGGAACACAGGAACACACAGGAACACACGGGAACACAGGAACACACCAGAACACAGGAACACAGGAACACACAGGAACACACGGGAACACACGGGAACACAGGAACACAGGAACGGAAGAATTGCTAGACTAAAAAGCCAGGAAGGACCGGGAGGAAAAAAATCTCATTCACACTGATGAGCCTTTACTGTAGCAATTTACATTTGCAAGTGCAGTATACACTTATATACTGAGTACACTTGTACGTTCTCACCTCCAAGTCAGAAGAGTTCATGACACAATGCGAGAACTTTAACTCAAAGACCACACTGACGGTCCAGTGTCTTGGGACGTCCTCCTGACGTGAAAGGCACTATACAAATGTCATTTAGTTGTTGTTGTTGTTGTTGTTGTTGTTGTTGACGCTCCAATGCAGTCCTGGGAGAGCCCTGGATTGTCAGAGACGCCATCCTTAGGATGAGACATTAAACCGAGGTCCCGCCTGTGCCTGTTCAAGTGGAAATTAAAGATCTATTGGAAAAGAAACGAGAGTTTTTTTTTTACTCCCGTTGTCCTGGCCAACCAATCATCAAATAAAATTAGTTGCTGTGTAACGTGGCTGTGCGCAAATTGGTAGCCGTGTTTGTTTTACAAAATACACAGTTAACTCAAAGTAAATCCTGTGAAGTGTTTTGAGAGGTCCTTCGGATGCGTATTATTCTCAAAATGTTGATGTTGGATAATAATAATAATAATCATAATAATCCTTGCACTTGGTATAGCACCTTATCGCGTTGTTGAGATGTCTCCGAGCGTTTCGCAGAGTACATTGTAAAGTTGATTGGCTGCTTATTTTGTAGGCAAAATGTGGCAGCCAATTACTCTGAACGGTTTCCCCACAAACAGGAGATTGATATGACAAAGATTAGATTACTGGAACACCAAAACCTCGGCCTCAAAGCCGTTCGCAGGGCATCACCGTCAAGTGTAGTGACTAGACTCGTAGATGAACGGGACGCATCCGAACTTTTGTGCAAAGGATGGTGAAGCGGAGGGGGATGCTAATAAAGCTGCTGTTATGTTTTCAAACACAGGGTTTTCTTGACAGACAGGAAACTCTACACTTTATTCCCAAGTCCCGGGATATGGAAACTTACAGGCAGATTGCATCAGACCAAGGTCTCTACCTTGAGGGGCGGGAGCGTTTGATGCATTAAACCCATCATTTGGTTGTAATTGTGAATGAATCACATTGTTGTGGGGTGTGTAAGAATCGCTGGCACGGTGCCTCTTTCCCCACCAGAGCTCACGTTCCGGCTCGCACACAACCTCCTCCATCTCTGTCCCGCCCCCACAGCGTGAGAATGTGCACGTGCATGTCTCCACACGCACCTCTTGTGTGTGCAGACAAGTGTATGTATGTGCAAAACAAAACGTGTGTATCATTTTTATGTGCTCTGAGACATTGTTCAGCGTGGAGGGCGCTATATAAATTCAAGTTGTGGTTACCAGTATGTGTGTCAGAATATGTACAAGTGTTTATGTATGCATGTTTGTGTAAAGTTATATATCTCTCCATGTCTTCTAGGTAGACTCTCCAGTGCAATGCTTGGGGGGGAGGGATGGGGGGGGTTGCATTGTTAGATTTGGCATCCTTCGGATGAGATATTAAACCAAGCTCGCATCTGTGCCTTTTCAGCTGGACGTTAAAGATTCCATGACACTATTGGGAAAGAGAAGGGAGTTTCTTTCTCCCTGTGTTCTGGCTGACAGTGCCCCAGATAAACTTAGTCACTCATTCTACGGCTGTTTGTGGAACACTGCTGTGTCTTGCTTCTGCATTCAGCCACAAAATATGCAGTAACTACATTTTACAGTATACCCTGAGGAAGAATTTAGATATCCTCACGACAACCTGCTAAGCTGTTGTTTCAAATGCACGATGATTATTATTATGTCTGTGTGACGCAAGTACATTTTTGTGTGAGTGTGTGTGTGCATCTGTGTATACCTGTGAGTGCGCATGTGCGATTGCATGTGTGTATGCATGTAGTACACATTTATGTGTGCAAGTGTGTGAGTTTTTACAGGTGTATGTGTGATGTGTACTTACGTGTGATGTACTTATGTGTACATGTGAGAATCATCTGAAGGTCAGTGTTCCTGACAATCCTTCACCACTGCTCTGTAGTGTTAGTCTGGATCACAAATCCTAACGCTTTAACCCATAAAATTCTGACTGTGAGATAAGAGCATTACTGACTGAGCCACCCTGACACACTTTAATCAAACCAAGAGGAAATGGTGGATGAGGTTCTCTATGTATGTGCCCTGGGCGTGGAGATACTCAATGATAATTGATTAACAACGCCTCAACATATCACCTCCATGGTGTGATCACAGGACACCGGGGGAGAAAAACTCCTCTTTTCCAATAGCAATGTGGCATCTAATGTCCACTTGAACAGAAAAATGCAGGGTCTCAGTTGAAAGCCACATGTGAAGAATGGCATCTCCATCAATGCAGCGCTCCCCCCCCAGCACTGCATTGGAGTGTCAGCTTAGACCAGTGGTTCCCAACCTTTTTTTTTGCTGCGACCCTAAATTGGCCACCAACAGATCCTCCTGACCTTTAGGGGGCGACTGCGCAACTGAAGCGAAGCTCAGCCAAGACGATATCTCCTTCCCTTTTGTGGACTCAGCACAACTCACTAGTACAGTCTGTCATACAAATTGGTCGGGGATGTCACCGCGGGCATTTTTCAGCATTAAAAAAGCATTTTCAGCATTAAAAAAAGCAACAACAAAAAATTCTGATGACCCTTCACGACCCTTCCGAGGATTTGGGTCAGGACCCGAGGTTGGGAACCACTGGCTTAAGATTATGTGATTTCAAGACCCAATGTGGGACTTGAACCAACAACCTACTGACTCAGAGGAGAGAGCGCTCGTAATGAGCTCGGCTAAGATGCATTGTACAGCACCGTTCATGTTGGGAGGATGTCTCCAAGCACGTCACACGGTGGGGTTCTAACCTTCCCACGGCACCAATGAAAACAGAAAGGTTCTCTCTTCCAGTGTCCCGGCCAACAATCACCACAAATAAAACAAAATTGATCACTCACTTAATGTCTGTTTGTGGAGTGTTGCTGAGCACATTTGCCCACAAAACACGGTCACTACACTTTTCAGACTATCCTGTGAGGCGCTTTAAGCATCCCACCTGATCTGTCGTATTATAATGGATGTATTATTATTATTACTATTATACAGAGGTTCTGGCTTCAGGGGAGAGGTGAGAAAGTTGGGAATGTTCTTTTTTAGCTGAACCAGCACAGACACAATGTTTATCACATGCCAACTGTAGCTCAGCAGAGAGCACAGTCACACAGCACAGTCTGCCTCCCTCTCCGAGTTGCCAGCCTTCGGTTAACAAAATGGAATCCTGTAGCATCGAGGTCACCAGCACTCGCCACGCAAATGAGAGAACCCAGGTTTGATTATCTGGGGCCACTGCTGTGTTATAATAACAACAACAACAACAATAATAATAATAATAATCATGTTAATCACTAATCGATTAACAACTGGGTTTCTACTTACTGCTGCTGGGTAAACAGAGGCGTGTAGAGTAAGGAAACCGTCCATAAGTCGAATTCATGTCCTCTCACTTGCGAGTGGAGCAGCGCTATACACGGCTCTATAATGCAGCGTGGCGTGTGGCGTGTGGCGTGTGGCATGTGGCGCGGGGCGTGTCGGCTTGCGTTCAGTGACGACTTGTGGTGAATCGGGAGTTCTGGGCTATGTCCAGTTGCGGGAGATTCATGGCTACAGCCAGCAGCGACGCATGTTTTGTGTTCCAGATGTTGAGGCTTCAGGATGGTTGCTTCATTGCTGGTGTCATGATCTGTTATTACAATCGGTCATTTATGAGAAGTCATTCTGTCTGGTCTCATTCCTCCTGTGTGCTCACTCCCCATTACAACATACACACAGCCTTCCTGATAATCTGATGCGGTGGTTCATTTCCTTCTGTGTTACAAAATGCTTCCTGGTGTCAGTCCTGAGATTGCTTTTTGTCACTCTTCGCAAAGCCATAAGATCTGTTCAAATGAAGAAGACACTTTGACCCTCCTCAACATTCACCCTACATCCCCCCATCACAGTATTGAACTGCTTTTTAAATGAATCCCGGTGTACTGGCCTCAATCACAGTTTCTGGCAACCTGTTCGATCGTTAATTAATAATAATAATAACCCTTGCATTTGACAAAGCACTGTTCAAGTCCTCTAGATGTCTCAAAGCTCTTCACAGAATATGGTGTAAAGTGAATTGACTGTATAGATGTGGGCGAAACACAGCAACCAATTGCGCACAGCAGCGTCCCACAAAAAAGTCGTGGATTGAAATTACCAAATTTTTTTTGTGAGAGATAATGTGTGTCGAACAAGGAAACTTGCCCAAGGTTTCACCCTGCCTGGAATTGAACCCAGGTCTCTTACTTGTAAGGCAAGTGCTCTAACTACTGAGCTACAGGATTCTCACTGAGTAAATAAATACTTCCCTGTATCTTCACTGAAATTGCCCTTTACAATTTGAAACCTGTGTCCTCTTGTTTTACTGTCTGGGACATCCAAAAGTCTCAATCCCATTTTAAATGTTCCTTTTGAGGTGCCTCTTTTCAAGGCTGAAGAATCTCAACTTGTCAAACCAAGCTCAGATCTCTATTACACGGCCTCATCCATGTTGCCTGGCCAGATCCGGGTTTGTGACACATATTCAAAATCCCTCACATGCTTATGAATATTCAAACTAGACTCTTAGTTCATCAGATGAATGGAAATTCCTATTTATTCCCTGAAGGGACAAAACTCTGTTTCGGAAAGTATTTGACAGGGGTTGGCAAGAACCAACGACTTGGGGAATTCCAGAGTGTGCATTCTAAACCCACATCCCTGCCCTCAGTGACTGGTCTGCCCTTCCAAGCCCTGCTGATGAGCCAGACTAACTATATTGTCATCAACAGTGCCCTGGAGTACTGTGCATCCTCACCCTTGTTTTCAAGTCCCTCCACTCCTCTGCACCCCTCTACCTCTCTGATCTCCTCTCTCCCCAAACCAGTACCCACTGCCTTCGCTCCTCTGGATCTGGCCTCCTCCATTTCCCCCGAATCCTCCGCTCCACCCTCGCCGGCCGTGCCTTCAGCCACTATGCCCCGAGGATCCGGAACTCCCTTCCTCACTCCCTTCGCCTCGCCCCCTCTCTTCCCAATTTCAGGTCACAGCTAAAGACTTTTCTCTTCGACCGGGCTTGTGGTCACCTTTCTGCCCCTGCCTCTGGCTCGGTCCCAGGATCCGCTATTGTGAAGCGCTCTGAGATGCCGTCCGGCGTGGAGGGCGCTATATAAAACAAAGTTGTTGTTATTGTTGTTGTGCACCCGCCTGGCTCGGGAACCAGGACTACAGAGCGTCACAGAGGGTGGGCTCAATTCTGACATTCCATTGCCAAATATGTTACCCAATACAGCTGCGGAGATCCTGCTTCTACCCCACCACTCCCCATCCCTACAAGTAGTCACTACACTAATTGGTCACTGATTATTGCTGCACATTGTGCATTAAACATGAATGGGCCTTTCCAGTAGCGTCCCCTTGTGTTGTAGTAGCAAAGGTGCAATAAAATTGGTTCCATTTAACAATATCATGTATTTGTATATCAACAACAACACCGAAATTACACTTGTATAGTACCTTTCACGTCAGGAGGACGTCCCAACGTGCTGGATATCACCCTTCAAGCAAGGCATCACCTCGGAGTGCTTAACAGTGAATATCACACCTTCTGTATATTGTAATGAACAATAACTTGTCTATAACTTTTTTTTTGCTCAGCTGGACATCTGACACACGCAGAAATCCATCATATGAAGAGTTACCTTCAGACTATCCTCCTTGAGAAGAGGTAAGCGAGATCTCCTTGTTGCTGAACTAGCTCCAATGTGTAATACTTGGCAACTGAATGTCAGAATCTAACCATCCCTCTGTGATGGTCTCTAGTCCGGTTCCTGAACCAGGAGGGTTCCCAGTACTTCAGGGCACCGCTGATGACAGCACAACACAACACAGGACCTGGAAGGGCAGATCAGTCACTGGAGGCAGGGAATCCTCCCACATAGCTCCTTTAACCCAGCCAGAAAGCTTAGCAAACAATGATATCTATGGGGTTGTAGTTGGTCAGACTACAGCAGGCATCGTAACACGCACTCTGGAGACCCGCTCGGGAGAGAGTGCGCATTCCATTCCAACAATCTATCTCAGGAATTTCCATGTGTAGGTGAGATTCATCGAATTCTCCGTCTGGTTTGGATACTCTTAAGCAATAAAAGAGTCTGCACCTAAAATATTGGGATCAGGTACACAGGCTGTGTCCCTCTATGAAGAGATCGAGCATTCTGGTCCAATAAACAGAAAATTTCTGTTTCAATTTCCACGTACGTCACCTATATGTAGAAATGTCCCTGTGTCTGGAATGGAATGCTCACTCGCCCCCTGGAAGGAGACATCCTGCTTATCTAATTCCAGAGCGTGTTAGGTTTAGCAAGAGCCAAGGCTGGAGGACCCCATACCTGCCTCCAACACGGCACTGCACTTTCAGCCCTGACTGGGAGCTCATAGGATTTAAATCGCCAACTTTCTGGACACAGGTGAACGTGTGCCTGACTGACCTAGGCTGACAGCTGAATAAAAACACTGATGCAATGCCTTTTATTCAAGGAGGACGTCTCAAACCGCTTCAAGGGATGTACACGGTGAAGTGTAGTGAATGTGTACATTCTGTAAAGTGTAATGACTGTGTACATTTGGTGATCACAGTAGCATTTCGCACACAGCAAAGTCTTACAATTAGCTATGATTGGTTTTATCTGGGGGATTATCAACCAGGATAACAGGAGAGAAAAAAACTCACTTCTTTTTTCCAGTAGAGTGGCAGGATTTTAACGTCCCCCACCTGAACAAGCAGATGGGACCTCGGTTCAACATCTAATCTGAAGGGTGACCCCTCCAACAGTGCAGTTCCTCCAGCCTAGACGGTGAATGCAAGGTGGAACTTCAAGCCACAGGCATCTGGTTCAGAGGAGAGAGTACAGTCAGACAGAGTCCATTGAGTGACTCAATACTCATTTCTTAATGGTTAGGAAATACCAAAAAGCCCAACCGCAGAGCTGAATTTGATCAGTCTCCATTACTCCATCACACACTGCACCACAAAGGACCATGTCTTAGGATCTCAGTGTCTTGGCTCTCATACAGGCCCGGTGACTGGCCACCTTTTGCATTTGTACAAGTGACAAGCCCGACCCTGGGCTGCTGAAAGTTGTTAGAGAGTCCCACACAACAACAACAACAACTTCAATTTATATAGCGCCCTCCACGCCGGACGGCGTCTCAGAGCGCTTCACAATAGCGGATTCCGGGACCGAGCCAGGGGCAGGGGCAGAAAGGTGACCAAAGGCGCGGTCGAAGAGAAAGGTCTTCAGCTGGGACCTGAAGCTGAGAAAAAGAGGGGGCAACTCGAAAGTAGTGAGGGAGGGAATTCCAGAGCCTCGGGGCGTAGTGGCTGAAGGCACGGCTGCTGAGGGTGGAGCAGAGGATTTGGGGGACATGGAGGAGGCCAGACCCGGTGGAGTGAAGGCAACGGGAGCTGGTTTGAGGAGAGAGGAGGTCGGAGAGGTAGGGGGGTGCAGAGGAGTAGAGGGATTTGAAAACAAGGATGAGGATCTTGAAGTCGATCCTCTCGAGGATAGGCAGCCAGTGAAGTCTGGCAAGGACTAGGGTAATGCACAAAGGCAACGTCCACAAATGTTTTTATTCTAAGGTCTGGGATTGTCAGCGAGGACACCTTCCTTCGCTTTCCTTTTTGCTCTGCTTCCTTTTTTCCCCCCCCCCTTTTTGCGTTTTTCTTTCTTTCTTTTCTCAATTATGTTTTCTCCCAACGTTTGGAGAACTGGCCTCCCAACTCGTCCCTCGTTTCTTTTCCTCGACTTTTTTTTCTCCCTCCTCTCTCTCTTTCTATTTCATTCGTGCACTCTTTCTCTTCCTTTATCTCTCCCTCCACCTTCTCAACAACAACAATTTCATCTCAAGCCCATCCTCTGGGCTCCCAATGTTTCTGGTTATAAAGGCTGCCGAGTGCAGTGAATTCCTCACATTCTCTGATACCTTCTTTCAGCACAGGACAAACACGCAGCGCTGATGGGTGACAGCACTACAGCTCCCCAGAGCTGCTCTGTGTCCACAAACCACACTCAGGGAACTGTGATTAGATCCAGACCCCAGACCTCCCTCCCTCCACAACATAGCCCTAAATGGTTTCATTACAGATAAATATAATAATAATTCTCAAAATTTTGAAAAGGAAAAGAGTGGCCCTGGTTGACAAACCTCCTGACTAAAATGGGTTCTCATTTCACAACTATTTCTAGGATAGTCAGGCCTTCATCCTCGCTGCCCCCACCCTTTGGAACTCCAGGCCATAGTCCCGTCACCTCGTCCCTTCCCTTGCCTCCTTGAAAGCCTGTCTCAAGACCCTCCTCAACTGAGCCTTCATTCAATCTCTCTCCTACAACTACCCTCTATATACTACCCTCCACCCCTCCTGATCCTTATCCCCAGGCAAAAATCCTTGATGGTCCAGTGCCTTGGGACATCCTCCTGTTGGGAAAGATGCTGTATAAATGTCATTTGTTTTGTTGTTGTTGCTAACGGTCACTGCAATCAACAATCTGTGGAGCGCTGTAGCTCATGATTAGAGCACTTGCCTTACAAGCGAGAGACCTGGGTTCAATTCCAGGCAGGGCGAAATCTTGGGCACATTTTCTTACTCCACACACCTGATAATAATCCCCCCCCAAACAATAATCAATTGGTCAATTCATTCCACGACTGTTTGTGGGACACGGCTGTGAGAAATTGACTGCTGTGTTTGTCCACAAATACACAGTCAATTCGCGTTACAGTATATTCTGTGAAGCGCTTTGAGACCTCTAGAAGATGTGAAAAGCGCTATAGCAAATACAAGGATTATTATTGTAAAACATTGAGCCGGGCTAACACACACGAAGCCAGGCTGACACACACCGAGCCGGGCTCACACACACACCACACAAACACACACACACACACACACACACATACACACATACATACACGCATGGTTATTCTTGGCTTTTCTCAGCCAGGAGAGAAGGTATCAGGAATGATAGTCGTCCCATGGAGACGCTGATAAGAGCTGCAGGATAAGGCAAGGTATGATAACCCTGAGATTTACATGTCAACAACTCCCTTCACACAAACCTCCCACGACTTCACAGCTGCAGATTGTGAAGCCGAGGGTGCGTTGGTGATGGTGGAGGTGTAGGGTGGACGGCAGAGGGAATAAAGCTCTGAGCGCGGGCACACCTAATTCTTCGAGGAGCTTTGCTGCAATGATAATCACTCCTGGCGTTTGACACAGCGCCTTAGGACGTCCTCCGGATGTGAAATGTGCGATATTATTACGATTATTACGCCTGGCAAACGATCCGCCAAGTGACTAACAACTGGGTTCCTACTTACTGTGCGGTAAACAGAGGCGTGTGGAGTAAGTAGACTAGCCTGAGGTTTCACCCTTATAATATGGCCATTAATAGTTGTTTGCATCCCACCCTTGGTTTCACGGGAAGCGGCCTGCAATTGCCACAAGCCTTTCACTCTCCTGTGCTGTCATATCCCTACCGCATACCCTTCTCGTTGTTGTGGTGTCATTAAACCTTCCTTGTCCAGGAGCCTGAGTGTGCTGATGAAACATCAGCATGCAGGTCAGCAAATACACTTTTAATTTTTTGGGGGGTTGGGGGTGGGGAGTCAGCCATGTGTCTGACAAATGTGGAAACCCATTCCAGTACTATCAATCAATCAATCAATCAATCAATCAATCAATCAATCAATCAAACAATCAATCAATCAATCAATCAAAACTTAAATTTATATAGCGCCTTTCATGTCGAGACTTGCCTCGACCTGCCTCCCAAAGCACTGTACAGTTAGGTAGGGAGAAGAACAGGGGAGGAGGGGGCAGGACGAAGAAGAGTAGGAAAATTGACTGTATATTTTGAGAGTTTGTCTCTCCCGGTGCCTGACTGATAATGCCCCCAAATAAACCTCTGTCCACTGTGTATTGAAGCCCAACAACAACTTTGATTTACATAGCGCCCTCCATGCCGGACGGCGTCTCAGAGTGCTTCACAACAACGACTCCTGTAATGAGCAATCTGCCTCTATCAGCTCTGCATTGCATCCCTGTAATACATGTCATCCATCCTTAGTGCACACACTAACTCATATCCAAATTCCTCTCTCCCACTTCCTCCCCAGAGACTCTTCTCAAAACGCACTCCTATGTTATCCTACCTAACCACACACACTGATGAGAACTGGCAGAGGGGAGAGAGGGGGAATAGGAGAGAGTTTGAGTGAGACAGAAAGAGAGAGTAGAGTGAGAGCGAGAGACAGAAAGAAGGGAAGTATGAGCTTGGGGAGAGGTGGGGAGAGAGCAGGGGCAGAGGAGAGAGTGAACAAGAGATGAGAGAGGGAACAGGTGAGAGCAGAGAGCAAGAAGCAAAGAGAGACACACAGAGAGGGGGAAGAGAAGTCTGTGAATGAGAGGGACAGAGAGAGTGAGAGAGAGGGAGGGAAGGAGGGAGCGAGAAGGGATTATGTGCAAGAGAGACAGAGAGGCGGGTAGAGGAGTTTGAGTAAGTGAGAGGGAGAAAGAGAGAGGGAGAAGGGGAAGGGAGAGGAAAGAGTGAAAGAGAGGGGAGGAGAATGAGTATGAATGAGAGAGGAAGGGAGAGAGTGAGAAATAGTGAGAGAGGGACAGAGAGGGGAGGGAATGCAAGACAGAGAGAGAGAGAGAGAGAGAGTGGAGGTGAGGGATAGGGATGGAAAAGTGTGGATAAAGAGAGAAGGAAGCAAAGGGAAGATGAGGGAGGAAATTCAATTCATCAGACCATTACTTCAGCCAAGTTGAAGTGGAAGCCAGCCCTGGGCTGACCACACAAGACTTGATGTGAAGTCTTCAAGGCCAATTGCCTTTAATTTTGTCATTTGGAGAATGCCTTTGGCCACGCGTCAATGGGTTAATGGTTGAGTGATGATGGCGAGTCCTGATGTCTACCCCCTGAGGTGTTCTCACTGGTAATCTGAAGCTCACCGGAGACCACACACAGCTCCCCATCAGACCTCTCACACCACATGAGGTTTTACCTTCACCATTCAGCCTGGTGAATACACACATGTTCATCACATCAACCCACCTCACCATCACCCCAATCCTTCCCACCATCACCCCAACCCCCCTCACCATCACCCCAACCCCCCTCACCATCACCCCAACCCCCCTCACCATCACCCAACCCCCCTCACCATCACCCCAACCCCCCTCACCATCACCCCAACCCCCCTCACCATCACCCCAACCCCCCTCACCATCACCCCAACCCCCCTCACCATCACCCCAATCCTTCTCACCACCACCCCAAACCCCCTCACCATCACCCCAACCCCCCTCACCATCACCCCAACCCCCCTCACCATCACCCCAATCCTTCTCACCACCACCCCAACCCCCCTCACCATCACCCCAACCCCCCTCACCATCACCCCAACCCCCCTCACCATCATCCCAATCCCTCTCACCATCACCCCAACTCCCCATCTCTTGGTAAGCAGAGGCGTGTGGAGTAAGGAAATTTGCCTAAGGTTTTGCTGCATCCGTGAATCAAACGTGGGTCCATTCACTTATGAGGCGAGTGTGCCAACCACTACACTGCGGGCCTTCGCAATGTTTACCCATTGTTGACTACGGGTGGCTGAGTCCTCCTGGACAGATAGTGACCATCCTGCTGTTTATATATAGCATCCCTGCTGTTTATTGCTTTCAGGAGGAGCGAAGGAGCGAAGGATAGACTGTGTTAATATTTCTTATAGGTTATAATGAAATAGACTGTGTTAATGTCTCTTATAGGTTATAATGTGAAGCTGAGGTAAGCAAATAGTTCATTATGGTCCTAAAGTTCAGAATGACGCTCCAGCAACAACAACAACAAATTATATTTGTACAACTCCTTTTATGTCAGAAGGACATCCAAAGGTGTTGCACAGATAAGTGTTTGCACTCGAGCTTGGGTTTTGAACCAGGAGAGGTAGAGGGTAATGGGGTGTTAGGAGGGTGGTAGTGTGGCAAAGGCCTCCAGTACTCCCGACATGAAAGGCAACTGTTACAACTGTAATTTATTGTTGTTGTTGTTGTTGTCCACCCAATATGAAAGGTGGTATACAAATGTAATTTTGTTGTATTTTGTTGTTGTTGTTAAAGGAGGCGAGTGAGCTGGAGGGACTCCAGGATGGAGTCAATACAAGTCAATACCTGCTGAATGGAGGGAGCTGGAAAGTTGGTATGGTGTTAAGTAGTTGCAGAGGTAGGGAGGAGCATGGTCATGGAGGGCTTTAAAAGTGAAGGGATTAATTGTCAGAATTTTCAATCTGTGGATGGGACGATAAAATGTCCAGGCGAAACTTTACAGATTTTGGGGAAAGTGAAGAGAGTTTCTCTCTCTCTGTGTCCTGGACAAAAACCCCAAGAAAAAATTAGTCACTCACTTCATGGCTGTTTATGGGATGATGCAGTGGTCAGATTGGCTATCTCATCTGCCCATAAAATACAGTCGCTACATTCAACTGCAATTGCCAGTAAAGTGGTTTCGGACTTTTTGGGGGCATTACATCAAAAGCAAAAATTATTAACAATAATAGTGCATGTGTAATTTGTTGTTGTTGTTGTTGTTGTTGAAAGATGAATAATTTACATTATCCTTCAGGTTCAACTTTAACTGGCGCCCCATCTGCCCATTCAGGTGGACATTAAAGATCCCACATTGTTTTTTTCAAAAAGAGGAAAGAGTATCTCTCTTCCGGTGTCCTGGCCAACAACTCCCAAATAAAATTAGTCACTCGCTCCATGGCTGTTTGTGGGATGTTGTGGTGGACAAATTGTTGCCTGCGTTTACCTACAAAACATAATTTACAGTGAATCTTGTGAAGTGCTTCGCGATGTCCTGCCAGCACAATCAAATGTAAGGTTATTGCATTACAATATATGGTTCCTGTAGCGTAGTGATCAGTGTGCTCTCCTCACAAGCAACAGAACTCCGGTTTGATTGCTGGGTGGGGCAAAATCTTAGCTACGTTTCCTTACTCTACACTCCTCTGTTTACCTAGCAGAAAGTCGCAATTCAGTTGTTAGTTGATTGTCGGATCGGTAACAAGTCCTCAAAAAAAATTGCCCACTCAATCCACGACTGTGTGTGGGACACTGCCGTGCACAATGTGCTGCTGCGTTTCACCCACAATATACAGTCAATCCATTTTACAATATATTCTAAGAAGCGCTTTGCTATGTATCAATGACGTGATAAGGCACTATATCAAATGTACAACAACAACAACTTCGATTTATATAGCAGCCTCCATGCCGGACGGCGTCTCAAAGCGCTTTTAAGGAGAATTGTGGAGTTCTGTAGCTTCGTGGTTAGAGCATCACCACGCAAGTGAGAAATCTGAGTTCGATTACCAGCTGGGAGAAACCTTGGGCAAGTTTCCTTACCGCACACTCCTAATAATAATCGCTCAAGAAAAAAAATGATTTGGTCACTCAATCCATGACTGCTTGTGGGACACTGCTGTGCACAATTGGCTGCCACGTTTCGCCCACAAAAATAGTCAATTCACTTTACATTACATTCTGTGAAGCGCTTTGAGCCATCTAGAAGATGTGAACAGACTATATCAAATCCAAGGATTATTATTGTCATTCTATTATATCCCTCCTTAAATCGCTCCACTAATTTCTATGTTTACATGCCTGAAATCACCAGCAGGTCTGTGCGATCATGAAGCTAAGGCCAGGCGTTGAGATTTTATCTGATCCGTAACCTGATGGGGCCGTGTCACTGTGGGAGGAACACACGTGGGGTCAAAGAGAAAGTTGTAAATTGGATAATGAATTGGTTGACTAATGGGTAACAAAAAGAGAGACCCACACCAGGCAGCTGCTATACCCCGGGGATCAAGCCACAAGATACCAGTTTGTGCCTCTGGTGAGAGCACGAACTGTTTATAGATGGCAAGTTCTGATAAGCAAATGGGTACGAAAGGGAAGATATTTTCAATGGTATTTAAACAGAGAGGTTCTGCATAGACGAGGGCCTTCAGCCAGTGATGTGTGGATGTTGAGCTAGGTTGGCTCACACAGTGACTGAGCCAGCCTGACACACGCAGTGACCGAGCCAGGCTAACGCAACTGAGGAAGGCTGACACATAGTGACTGAGGCAGGCTGACAAACTCAGTGACCGAGTCAGACAGCCACACAGCGACCGAACCAGACTGACACAATAATAATCCTTGCATTATTGGTCTTATCATATTATTGCGATGTCTCAAAGCACACAACTAGTGTATACTCTAAAGTAAATTGGCAGTATATTTTGTGGGTGAAATGCAGCAGCCAATTGCTCACAGCAGTGCCTCACAAACAGTCGTGGATTGAGGAACCAAATTATTATTGTGATGTGCCAATTGGCTAACAACCAGGTTCCTACTTACTACTAGATAAACAGAGTTGGGTGAACCTTCACCCCAACGGGAATGGAACCTGTGTCCTCTAACTTGTGAGGTGAGTGCACTATTCCAAACACCATTATCCTGGGGCCTGGATCAGTGGTTGATGTGTGAACAATTTTGTACAATTGTTTCTGAGGGTTGGAGTATGCATGGGGGAGGTTAGTTAAACCTTCAGTTTTAACCTTCACTTAATCAAGAGAGCCTCGGCTTAGCCAAGCCCAGCACTAAAACATGTGCTACGTGTTACCGAATGTGATAATAGCCTCAGTCTAAACAGGCCCTGCGTGTAACCATACCGACCCGTTCTGTTTTGTCCTTGGAAGGATCTGTGCTGTTTTTATTGGTGAGGTTGGAGATTCCACAGGGTTTATCCACCCTCAGCGTGATAGGTCAGAGCAGCAGACCGCATCCTTGTTTACACTGGCATGCCAGTAGTCACTCCAGCTGATGGACGTTTCACACAATATAAAGAGCCGCAAACCCAACACCCAGAGACACTGTGAACCAGCCCCTTGGGATGTCCTCCCAACGTAAAACGCACTAATACTAATGCAATTTGTTGTTGTTGAATATCCATTCTCGCAACACGCCTTTTTGTCTGTCCACGGGCGTGTGAGCCTGGCTCAGTGGTAGCGCTCTTGTCTCTGGGTCAGACACTTGTGTGGCACTTGGAATCACACAGTCCGATATGACACCCCCAGTGCAGTTGTGGGTGTTGTGTTGCAGCGTTGGAGGTGCTGTTCCAAAGATGATATGATAAACCGAGGTCCTGTCTATGTCTGTTTAGGTGGACGTTAGAGATCCCATGGCACGATTTGAAAAGAGAAGGGAATTTCTCTCTCCTGGTGTCCTGGGCAAGAAGCTCCCCCCAAAAATGGTCGCTTGCTCCATAGCTGTTTGTGTGACATTGCACAAACTGGTCGGACTTCCCAATTCCTCCCTCCACAGGCTGCAGATAATCGAGAACTCTGCGGCCCGAGTCCTCCACCGTTCCAAACTCCATGACCCCCATCTTCCTCATCCTTGCTCGACTCCATTGGCTCCCCATCATCCAGAGGATCCAATTCAAGATCCTGGTCCTCACATTTAAAGTCCTCCACAACCTCACCCCACCCTATATCCGTGACCTCCTATCCCCTTACCAACCTGCCCGTCCCCTCCGTTCAGCAGGCCCGGCCCACCCGCCCAACCATTGGCGGGCGAGCCTCCAGTCACTCTGCCCCCAACCTCTGGAACTCCCCCCTAAAGTCCCTCAGCCTCGCCTCCTCCCTGGCCTCCTTCAAGTCTTGCCTCAAGACTCTCCTCTTCAATGGACCCAATGGCGCTCATCCAGCTCCTGATGTCTGACAAGCAGGTTGACAGTACATCAGGGGACTGGGGGATCGCAAAGTGGAAAAGTAAAGTTGGGTGTCATCAGCATGTCTGCGGATGCCATCCCCAAGAGGGAGTGTGTAGATGAGGAAGAGGAGGGGGCCGAGGATGGATCCCTGGGGTACTCCACAGGTAACTGGGCGAGAGCGGGTGGAAAAAAAGTTTATTGAGATATACTGCTGGTGGTTTGTGAGGTAGGACTCGAACCAGGCGAGTGCAGTCCCACTGAGGTGGATGACGGAGGACAGGCAGTGGAGGAGGATGTGGTGTGGTCGACTGTGTCGAATGAGCGGACAGGTCCAGGAGGATAAGGAGGCAGAGGAAGTCCTGGTCACAGATGGAATCATAGAATTTTACGGCACAAAAGGGCGCGATTCGGCCCATCTAGTCTGTACCGGCTCTTTGAAAAGAGTAACTCAATCCCACTGCCCCGCGCTCTCCCCATAACTTAACAGACCTGTTCTCCCTAAACAAAGATCTAATTCTCTTTTAAAAGCGGCCTCCACCACCTTTTTAGGCAATGCATTCCAGATTCGAACAACCCGTTGAGTGAAACAATTTCTCCTCAGCTCCCCTCTGCTTCGTTTTGAAACTAGTTTAAATTTGTGACCACGAGTCACAGATTCGCTCACCAGTGGATACAGTTTTTTTTGATCCTGTGGCGAGGGAGTGGTTGTCAGCCAGCAGCGGGCAGAGGAGGGGGAGCTGGGTGAGCAGTAGGTTGGTGGGGAGGGGTTCGAGGCAGCAAGTGGTTGGCTTCATGGAGGTGATGGTGCGTGAGAGGGAGGAAGGAGAGACAGGGGAGAAAGAGTGTAGGAAGGGGGTTGAGGTAGGAGCTGATGAAGGGGAGGGTGTGAGGGGTGGAAAGGGAGTGGTGGTGGTGAGCAACGAGTGGCAGGAGGATGATACTGCCTGGCAGATGTTTTGAATTTTTGGACAAGAAGAAGTCCATGGCCTCCTCGCACTTCGCGTTTGAAGTGAAGATTGAGGAGCGCACGGAGAAGATGGAGGGTGGTGGAAAAGAGGACTTTGGGGTTGTTATTTACCTCCAGAATTATATTGGAATAGTAAGCCGTTTTCGGACGAGACAAGGAACAGCTGTGGAGATGCTCGAGCCACAGTTGGTGGTGAATCGTGAGACCGTTTTTCTGCCACCTGCGCTCGAGCAGCCGGGTTTGGGATTTAAGGGTGCGGAGATGAGTGTTGTATCAGGGGGAGCGGGTGGGTTTGGATATGGACCTGGATTTCAGGGGGACGAGGGAGTTGAAGGTGGAGGAGAGGCGATCATGGAGCAGCTGGACAACTAATTCAGGATCATTGTGGGTGGAAGGCCAGAGAGGTAGGAGGTCAGAAAATGAGGGCCTCTGTGAGGGTCTCAGGGGGGAGACTTTTCCATGGGCGGAAAAGTTCAGTTGCGTGTTTGGTGGAGCATAGAGGGATGCAAGAGGAGAAGGAGACAAGAAAGTGCTCCAAGATGGCCTTGTCCGAGATGCTGAGGTCGGAAATGTCAAGGCCGTGAGTGATGATAAGATCGAGAGCGTGGCCACGGTTGTGGGTCGGTGAGTCGATGTGAAGGGTGAGGTTTAGGGAGGAGAGGAGGGCAGTGAAATCGGAGGAGGTGGTGCAGGGGGAGTTTAGCTGTAAGTAAATTAGCTGTAAGTAGTTGCCCATGATGAGCAGATGTTCAGAGCAGAGGGACAGAGAGGAGAGCAGAATGGAGATATAGGAGAGGAAGGAGCCAGGGTGTTTAGGAGGGCGGTAGAGCAGAAGGATTTTTAGTGAAAGAGAAGGATGGTTGACACAGTGCCACAGGTATTTGTGAGGTTAAGGAGTATGAGGAACAGGTGGGGTATTGACATTAAATGATCTAAAACTGGTGGAACAGGCTTGGATAGTCAAGGATTTTGCAAGGTTCCCACCGACGGGACCAGCAATGAAGTAACAGGCAGGAGGATAGACTGGACACTGAGGGCCTAATGTAATAATAATAATCCTTCCATTTACAATTGCTGGTTTGCAATTTCACAGCAACAGAGAAGTCCTCATAACTCTAAAGTTTTGGAGAGGTTAAACAGTGAGGGGATATAGCCACTGGTGGGTGAATGGGTTAGCTCCAGTCAATTGGAGTGTTAAGGAGCATCGGGAGGAACGTTCTGAACTACACAGCTATTACAACAACAACAACAAGTTTGATTTATAGATCGCCCTCCAGGTCGCACGGCATCTCAGAGCGCTATTAGAGCCCTGTCGGGAATTGAAACCAGGTCTCTCGCTTGCGAGGCGAGTACTCTAGCCACTAAGCTACAGGACTCCATGATGGGAAGAGAGCAGGAAATGAGTTTAGAGTAAAGAGCTCCAGTGGGGGGAACGAGCACCACTGTGGACACGATGTATCTGGGAGTGATTGGAGTGATATGTAATAATAAATAATAATAATCATCCTTGCATTTGATATCGCGCTTTTCACATCTTCTAGACGTCTCAGAGCGCTTCACAGAATATACTGTAAAATGAATTGACTGTATTGTGGGCGAAACGTGGTAGCCAATTGCGCACAACAGTATCCCCAAAACAGTCATGGATTGAAATGACCAATTTTTATATTGTAGTTTTTTTGGGAGGGATTATTATTAGGCGTGTGGAGTAAGGAAATTTGCCTGAGGTTTCACCCTGATCTGTCTGGATTCGAACACAGGTCTCACGCGTGTAAGGCGAGGGTTTTAACCACTGAGCTATATAAATGTAAGTTTTTTTTGATTGATTGATTGATCGGTCGGTCGGTCGGTCGGTCGGTCGGTCGGTCGGTCGATCGATCGATTGATCGATTGATTGATCTATAGGACTCTACTGTACTGAATTTGAGAGTCATATGCATTGAGTTTGATGTTGTAGGAGTAATAATGTGTGTTGGGTTATAGGAAGGTTCTGGGAGTTGTGGGAAGCTCTATTTCTTAGATTGACTTGTGAACATTGAATTTCTCTCCACATTGCCTCGTATCAGCCTGGCTACAAGTTACAATCTTGCCTCCAAATCGGACAGTTGTGGATTCAAATCTCACATCAAAGAACTCAGAGGTCACGATCTATGATGACACTCCAGGGCAGTGTTGGGGGGGATGTTGCCTTGTTGGAGGTGCCATCCTTTAGAAGAGATGATAAACCGAGGTCCCGACTGCTTGTTCCAATGGATGTTAAAGATCCCGTGGCTCAATTCAAGAAGAGAAGTGTCGCCCGTGTGTGACTGTATCTGTTTGTGGGTTAATGTCTGTGCCTATATGAGTGAGCCCGGGTCAGACTGTGTGTGTGTGTGTGTGTGTGTGTCCCTGTGGCCATGTGGGTGTCTGTGCCTGTGAGTTTCTGTGTCTGGGTGGGTGCATGTGAGCAGTCTGTCAGTGTGTCTATTCTAATACAACAGGCATTCCACAGATGCCATTCCCTCATTCTCAGCAATGCCAAACCTCTCATCTCCTGGGCACCTTCTGATCACTGTGATCTATACTTATCCCATAACCTTCAGTCCCATTCTCAACCGAGCATTCCTCCCACATCTCGGAGAGAGGGAGGCCAAGCAACAGGATACAGGTTGTCAAGATTCCCGAGTATAATAACACTTATAATAATATTCTGTATGATAACACTGTGTATAATAACACACTGTATAATAACACACTGTATAATAACACACTGTATAATAACACACTGTATAATAACACACTGTATAACACACTGTATAATAACACACTGTATAATAACACACTGTATAATAACACACTGTATAACACACTGTATAATAACACACTGTATAACACACTGTATAATAACACACTGTATAATAACACACTGTATAATAACACACTGTATAATAACACACTGTATAATAAACACACTGTATAATAAACACACTGTATAATAACACACTGTATAATAACACACTGTATAATAACACACTGTATAATAACACACTGTATAATAACACACTGTATAATAACATACTGTATAATAACATACTGTATAATAAACACACTGTATAATAACACACTGTATAACATACTGTATAATAACACACTGTATAATAACATACTGTATAATAACACACTGTATAACACACTGTATAATAACACACTGTATAATAACACACTGTGTATGATAACGCTGTGTACGATAACATTGTCAACCTAACAGTTCAGCGCCTTGGTATGTCCTCCCGATGTAAAAGACGCTCTATAAATGTAATTTTGTGTTGTTGTGTATGATAACACACTGCATATAACAACACAGTGAGGAGTCTTATACACCATCTAGGAGTCACACACAATATGTACTAGAGTTTCACTCACTTTGGAGTCCTGTAGAATAGTGGTTAGAGCACTTACCTGCGTGAGTGGGGCGAAACTTTAGGCAAATTTCCTTAGTCCGCATCCCTGTTTATCTAGCAGCAAGCAGGAACATGGTTTTTAGTAAATTGGTGGATCGCTTTCCAGGGGAATCATTTCTCAAAACAATTTTGCTTTTTTTTTCGCTCAATCCACAAATTTGGAACACCGTGGGACACGCTTTTCCTCCCGAAACACAGTCAATTCACTTTACAATATATTCTGTGAAGCACTTTGACTCGTCTGAACGACTTGATAAGGCTCTATATCAAATGCAATGATTATTATTATTATTAGAAGGGGCATCTCACACACTGTTACACAAAGATGAGGTTGCACTGGGATCTGGCCACTGGCACACATGTGACTGATGCCGAGAGCTGTACATGCTTTCTCGCACGTCCTCCTCTCGGAAACTTGGCAGAGAGTCCGGGAAGATGATTTCTAAGCAATTGTTCCAGACTAATCTCTTCAAAGGTGAACGGGGAACTTAGTAAAAAGAACCCTTTTAATTGCTGCTGAGGAATTTCAACTTTTTCGTCCCTTTTGAATTCAAACCCTCATTGAAATGCCAGGCGATGTGAGGCTTCACTGCATTCTCTGAATTGCCCATTATAACTCTCCCCAATGTGACTGTTATTAACCAGACACGGACTGCACAGCACGAGATCACACAGCACTCAAACTAGATGCGTTTCTCCCCTCTCCCAAAAGACACATGTACGGACACACAAAGACACAACACACATATGTACAAAACACACAAGTACATACACTCCAAAAAAACACACACATACACACACCCTGAACACAGATACACACACACCGAACATACACACACACAAAAAACACACCTTGAACACACACAAAACATACCTTGAACATACACACAAATACACACCCCACACACTGAACACACATAATAATATTAATCCTTGCATTTGATATTACGCTTTCCACATCTTCTAGTCGTCTCAAAGCGCTTCACTGAATATACTGTAAAGTGAATTGACTGTATATTTGTAAGCAAAAACGTAGCAGCCATTTTACTCACAGCAGCGTCCCACAAAGAGTCGTGAATTGTGCGTCCAAACTATGATTGTTGTTTCTTTGGAGGGATTATTATTAGGCGTGTAGAGTAAGGAAACTTGCCCACGGTTTCACCCTGACCTGCCGGGAATTGAACCCGGGTTTCTCGCTTGTAAAGACGAGTGTTCTAACCACTGAGCTACAGGACTCCACATGCACACACCATAAACACACACCAAATAGATGAATACATAAATAGCACTCCCCCCCCCACCCCCACACACACACACATATACACTGAATACACACCTACAATAAATGCATGCATACACTCAATACCAAGACACACAAATACACTGGACACTAGGGTCCAGTGATATATCGATATATCGCTAAAACCCGATATAGACATGTCAAAAATATCGATATATCGAAAAATCATAAAAAATCGGAATGCGCGCACACTGAACTACAAGACCCAGAATGCTCATCTCTATACACAATGCACAGACCGAGGTGCAAAGCCGCCATATTGTATTCATAGTCCTCGAATACATTATACAGGTATGCAAGGGGTGGGGGGGTGGAGGGGAGGAGGGGGAGAGAGACGGCTGGGGGGGGGAGAGAGACGCCTGGGGTGGGGGAGGGGGAGAGAGACGCCTGGGGTGGGGGAGGGGGAGAGAGACGCCTGGGGTGGGGGAGGGGGAGAGAGACGGCTGGGTGGGGGAGGGAGAGACGGCTGGGGGGGTGAGGGGGAGAGAGACGACTGGGGTGGGGGGAGGGAGAGAGAGACGGCGGGGGGGGGGAGGGGGGGAGGGACGGCTGAGGAGGGTGCGGGGGGAGAGAGACGGCGGGGGGTGGGGTGGGAGAGAGGGACGGCGGGGGGGAGTGGGGGGATAGACGGGTTGGATGTGATAATATAGATAGATAGAGATGGGGGGGGATGTGAGAGAGGAGAGAGACGCAGAGAGAAAAACACAGAGATGGAGAGAGTGAGTGTGAGAGACACAGAGAGAGAAATATATTTACCTCCTGAGGAGATAGACCCCGAATGCACATGCTGCGCGCGCATGCGCAGTACGAAAAACCCGAAAATATCGATATTTCGGTATATCTCGATATGAACCCGTCGATATATCTAAATCGGAAAATTTCCATATTGACGGACCCTACTGGAACGCCCATATTAACTGAATATATGCACATCTGCGCTAAACACACATAACAATAACAATCTTTGCACTTGATATTGTGCCCTATCATGTCTTTGAGATGTCTCAAAACCCTTCGCAGAATATACTGTTACGCGCATTGACTGTATATTTTGTGGACGAAACATGGCAGCCAATTGTGCACAGCAGAACAACAACAGCTTCGATTTATATGGCGCCCTCCACGCCAGACGGCGTCCCAGAGCGCTTAAAACAGTCATGGATGTTTTATACCACAAACAGTCGTGGATTGCCTGACCAAATTGTTTTTGAAGGGATTATTCCCCACAGAAAAGCAATCTGCCAATCTACGAATCTGCCTGGTTCATACTTAATACGAGGTGAACAGAGGCATGTGGAATAAGGCAACTTGCTCAATGTTTGCCCTGCCTTGGGAATCAAACCCATATCCTCTAGCTTGCGAGGCGAGTGCTCTAACCACAAAGCTACAGGAATCCACAATGTGACTCCAGGTACAATGAAAACATAAATATTATTTGGAGACACACATCTACATTGAATGATACATGTACTGTACACTGAATACACACATACATGGACAGGCGCAAACATCAAAAACAACCTACACTGAGTACATTAACAAAAAAGGACTGAATACACGCGCATGCACTAAATAAACATATACTGAATACACAACATACCCTGGATAAACACATGCACTGAGTACACACTAACTGTGCATAATACATGTACATAAACCCTAAATATACACAAATGCCCTGAATATACATACCCATACACTGAATACACACAAGCATTGCATAGACACGGACACAATCAATAAATACATGCACTGAATACATATGGTCAATCCAAACACATACTAAACACACACATGGATGCACACATTGAATGTACACAGTAAATTGAATACACACATTCTAAATATGAACATACATACACAGATTACACACACACAATGCACTGAATGTCCACAGGTGGAAGAATACACAAACATGTCCGTTGAATATATATCTACACACACACACAAAATCTCATACACAAACATGGAATGTTAAAGATCCCTCAATGCTATTCGAAAAGAGAAGGGAGTTTCTCTCTCACGGTGCCCTCCTAACAATCCTCTTAATAAAATGAGTCACTCACTCCAAGGCTGTTTGTGGGACATTGCTGTGAGCAAACTGGCTGCTGCGTTCACCTACAAATACACAGTCACTCCACTTTACATCTGAACGTCAGCAAGACTGAGGCCCTTCTGATTGGCTCGCATCAGCACCTCTGCACCTCAGCTGCTGGCAGCATCAGTATCCATGACCAAACACTCGATCTCATGAAGCCAGTTAAGAACCTGGGTGTCCTGTTTGACCCTGAATTGTCTTTCTCTCCCACATCCGCACCATGACTGGCTCTGCCTTCCACCACCTCGGTAACATTGCCAGACTCCGCCACTGCCTCACCCCTCAGGCTGCCGAAACCCTTACCCATGCTAAGGTCACACCGAGGCTTGTCTATGGAAACTCCCTGCTCGTCGGCCTTCCGAGTTCTTCCCTTCACAAATTATCCAAAATTCTGCCGCTGTCCTCTCCCGCACCGGACTCCGCAACCACATCACTCCCACCCTCGCCGGTTCCATTGGCTCCCCCATCTGCCATCCCACACGATACCTTTGCCTCGCTTCCTCCCTTGCCTCCTTCAGTGCCGGTCTCAAGACACTCCCTTTTCGATCATGCCTTCCGCCACCCTCCCACCTCTCTCCCTCCACTCCGCCTTACCCTGCCCATCCCCCACGCTCGGGTCCCAACCCCTGACTCCTTAGGGCCTTGGGATGTCCTCCCAACGTGAAAGGTGTTCCATAAATGTATCTGTTGTTGCTTACATTAAATCCTGTGACAGTTGTTAGTATAAGTTGCAGCACATTGGCCCAGTGGATTAGGGCTTCTGGTGGGTGAATGGGCGACCAGCAGTAAACCCGGATTGTCACTGGAGGGTTCAGGGGACGCCAGGAGGCACCTTTTCAATTACAGAACTATTAGAACACAGAAGACTTCCCAGACCTTCGGGCTGAGAGAGTGACAGCTTTTAAAGGGAATCGGATGAGTATTTACGAGGAAGATTAGAAGAGGTACAAGAAAGGTCAAAGAGTAGCAATAATATTAATAGTCTTTGTATCCGGTGTGGCGGCTTATCAATTCGTTGAGACGTCTCAAAGTACTTCACAGAAAATTGATTGATTGTGTATTTTGTAGGTGAAACACAGCAGCCATTTGTGCACAGCAAGGTCCCACCAACAGTCACGGATTGAGTGACTAAATTATTGTGGTGGGGGGAGGGATTATTACCCTCGGAAAGTGATCTGCCAATTGACTAACAACCAGGTTCCTTCTTACTGATAGGTAAACACAGGAAACTTGCTCCAATAGAGGAGAGCGCACCAATCTTGTTGGACTTTGAAATATTGTACATTCGTTTCCTGCTCGGAGCAGCTGGAAGGAGTGCGAGGAGCGGTTTGGGACAAGATCAGAATTGTTTTACTTCTGACAGGTACCAGTATTGTTGTGTGTATTTGTTTTTAGTGAGGATATACACTAATCTTGTGTGCGTATTGCCTCTAATCACGATTGATACAAAGTTGTAGCTCCGTTTCCTGCCAGGATCAATCAGATGGATGAAGAGACGCAACCGAATGGTGGACCAACAGCGATCACATGAGAAGTGGACTGAAAACAGACATGGACAATGTTTTATTGTACTGTATTTTGATTTGTTTCTTTTATCCTTTTGGTACAGTTGTGATGTAGGCATGACGGGGAGTGAGCAGGGAATGGGCTTACAGGAGAGAGGAAGTGAGCAGCAGCACAGACACGGTGGGGGAGAGAGAGCAGGGGAATGGGATTAAAGCAGAGAGCTGCACGGGGGAGTGAGCACGGGCATGCACTCAATGATGACTGAATGAGCTACTGTGCTGCTATTTTCATGATTCTGTCAGTAAAGGGACTTGTTCCTATCCACTGAGCCATCCAGTGTATTGTTAACACAGATGGATCAGTTTCCGAAGGAGATTTCCGGGTTGGAAAACTTTATTGAAGGGGGTTTCGGACGAACAGCTGTTTTATATAAACATTGGCGATGTGAAGACCAATATCAGCTGTGGCCCAGGCCTGACACATTGTGTACATTACGCTGTCCGGCTGTGCCCAGTGAAACTCAGACATACCATAACTACCCTATGTTCCTGTCCCAGCAGTGCCTTGCACTCCATGTCTCCATGAGCTCCAAGACAGAGTCCAAAACACTGACTGTCCAATGCCTTGGGACACCCTCCCAACACGAGAGGAGCGATACAAATGCAATCGTGTTGGTGCTGTTGTCTTGATAATCCTTGCTTTTGATATGACACTTCGTCACATCGGAAGGAATGTCTCAAAGCGCTTCACGGGAATTACTGTGAAACGGAGTGAGCAAATGTATCAGCACAGTTGTTAACACCAATGTCCGACAAACAGCCAATGGAGTGAGTGCCTGATTTTATTCAGGGTATTGTTAGACAGGTCACATGGAGAGAGGAAATTCCTTCTCTTTTCGAATAGTTCCGCAGGATCTTTAACGTTCACCTAAGTGAGCCTACGGGACCTTGGTTAATGACTCAACCGAAGGTCAGCCCCTCCGATAATGTAACATCCCCCCCCCCTCCCCCACAGCATTGCATTGGACCATCATCTTCGATGACATGATCACCTCCCCTACATCCCCTTATTCCCCTCTTCCTTCTATTTGGTCACGTTTCCTCTTTAATACATAAATACTTTTTGTTTCAACCACTATTCCCAGCAGTGAGTTCCGCACTCTCACCCTGCAGGTGAACAAGAACTCGTATAGAGTCACACCACATGCTGATACACAAACCCGCAGATAATATAATATATAATAAAAATAATAATAAGCCTTAGGTTTATATAGCACTTTCCACGTCTTATCGACGTCTCAAAGCGCTTCACAGAATACAATAACGTCCCAAGGTTGACCAGAGCAGGTGGGGGAGAAGTCGTGGTTGGAGGAAAGAAAGTAGGAAAATTGACTGTATATTTGTGGGCGATACAAACATAAACACAGAAAGTAAGACAAACGTGTTATTGCAATAACAGAACCCTTTATTCTACGAGTTCATATTCCAGAGTTGTGTAATTACAGAGAAAGACAGAGTCAATCTGTGTCACTGTGTCCCTCCCTCTACTGTTTTCTTTGCTGAGAGCTCCTGAAAGCGAGGGAAAGGGTGAAACAGGCAGGATAAAACAATGAATTTAGTGTGAGGCAAACTATTGGGTGTGTGAGTGAGACATTCAATTGATATTGCAAACACTGAACTCATGGCCCCTGAAATGCACATACATGCACTCGCGCACGCACACAATTCCTCCAGGGAACTCATCAGAACTTATTCCATTCCCAAGTGACGCGGGCAGAGTAGAGAGCACGTTGAGACATTCTTCCGAATGTGCCCGAAACCAAATGCAAAGATGATTATGTAATTACAATTTCAATCACTGTGTAGAAGTTGTTTCTAAGTGGTGCTCAGTGATGGTCAGCCAGACTAATCACACTGCAATGTTACCTATGAATGGATAATACCTTTCTCAGTGAGTTTGAGTTTGAGTAGCTGAGTTTGAGCTACCTAAAATAGCCATAGACATCCAGATTCAATTTATAGATCAATATATTTACTGATCATCCCTAATTCCTTATTTCTCATGTTGTATTGTTATTATCATCATTGTCATTATTACTATTGAGAACGCACAGTGTGTTTTGGAATGACTGGGAATCCATGTCAGCTTACGTTCTCTCACCTGGGGGAGAAGGTTTGATTTTGAGTCCTATTTTGGAGATTTTGATGAACTCCCAGCCCAGGCTGTCCATACTCCAGCACGGTCCTACATTGTCACGGGTGCTTTCCTGCAGGCGAGACATTAAACCGAGCTCCCGTCTGTGCCTGTACAGGTGGATGTTAACCACGACCCGGTGTCCTGGCCAACACCTCTGTTGCTGTTTGTGAGACATTGCTGTGAATAATTGGCTGCCACGTTCTCCCGCAAAATACAGAGAGTATTTTTAACACTAACTAACCATGGCAGTGGACAGTCTATAAGGAGCGTTATTCTTCCTCTAACCTGTGCTGTTGCTGATCTGGGAGTATGGACAGACGATGTGGAGGGAACCGATTTTCAGACAGCACACAGCCATGTTTAGTATGGTGGAGGGGTGGAGGTGAGGAGATTACGTCAAGCTATTTCCCATGTGCGAGTGTACGTGGTGGCGGGGAGCAGTGTCTTTTGCACATATGACCTGTGGGAGTGTGGGAGGGGAGGAGGGTGAGCAATGATCGGGGGTGTCGCTTGTGTGCTGGGGCCACTCCAGTTTGAGATTTGTGTGGGTCAGCCAGGAACCAGAGATAAAGAGGCAATCCTTCATCTCACGTCAAACAGCTAGAAGCACAGAAGGTCTTGAGACTCCCACTCCGAAAAGCCCCTAAATCTGTGGGTCAGCCTGGCTCACTGATGGCCTTCTTACTTTTGAGTCAGAGGGTGGTGGGCTCAAATCCCGCCCGCCCGCCCCCCCCACCCCCGTCAGAACTTGAAACCATTTAGTCTAAGTGGACCCTCCAATGAAGTGTGTGTTGCATTGTTGGAGGTGCTGCCCTTCACATGAGACCGAAGTGGATGTTCAAGATTTCACGATGCTATTTGAAAAGAGAAGGCAGTTTCTCTCTCCCGGTGTACAGGCCAACGATCCCAAATTGGTCACTCCTTCCGTGGCTGTTTGCGCAACACTGCTGTGCGCAAACCGACTGTCGCGTTTCGCCCACAAAAATACAGTCAATCCACTTGGCAGTATATCCCGCGAAGCGTTTTGAACACGTCTCAACAACGCAATGAGGCGCGATATCAAACGCAAGGATCCTTATTATCATTGTTCAAATCAAACGTTAAATGTAATGATCATCTGCCCACTTGCCCTTCCTTCTAGCTCAGTGTCTCGCCCTGTCTCCGTGAAGCTCTCCAAGAGGGTGTCCTATGTGAAAGGCATCAAGTAAACTCGAGCTGTTGTTTTGATTTTGTGCTAATTATACCACGGTTACTTCCACATACAGTGAATTCTGTGAAGCACTTTGAGACGTCCGTCTGACGTGACACGGTGCTAGCCAGTTGCTCACAGAAGTGTCTCACAAACAGTCATGGGTTAAGTGACCGCATTATTCTTATTATTAACCATTCATGTTGTAAGGGATTAACGTTTTGTTGACATTTGTTGAAAATCAGCACTGGTGCTTATTCCCCAAGGCTTGCGTTAATAATACAAGCGTCATTCCACGCCTTTGACATTTCAGAACAATTCAATAGAAGTGATGCAAGTCTCGGTATGTATCACAAATGCTGACTCACTGTCCAGACAATATCCTGCCCCGGCCAACAATCTCCACGGGTGTTTGATTTTCCTGGACTAACCAGCAGCCATTTTCTGGTGCTTTAATAATGAACACAATAAGAATCCGTGGTTTGATAGAGCGCCTTATCACGTCATTGAGGTGTCTCAAAGCATTTCTCAGAATATATTGGAAACTCTGTATTTTTGTGAGTGAAATGCAGCAGCCAATTGCACACAGCGGTGTCCCACAAACAGTCGTGGACTGATTTTTTTTTAAGGGATTATTACTTCCCGGAAAGTGGGTTCCTACTTCCTGCTTAGCAAACAGAGGCATATGGAGCAAGGAAACTTGCCTAAGGTTTTTGCCCCACCTGGGAATCAAACCCGTGTCCTCTTGTTTGCTATGCAAGCACGCGAACCACTAGAATACAGAACTGTTTTCGGTTAGTTAAGGGAAAGAAAAAGCAAAATGGAGGGAGGGTTTGTGGGCTGGAGATTGAGAAAGTGGTTGTCTTTTCAAAGTCCTGACCTGGGTTTTGAACTCACAATAATACAGTCCTGTAATCACACTGATTAGCAACACTGCATCATGCCACGTTAAAGCACTACACGGGATTTACTGTAAAGTCTAGTGACTGAGTGTTTTGTAGGTGAACACAGAAGCCAGTGTCTAACAAAGCCATGATGGGAAGGATGAACGAAGGAGCAATTTTATCTGAGGTATCGACCAAGACACCGGGAGAAAGAAACTCCCTTTTCTTTTCCTAATAGATCTTTAAGGGCATTAAGCTGAACACACCCCAGTTCAACGTCTCATCTGAAGGAAGACACCTCTGACGATGCAGCTCTCCCCCACGGCACTGCAGATTAGTGTCACAACAGAAGTATACAACTTTCCATAGCACCTATCACATCAGTAGGACATCACTGGCTGGCCACCCAACCTGAGGGTGAGGGTAGGGAAGAGAAAGTTAACCCAAAAGTGCTCGTAAGGAAGGTGGTCTTGAGACGGATGGTGTACAAGAGAGTGAGAAAGTGAGTTGGAGGATCTCCATGATGGTGTTCTAGAGAGTGGGTTGTGAGTACTTAAGTCCTGAAGTGAATTTTGAACTCAAAATTTCTAGCTCATAGAAGTAATAATAGTAATAATCTTTGATTTAGCTCCTTGTCATGTTGGAAGGATGTCTCAAGGTGCTTCACAGGACTCACTGTGAAATGTATTTGTAGGCAAACGAGGCAGCACAATTGTGCATAGCAATGTCGCACAAACAACCATGAAACAAGTGACCAATTTTATTTGGGGGATTGTTGGTCAGGAGATGGGGAGAGAGAAACACCCTTATCTTTTTGAATCATGCCATGAGATCTTCAACAACCACGCAAATAGGCAGCTCGGCTTAACATCTCACCTGTAGGATGGCACCGCTGACAATGCAACACAGCCCCACCAATGCATTGGAGTATCATCTTAGACTACAGTATATGATTCAAGCTCATGACTTGAAATTTTAAACCACAAGCTTCTGACTCAGAATCAAGAGCCCTACCCTCTGGCTGAAACACACAAATCAGTTTGACTCAGGGCTGGCACTCTCACCTCTGAGTTTGAGGTACAATGATCTCTCTCTCTGAGATTGCTCATATCCTCATGACATTATGGATTCCCCATCCACCTTCTCAGTTATAATTTTAAGGAACTAGTGATGTGGCAATCTTTTCTTTCCTACCTTTTACCCAAAAAGGTGGGCTAGGCGATACATGTCTAGCTGGGCGCCCTGTGTATATATCTGCAATCACACATTTGGAAAGTACGTGCTGAAGTCGAACAGTTTTTATCGGAAGAAAATGTAAATGTTTCCTCTTTTCTCCAAAATAACACTCCCTTATTGAGGCGACACATCAAGGTCAGGATTAAACCAAGGTTGGATACGACGGGCTGAGATAAAAAAAAAAACAGCCACTGGTTAGCAGAAGATTTGACTATTAATAATAATAATAAGCCTTGCATGTTGTATATATAACTCCGAAAAAGTCAATAATTTCATCATTTGCTGCCTCCTTCAACATTACAATAATAATCCTTGCATTTGACATAGCTAGTGCCTCATCTCATCGTTGAGTTGTCTCAAAGCGCTTCACAGAATATATTATAAAGTGAATTGACTATGTATTTTGTGGGCGAAACATGGCAGCCAATTGTGCACAGGAAGCTGGAGCTCTCCACTCTAATCCCATTTCTCTGCTCTTTTGCATCATTGATTTTCTGTTACTTTTGCTCCCCAATGGAGCTCTCCAACTGTCCTACTGGGTGGGAGGGTATGCGGGAGTTCGTCTTGGAACTGAACAAGGTCACGTGTTTGATGGAATCGAGCCGGAGGAGTCCACAGTATTCCAGGGCACTGCTGCTGACTCATTGGCGGGATGTGGACGTGTAGATTAGTCACTGAGAGCAAGGAATATTCTCACTCAACTCTGGTTAACCCTGCAAGCCAAAGCCCTATGGTTACGGTGGTCCCATTAGGGCTGGTCCCTGAAGAGCTTTCTCTTCGACCTCGTTTACGGTCATCTGCCCCCCTCCCCCCCGGCTCAGCCTTGGGCTCCTCCATTGCTAAGCACTCTAAGACACCACCAGGCATGGAGGGCACTGTATAAATGCATGTTGTTGTTGTCCTAGCAGAACAACCAGTAAGAAAGCTTGGCCAGCTATGTGGTTTTAGTTAGTTCGACTCCAGCAGGTACCCTGATGCTCACTCTAGGGTCCCCAAGATTTGGCTCTTGCCAACTTGTGTCTAATACTTTCTGGGATTTCTCCATAGATGCTGCCTGACCTGCTGCGTGTTCAGCGATTTCTGTTTTTGTTTCAGATTTCCAGCATCTGCAGTATTTTGCGTTTGTGGAGCTCCTGTAGCTCAGTGGTTAGAGCACTCGCCTTACAAGTGTGAGACCCGTATTCGAATCCAGATAGGTCAGGGAGAAACCTTGGGTAAGTTTCCTTACTCCACATGCTTAATAATAATCCCTCAAAAAAAACACAATACTGTAGTAAAATTGCTCATTTCAATCCACGACTGTTTGTGGGACACAGCTGTGTATAATTGGCTGCCGCGTTTTGCCCACAAATATACAATCAATTCACTTTATGGTACATTCTGTGAAGTGCTTTGAGATGTCTAGAAGACGTGAAATATTATATTTAAAAATGCAAGGATTCTTATTATTATTATTAAATTCATACAATCACTATCCTGGTGAAAGGATGCTAAAACCTTTTGCCACTCTCAGCCTCCCAAAAGGGACTTACTAAGAATCCTTATTTACAGATCACAAGATTAGTTCAGATGAAGAAGACCATTTGGACCACCTGATCTCTTCACTTCAGAATACCCACCCTACTGTCCCCCATCACAGCAACACATTGCGAGTCCCAGTGTCCCAGCGTCAACCTGTTCTAGTTCTTACTTACCCTCTGGGTAAACAAACACTTCCTGGTATCTCTCCTCAAATTGCCATTTATACCTCGAAACTTATGACCTCTTGGTTGTAATATCTTGAGGCATGCTATTGATCTGGGTTTACTTTTATAATGCCATTTAAAATGTTATAACCCCTAAGAGGTCGCCTGCAAGACATCTTCCTTTAATGATAATGGTAATGATAATAATAATAATCCGTGCATTTGATATAGCACTTTCGTGTCTATTAGACGTCTCAAAGCACTTCATAGAATATACTGTAAAGTTGGGATTGAAGTGACCAATTTATTATAATATTTTTCTCTTGAAGGATTATCACCAGGCTCACACTGTTTCAACATAGTGAACAACAAATCAATCATTATTAACTTGTGCGCTTAACTAACCTCTCCTGGGTTGACTTTTGCTGCCTCCTCCACAGCTACCTCCCCAAACCCAACAGTGTCATTTGCAAATTTAACAACCTTAAATTAGAAAGGACGGGGGTCTGTGAATCCGGGTCATTGATCTTATGAGGGGATCTCTTCAATGATTACTTCAAATAAAAATGAATTTACTACCAGCCGAGGTGACAAGATGTTCTGTTCCTAACGCTGAGATGTTCTCTCAGCACAATTGACCCATGGCCCCGATAATGACTAACACTGACTTGATTTTAAAGCCAACATCCCCTGAGGCTGGAGAGTGCTGTTTTCTCTGCAGGCAGAGGTTAGTCCACAGCATTGCCCCCACCCACCCACCCTCTTCCCGTCTCCCCTCCCACCCATCCACTCTTCTATCATCGTAAATGTGATGGAATGACAAAGCTCAACGCTGCCCCGACCCAATCAGGAGTTGGTACTCGGGGAGGCCCTGTTTTGATGACCTCACAAGGCTACCTCCCATAGGAATATAACAAGATCAACCACCAGCGTTCGTGTCTCTAAGTGAATCCATGCATTTGAGTGGAAGCCAAGCTTTAAACGTTCTGAAACCTTTGACGTAGCGGGATGGACTGCATCATTGCAAGCCAATAACATTTCAATAGATCTTCTAATCCAGTGTGTCAGCTTGGCTAAATCCGTAGCACTTTTGCCTCTGAGTCAGAAGGTTGTGGATTCAATTTTCATATCGGGACGAGAAATCACAGCCTAAGCTGACACTCCAATGCAATGCTGGGCGGATGTTGCATTGTCGGTGGTGCTGTCTTTTGGATGAGACGTTGAACTGAGATTCCAACTGTCTGTTCAGGTTGATGTTAAAGATCCCATGGCATTATTCAAAAAGAGAAGAGTTTCTCTCTCCCGTTGTCCTGGCCAACAATCTCCCCCAAATAAAATTGATTACTCACTCCATAGCTATTTAGGCACATTGCTGTGTGCAAATTGTCTGTCGCATTTCGCTCACAATATACATAGTCAATCCACTTTGCAGTGTAAAATCCTGTCAAGCGCTCGATGATGCAATATTGCACTATATCAAACGAGCAACTCTCGTGATATAGAGCGGCTCTCATGATGCACTGGGAAACTCCTAAATACTTTGCAGATTTCCATGTCCATTAAAACACAGACTGTGATTGGAAACGTTATCCTTAATGTGGTGCTGAAGTGTCCTGCCTCATGCACATGTTATCTTCTATTATGGCCTATCCACATTGTAACCAACCTATAATAACACTGATAGTGATAATAATAATCCTGACGTTTGATACAATGCTTACAGTGCTGCAAAGCCCTTTGCATGGCAATTACTCTACAATAGAGTGATTGTGTATTTTGTGGACAAAAGACAGCAGCCAAATTGCAGCAAGGTCCCACAAACAGTCATGGACTGAGTGATCAATTTTATTCGGGGGATTGTTTTCTGGGACACCAGGAGAGAGAAACTCCTTTCTCTTTTCCCAGACTTCCTTAAGATCTTTAACGTCCACCGAGACACAGATGGGACGTTGGTTCAACATCTCACCTGAAAGACGGCACCTCCGACAATGCACAAAACACTAAATGCTACAGATGCTGGGAATCTGAAATAAAAACAGAAGCTGCTGGGAAAACCTAGCAGGTCAGGCAGCATCCATGGAGAAAGGAAAGTGAGTCAATGTTTCGGGTCCACGACCCTTCGTCAGAACCCGATGATACAATATGGTTCGTCAGGTTCCGACGAAGGGTTGTGGACCCAAAATGTTGACTCATTTTCCTTTCCCCATGGATGCTGTTTGACCTGCTGAGTTTTCCCAGCAACTTCTGTTTTACCTCCAACAATGTTGTTCTCTTCCCAGCATTGGACTAGAGAGCTTCAACATGGAACTTGAACATTACAATACTCTGACGTATATGTCTCAAGAGATCACTGGGTAAGGTAACATCCTGGAGTGCTTCACAATGCTGTTGCCGGCAAAGGGAGAAGGGGAGGAGGGGTCTCAGAGACCAAGAGGTAAGGACGTGACTAACTTCCTTACCTCTTGGTCTCAGAGACCAAGAGGTAAGGACGTGACTGACTTCATAAAGACGTTTCTGCTCGTTTTCCTTTCACTAGATGTATCAGCCTGGCACAGTGGCAGCTCTCTCCCCTCTGAGTCAGAAGGTTATCGGTTCAAGGCCAACATTGCGACTTAAACACACAGTCTAAGCTGACACTCTAGTACCGTGCTGAGGGTGTTGCATTGTCAGAGGTGCCATTGATGAGAAGTTGAGATCCCATCTGCCTCTTCAGGTAGATGTAGAAGATGCCATGGCACTACTCGAAAAGGGAAGAGAGTTTCTATCTCCCAGTATCCTGGCCAACAATTTCCCCGAATGAAATTGGTCATTTCACTCCATGGCTTTTTGTGGGACATGGCTTGTATGCAAACTAGCTATCATATTTTGCTCACAAAAATATATAGTCACTCCATTTCACAGTATATCCTGTGAAGCATCCTTTTGAAATATCCTAATCCAAATGCAAGGATTTTTATTATTACATTCATTTTTCTGCCGTGGTCTCTCGAACATTGCGAGTGGAGTGGATGTCCCGCTGCTTGTTTTTTTGCTGAGGGTGTCGTTTGGTAAGAATGTAGCCTGTCTGAAACAACACATGGAAGGGAAATATTTTCCATGTTGTACATTTCAGCTGAAGTCTTCATCTTCACTGCTGTTGCCTTTCTTTTTGATTTACTCATTTGCTCTTGCCACAAATCTGTCTCGAGCCGCACGTCTCAGTTCCATGACTTCGGAAGCTTGTTTATTGGTGTTGAACCCAACTTGCTCATGATCATTCCTTGAAGGGGTTATGCTAAGAGCAAAATGTTTGTTTCAAACTCTCCTCTCTCCCCCTCAATAACAGTAATCCTTGCATTTGATACATTCACAGAATATACTGTCAAGTGAATTGACTGTATTTTGTGGGTGAAACGCGGCAGCCAATTGTGCACAACGATGTCCCCGCAAACAGTCGTGGATTTGAAATGACCAATTTTTTATTAGATGCAATGAATACTACAACAACAACAACTTCTATTCATATAGCGCCCTCCACTCCTCTCAGAGAGTTTATACTAGTGCAAAACAGAAATAGGAACAAAACACTTAATACTAAATTTGGACACTGTTAGAATGTTTGAAGATAAGAATAGTAATAAAAGCAGCAATTGAGTGCTTCACAGTCCCTGTCCAGGATGGAAAAGTTAACAAAGATATGATGCAGTCAGAATCCAGGTTTTAGATGGTTAGCCCAAAGAAACTGACCAGTCAACACATAGTCTTATTCTCCCATCTCACTGTGCAGCTCCCATCACCCCTATTGTCCCAGAAGCAGGAACTAGCAGTGTGCAACCCAGCTCCATTCTTCTGCATTATCGCTGAGGCGACAATATATTTAAAGGGTTTGTTCAATTTTGTCAGTTGACTCAAGACACATTTCCACTACTTTTGATGTCCAGCGGTTCACCTTGTTAGGTTGCTATGAATTCCCACCAACTGCAGTCTCTATGGACTCTTTCATAATGGCACTCAACAACATCAACAACAAATTCAGTCTCTTCTCCCACCATGTCGTTGGCGCTGTCACTGATGGCCGCGCGCTGTCACTAACGGCTCAGATTTAAACCGCCGACAATGTTGGCAATCCCTTCGACTTGCCGTCTTCTTCCCTTCTTTTTACCTCCCATTCTTCTCCAAGGCCCGAGAATGAATCATTGCGTCCCAGCTTCACTCTTTCCGACCCTGCCATTCCCTCTCTGAACCCCTCCAGTCAGGTTTGCGTGCTGCCCTATCGAAGTCACTAATATCATTGCGAACATTTGCAACCAGGACGCTCTGCCTCCATATCCTCGACCTCTACTGCCTTTGAAACTGTCAACTATTCTACGCTCCCACATTGCCTCTCCTCTCAGCTCAATTACTGCAGACCTTTACCTGATTTGAATCCAACCTCTCCCGCTGTCTCCACTTTGTCCCCACAAAGTGCTTCTCCTCCTTCTCCCACATTGTCACCTGTGGCATCCCTCAGGCTGTCTTTAGCCCTCTCCTTTTCAATATCTATATGATGCAGTTCATCCAGAATTCTGCCGCCCACATATTTACCCATACCAAACTCCACTCCCCAATTAGCCCAGTCCTTGCCAGACTGCACTGGCTGCCTATCCCAGAAAGGATCGATTTCAAGATCCTCACTCTTGTTTTCAAATCCCTCCACTCCTCTGCATCCCCTTCCCTCTCTGATCTCTTCTCTCCTCACAACAGGAGGAGAAAGGCCTTCGCTCCACTGGTTCTGGCCTCCTCCTTGTCCCCCAAATACACTCCACTCCACCATCGGCGGCTGTGCCTTCAGCCACTATACCCCGAGACTCTGGAACTCCCATCCTCACTCCCTTCACCTCGCCCCCTCTTTTCCTACTTTCAGGTGTCGGCTATAAACTTGTCTTTCAACCATGCTTTCGGTCACCTTCTTCTCCCTTGCCCCTGGCTGGGCACATGATCCGTTACTGGGAAGCGCTCTGAGACACCGTCCACCATGGAGGGCGCTATATAAATCCAAGTTGTTATTGTTGTTGTTGATCTCCCTTGGTAATATCATCCACAAACATGGGGTCAACCTCCACATGTATGCAGATGAAACCCAACTCTACCTCTCCACCGCCACCCTCAATTCCAGGACCACAGCTGTCCTCACAGATTGCCTGTTGGACATGAAGTCCTGAATGAGAGCCAATTTCCTGCAATTGAATGTCAAAAAGACCAACGCCTTCCTTCTTGGCTCCCATATCTCCATATCTCTGGCGCTGACAGCATCTTCCAGATGTCTCACTGAGGCAATTTGGAACCTCAGCATTCTGTTTGACACCTACAGGATACAGTTCAAGATCTTGGTCCTCACCTTCAAAGCCCTCCAGGGTCTTGCTTCCTCTCTTGCCTCCTTCAAGACCCATCTCAAGAAGTTCCTCTTCAACTGTGCCTTTGGTCACCCTCTGCCTTTTCCCCCTGCCTTCACCCTCCCCGATCCCATCTCAGGTCTGAAACACTGATTGACCAACGCCTTGGAACATCCTCCCAACGTGACAGACACTGTACAAATGTAATTTTGTGGTTGTTGTTTTACATTCTGATTGAAGATCTTCCTCTGTGACCATGGCTGGTGCTAGGGAGTGTTGCATGTCAGGGGTGCCATCTTTCGGATGCGACATTAAACCGAGGCCCTGGTGACCTGAACAATTCCCTAGATAAAATTGGTCAGTCACTCCATGGCTAAGTATGATGTGCATTGTTGTGTGCAACTGGCTGCTGCGTTTCAACCACAAAATACACAGTGATTCCACTTTACAGTGTATCCTGTGAAATGTTTTGAGACGCCTTGATGATGTGATAAGGCACTATATCAAATGCAAGGATTATTATTATTATTCCAGGTAGCATCCTAGTACTTGCTCACCACAATTGATGCCCTTTGTATCATGAGGTGCTCAAACATATGATGGGATGTTTCACCAACCAGATATAGATAGTCAATTCGGTTTACAGTATTATTCTGTGAAGGGATTTGAAACGTCTAAACAATGTGATAAGGTGCTATACAAAATGCAAGGATTATTATTATCAAAAATGCCTGAAAAGGTAGTGTAAGCTGATTCAATAAAAAATAATGTTTAAGAGAGAAGTAGATCATTATTTGGAGAGGACATGATTGCAGGTCTATGGGGAGAGCGCAGGGAAATGTGATTGTTTTGGACAGCTCTTTTCAAAGAACTGGCACAGACATGATGGGCTGAATGGTCTCCTTCTCTGCTACATAATTCTATGATTCTAAATTGATTTGATGCAAAATTCACGGCCTCTCATGCCTTAATCACCTCCCGGAGGAAATAAATAATAATAATAATAATAATCCTTACATTTGATATAGCGCATTCCACATCTTATCGATGTCTCAAAGCGCTTCACAGAATACAATAACAACAAAACACACCTATATAGCGCCCTTCATGTCAGGAGGACGTCCCAAAGCGCTGACAAGCCAGCTAGGGAACAGAGTAGGAGCGGAGGGGTCGGGATAGGGGGAAGGAGAGTAGGAGAATTGACTATACAGTACATCCGGTCGTGGAAGTGGGGTTAGGGGAAAAAGGGGAAAAAGAGCGAAAGGGAGGAGAGGGAGGGAAAGATGGTTCCTCACCATATATCCTCTCCAAACTTTGGCCAACAATCTCCAGACATATTGCACATTCCCCTCACGCCTCTGTGAGGACTTTTCTGTGCGCAAAGCTGGCTGCCATATAATAGTAAAAATACACACTTGCTGCATCTGACTGCACTTAACTGTGAAGTGCGGTGAGGGGATGTGTCTAATGGGAGGGTCATCTCAGTTAATGAAAAGAGGACATTCCAATTTGGAACCAAAACAAGCAGAGAAAATTGAGTGTAATCCAATGTAAATGTCTACACAGCGTGAACCCTGCTGCTGTCACATAGTGGGACGTGCGGGCTGGAGTGCTGGCTGAGATCGCCTTGTAAATCACGGGGTGTGAATGGTGTCAGGGTGAGAGGTAAGGGAAGGGTGAAAATGTGAGGCAATGGTCACTACCAGTGATTGGGTTTACTGTTTACAGGACCCAAAATCTTGGACACCAGAGGATTCCTGACGTGAAAGGCGTTCTATAAATGTAATTTTGCTGTTGTTGTTCCCTCACCCTCGTCTCCTTGAAAGATCAACAACACACGCAGAAACCCATCACCCGCAATCAGCCAGGCATCTGACACACATGTAAACCGACAACCATTATTGCTGGCTGTCTGACACCATCACCATGAAACCTATCACCATGATCAGCCAGGTGTCTGATATACACAAAAACGGATCGCTCTCCGCTTACCCGATCCCAAGGAGTATAATATGCGGTTGGCAAAATGCAAGGCTTGGGGACTGCAAAGTGTGCACTAGGGGCAAACTGCTGGAGTCTGACCAGCTAAAACCGAGTAGGGTTAATGGGAGTAGGGTTAATGGGAGCTGAGTGACTGACAACATTCTGGGAGAAAATATTCTTCCTAATTTCCACGTTTCATTTAATAGCTTTAATCCGAAATTCACAGCCTTGTCACCGAATGACCTAATAATACCATGATTCTTGTATTTGATACAATACCTTCTCACATAATTGAGATGTCTCAAAGCCCTTCACGGGATATAATATAATAATAATCCTTGCATTTGATATAGCGCTGTTCACGTCATCCAGACGTCTCGAAGCACTTCACAGTATATACAGCAAAGTCAATTGACTGCATGTTTGTGGGCAAAACGTGGCAGCCAGTTGCGCACAGCATATATTATAGAGTGAATTGACTGTATTTTGTGGGTGAAACATGGCAGCCAATTGTGCACAGCAATGTCCCACAAACGGCTGTGGAGGTGAGTGACCATTTTTTTTCTCATTTCGGAGGCATTGTTGCCCAGGGACACAGGGAGAGAGAAACTCACTTCTCTCTTCGAATAGCACCATGGAACCTTTAACATCCATCTGAACAGGCAGACAGAACTTCAGTTTAACATCTCATCCAAATTACTTTTCAGTGGAGACAGTGCATTACCATTCATCTTCTCTAGCCCTGGCCAACAATCCTTCAGATAAATTGTCCGTTCACCTCAGTCTCTTATGGATTCTTGCTGTCAGAGGCTAATTGTGAGTGATGTCCTGTATTGACTGTACGGCAGCTCTGTACTGCGTGTTTCGAACTCTTACCCAGCTCACCACTGGCCGCTATATAATCCATTACTCTGCGCTCGGCTAAAGCAGAATTAGACGGCAAAATGTGATGCATTCACCCTTCATAGACATTGACAGCATGAGAACGGGCACAGAGGTGTAAAATGTGCTCTCTGATGTAATGATCAGCCCCGTCTCAGCCCTGCCAGACCATTTGGTCTGAAAATTTAAGATAGCTCAGAATTTGGAACTTGCAAATCCAGTCTTAATTTGGAAACGGGTATTTTAGCAAATCATGCAGGAAAATTATTAACTTGGAGGATTGTCAGTCGGGAAACCCATTACTGTGATTAGCCAGGTGTTTGGTACACGCAGAAATCCATCATCGTGCTTAAGAATATCCAAACCAAACATTCCACACATATATGTCATCTACACATGGAAATTTTGCTGCATGGAAAAGAATGGGGTCATGCATCCAGGAAAGACACTCCCTACTTAACTCCTGAAAGTATAAAGTGCAGTTTGGCGAGGGTAACTAATGACAGGAGCAGGTTACCAGGAATGACCGACCGCGAGCGGTGGAGTGGGAATTGCGGATGGAACTGAAGCAGGCTGGTGTCCGCTGAGCGGAGATAGTGGACAGGCTGATAATGGGGTATGAAATCAGAGAGGTAGGGGAGTGGGGAGGTATAAGACTGTGGACGGCCTTGAAGGTAAGAACAAGGGTTTTGAACTCGATTCTTTGAGGAATGGGGAGCCAGTAAAGCTGGGAAAGAATGGGGGTTCACGGAGCCTGGTGCGGAAGAAAACATGAGCTACAGAGTTCTGAATAATTTACAGCTTGTGGAGGGAAGAATTGGGAAGTCCAGTGAGCAGGCAGTTAGAGTGGTCAAGCCAGGATGAAAGCGTGGATTAGGGTCTCACTGGCCTGTGAGAGGCAGTGGCGGAGGCGAGTAATGTTGCGGAGGTGTGGAAAGGCGGCACGACTGTGGGTTTTGAAGGATAGCTGAGAGTCGAAAAGCACACAGAGGTTTCGGATTGGTGAGGTGAGGTGAAGAGTGCAGCCACGAAGGTGATAGTATCAACAGCTGAGGTGAGGAGGTGCTGCTGAGGTTCAATCTGTCCTGCCAACATTTTGCTGGAGGAAGTTGGCTCTTGTCCAGACAGACAATCAGCTGGTCCTGGAGGTGAGGGTGGAGGCGGTAAGATAGAGTTGGGTGTCACCCGCATGCATGTGGAAATTGACCCCATGCCTGCGGATGATATCGCCAAGCAGGAGCATGTATAGATTGAAGAGGAGTGGACCGAGGACAGAGCCAGGAGGGATGCCACACATGACGGTCAGGTGCTAAGAGAAGAAGCTGTTGGTGACAGTGACATGTAGGCAGTGGGAAAGATAGGATTGAAACATTAGACTATGTGATTCCAAGTCCCAATGCGAGGCTTGAACCCACAACTTTCGGACTCGGAGTCAAGAGAACTGGCACTGTGCCAGGCTGACACACAGTGACTGAGCGGAGCTGACATACTATGCTATTGTGTTGCAAATCAGAGTAACCAGAATTAAACAGAGGTTGAAATGCGCTTTCAACTTTGAACTCCGATTTCTGTAGTGCTTTGAAATTCTTAAATACCTTCCTCAAATTTGAAACTCGTTTCCTACAGATTAGTTTAAGTACAGAAACAAATGGATTCAGATATTTGCCAAAATCTAGATATTGTGAACAGATATTCACACTAGACCTAGGTGGAATGTCGCTATCTCTGCATGTACAGGAGAAGCGTACACAAGTACATAGACAGGGGCACGGACGCGAGGACACACAAGAGCCACATTCCCCCTGCCACATTCCTCCTGCCACATCCCCCCCCCTTCACCCCACAACCCCCCCTCACCCCCCCTCACCCCCCCCCACCCCCCCCATCACCCCCCATCACCCCCCATCACCCCCCATCACCCCCCATCACCCCCCATCACCCCCCTCCCTTCACCCCACCCTTCACCCCCACACATATCCTCCTTCACCCCCACATCACCCCTTATTCTCTTAGAGCTTTAAACACACACCTCTCTCTCTCTCTCTCCCTCTGATTAAGCCTCTTAACATCTCTCACATCCCCTTTCCTTCAGATGATCAAAAGCCTGATGGCAATTAGGTGGATTAGTATCAAATGGACACTTGCTGTGCACCCAGAACCAACAGGGGCTGAGAAATGCAGGTGCCGGGCTCTCTCCTCCTATAGTAATGGACATGCGGTCTCCATCTCAGAGCAGTAAACAAGCCTGCGCTCTTCAGTCTTGAGAGGATGAGACCAAATTGACTTGAAGGGCTGTCTTCAAGCAAACCATTGTAGTGATCTTATGATTTTCTCCTCCTAATTATATTTGATTTGTGCTATTATTGTGCACCCTCTCCATGGCTGCAATATCCTTCCTTTTATCCTGCAATACCCGTCACCTTCAAAGGCCTCCGTGGCCTCACCCAACCCTACCTCTGCAACCTCCTAACCCCCTACCAACGTGCCCACTCTCTTCACTCATCAGGCACCAGGCTGCTCCATGTCCCCCGACCTACCCGCCCCACCATTGGCAGACGAACCTTCAGCCACTCTGCCCCCAACCTCTGGAACTCCATCCCGCAGTCCCTCCACCTTGACCCTCCCTAGCCTCCTTCAAGTCCCACCTCAAGACCCTCCTCTTCGACAGTCCTATTGGTCACCCCAAATCCACCCGTTCCCTCGACCCCATCGCCGACCCCAGCTCGGGTCTGAAACAATAGCTGTCCAGCGCCTTGGGAAGTCCTCCTGACATGAAAGGTGCTATACAAATGTAGTGTTGTTGTTGTTGTAGTAATGCAAGACCTATATCTGCAACTGGTATTCCAGCTCCAACCTAACCATGCCAGCCTCAGTGATAGTGCATTCCATGTCCCTCAGAGTCAAAAAGTTGTGGATTCCAGCCCCTCATTGGGACTCAGAAAACCAAATTGTCTAAGATGACACTCTAATGCAGTGCTGTGGGGATGTTGCATTGTCAGAGATACCATCTCATACCTTCGGATGAGAAGTTAAACCAAAGTCCCATCTACCTGCTCAGGTAGATATTAAAGATCCCATGGCACTATTGGAAAAGAGAACAGTTGTGGATTGAGTGACTGATTGTTTTATTATCCCCGGAAAAACAATCCGCCAATCGACTAACAACCAGGTTTCTACTTACTGCTAGGTAAACAGGAGCATGTGGAGTAAGGAAACGTACCCACTCTTTTGCCTTCCCAGGAATCGAACCAAGGTCCTCTTGCTTGCGACGTGAATGCTCTAACCACTAAGCCACAGGAGTCCAAACTATCTGGTAAGCATAAATACCAAATAACAGCGAGACTTGCTCACATTTCTTAGCGTTTCTCAGAGGTTCCCGTATTTGGCAAAAATTCTTCAAAGCAGCCTTTAAATTTTATACCTATGGATTCCTTTAAGAACTAGAGAGAAACAAAATCTAGGATAACATTTTTTAGGTAATTGATGAATTCTGGCATGTGTGGAAAAACTCCCTCTCGCCCACTCCTTGTGGCTGCTTGTAGAATATTGCTGTGTGCAAAATTGGCTGGGGTGCACACCCATATGATAGGGTCTTGGAGCACTTAGCAGTGCTGGAGCCTGATACTGAGCCAGGGGGAGAGAGGAGGTTACCTAGAGCTCAGTCATAGGAGCACAGGAACAGGAGTAGGCCATTCAGCCCTTCAAGCCTAGTCTGCCATTTAATGAAATCATGTCTGATCTGTACCTCTGCTAATCCTTTTCATTCCAATTTCCTGCCCTCTCCCTTAATACCCTGACCTACCAAAACTTTATCAACCTCAGTCAATGAAGAAGGTCTTCGGGCATAATCTGACAAAGGGAAGGCAAAGTGGAGGGATAGAATAGGAGCGTTCCTGAGTTTTGGGGCATTACGGCTGAAAGCACAGCCGCTGATGGTAGAGAGGACAAGTGACGTGCAAGAGGCCACAGCCAACTGAGCACAAGCTGCGGGTGACAGAGTGGGGAGATTAGAAAAATACACTTAAGGGTAAATCGTGCGAGACATCCTAGCAATATGAAAGAAACTGTGTCAAACTCAAGGATTATAATTATTATGCACTTCCTGGTTTCTTCCTGTACTATTTACCCTCCATCTGTCATATGCTTCTTTCTTACTCTTTATTTTTTGTCTTAATTTCTCTATTCATCCACGGCTCTCTTTGGCCGGATCTAAATTACGCCTGCACCTTATTCAACTCGACTCCAAATATTTCCCACTTACCAATGAATAGCTGATAATCCGCACGTATTCTGTCAATGGGCCGTTGTGTGTGCATTCATTCACTGCGTGTAAGTAAAGCATCCCCGGGCTCTATTCCAGTCATGGATTCGTAATCTGTGCCACTGTATGCTGGGACCGTGGCGTCCTGAGTAGCACACTGTGGCCAATTATACAGCCAAGCTCCCAATGACCCATTGTGTTTAGTTCCAGACCTTAAAGGGGAAATGTGTTCTCTCATGGAGCAGTGAGAGGAAAGTGGTTGACTTTAAGTAACCCAGGCTCCAGGATCGATGAACACTCATGCATTGTTTGGGTTTGGGATGTTTGTCATTGGGTCACTGGGACTTGTGGACTTGACTCTAATCCATTCTAGGAAGAGTGCTTAAAACCAGGATGCAAGCCAAAGCCTTAACTGGTAGGGTGTTCCTTGTTGGACAAACAACAACAACAACAACAACAAAGTGGACTTATATAGTGCCCTCCACACCAGACAGTGTCTCAGAATGCTTCCTAATAACGGATCCCAGGGCCGAGCCAGGGGGAGGGGAATAAAGGTGACCAAAAGCGCGGTCAAATAGAAAGGTCTTTAGCTGAGAAATAAGAAAATAGGAAGAAAGGGGACGAGGCGAAGGGAGTGAGAAAGAGTTCCAGAGCCTCGGGGCGTAGTGGCTGAAGGCGTAGCTGCCGATGGTGGAGCGGAGGATTCAAAGGACAAGGAGGAAGCCAGACCTGGTAGGGCGAAGGCAACAGGTGCTATTATGAGGAGCTCAGAGAGGTAGGAGGGGTGCGGAGGAGTGGAGAAATTTGAAAATAAGAGTGAGGATCTTGAAATCGATCCTCTCCAAGACAGGGAGCCAGTGCGGTCTGGCAAGGACTGGGGTAATCAGGGAAGTAGCAAGAAAGCTTGCCAGACAATGCTTTGAATGGCAACCTATGGGATTTTAGCTGGTTACAATCTACAGTTACCTCAATGTAACTTGGTTCCCCAAGCCTTGGTTCCTGCCGATCCTGACCGAACGTTCTCTGGGATTAATTAAGAGGGATGCATCCCTCCAAGGAGAGAGTCGATACTACTACAGACACAGATAAATATGCATGGAAATGTGGAGCTCTGAGTAGTTTGGTTAGGAGACTTTAAAGCACAGTGATGGGTCAGTTTGTGTCAGACTGATCCCAAAGAAAACCTGATCCCAGCTATATGAGGCGAAGCACTACGATTGTTATCACGGTTCATTGATTAGAAGCCTTTACCGCCAGGATTAAAATTCATCTTCAATTTATTACTTTATTTCAAAATTCAAGACCGACACGCCAGCAACATTCTGGGGGTGGAGCGTGCTGCGTTGTCAGAGGTACCATCCTGACACGATTAATCAAGCTCTTCTGTGCCTTTTTAGGTGGACATTAAAGATCCCCTGTGTTCTATGACACACTTACAAAACCCGGTATCCTGGATGACAATCCTCTATAAATTATTTATACGCGTCATGGCTGTTTTGAGGGACATTGCTGTGTAAATATTGACTGCTCTATTCACCTACAAAACTATTTGACCACCTGTGGTGTGTTCAGGATTCTTTCGACATACAGGTACGTCTAGATTATGGACCAGGCAACTGTGAATCTAAGGTTGTCAAAGCTTCTCACTCTGTTGTAAACTGATCCATACGGAATTAATTGCTGTCAACATCTCCATTATTGTAACACGCGACCATCAAGATGGCAGAAGAAGGCGAACTGGGTGGACCTTCATCCAGCAAATCCTATGTTCCTGTGACAAGAGGGTGTCAGGGATGGGGTTGGAGGGGTATCTGGGGAATGCCGTGTGAGGGAGACAAGGGGTTTTGGGGGAGGGGCCGCGGCGTCCCCCACTCTGTGGCGGGGACTCAGAACAGGGCTGTTCCGTTGTCCTCTTCTCTTTTCACGTCACGATCCAGGGCCCTGACCACAATCCATCACCCACCCCACCTCCCCCCTATGGGTGTTGGCAGCTTTCTTTCTGCTCTCTTTTTCTCTCTTTTATTCTTCCTTTCTCTTACTGTCCGCTCTTTCTCTCTTTTATTCTCTCCCTCTCTCTCTCTCTCTCTCCCTCTCCCATTTCCCTTTTTCTCTCTTATTCTTCTCTTTCTATTTCTCCCCACAACCCTCCCTCTCTCTCTTCTCTCTCTCTATTTCCTCCTCTCTTTCTTTCCTCCCTCCCTCACAGTCAACACTATGGAGCTATACTGCAGCTCTATAACAGTCACAACCCAGACGCCTCCACATTGAATCTTTGCCAACAGAATTTTATGCTCTGAATATCTCCAACGTTCCTCAGTGACACAATGTGCTTCAGGCTGACTTCTTGCCTTTAGACTCCATGCTTCGACACAGTCACTTACACAAAGCATTGCCTCCAGCAAGTGGGGGCATTGCGGACGTGTGAGAAATCCCGTGTTCACTTCACAGGAGCACAGAGTAATAGGGTAGGATGATTTAAATTGTCTAGGCTCCAAATGAACAGTGTACTAATAATAGTCTGTCTCCATTGTGGCAAATGCACTTTTAAATACCAGTCTGACGAAGTGTTATAACTCTCGTCTTTGACTTCTTTTCCTGTAAAACAACTAATATCCGCCAGGCAGCCTCATCCTCCTGCCTCTTGTCGCCCACCACCACCAATCCCCTTCCCTCCCCTTCACTCTCATCATCATCCCCTCCAACCACAACCCCCATCCTACATTCCTTCCTCCCCATTTCCCCTTCCTCCCTCTCATCCACCATCACTTCGATGAAACCCAACACCCGCTGCCTCTACCTTCTTCCCCTCAACTTGCTGGTCTCCCAGCGCCTCCTCCTCTGCCCACTGCTGGCTGATGTCATCAATCAGTCTCTTTCCTCTGGATCAGTCGCTGCCCTCCTCAAAACTGCTGTCATCACCCCCCTCCTCAAACAAACCTTCCCTAGATCCCTCAAACTCTAGCCACTACCGCCCTATTCCAAACTTATCCTTCATTTCAAAAGTCCTAGAATGCGTTGTTGCCGATCAACTCCGCTCACACCGCTCCTCCTAACTCCCTTTTCGAACCTCTCCGGTCTGATTTCCGACCTGCCCGCAGTACAGAGACTGCGCTTGTGAAAGTCACAAACAACAACCTCTCTATCTGTGACCAGGGCTCCCTCTGCCTTTTTGTCCTCCTAGACTTCTCCGCCACTTTCGACACAGTCGACCATGCCGTCCTCCTCCACCGCCTGTCTTCCGTCATCCACCTCAGTGGGACCGCACTCGCCCGGTTTGAGTCCCTACCTCACAAACCGCCAGCAGTACATCTCCACAAACGGCTTTTCCTCCCGCTCTCACCCGGTTATGTGCGGAGTACCCCAAGGATCCATCCTTGGCCCCCTCCTCTTCCTAATCTACATGCTCCCTCTTGGGGATGTCATCCGCAGACACTGGGTACACTTCCACATGTATTTTTGCACCTCACTTTGCAACCCCCAGTCACCTGATGTTCTGTCAGCCTGTCTGTCAGGCATCAGGAGCTGGATGAGTGCAAATTTCCTTCAGCTAAATGTTGACAAGACGGAAGCCCTACTCTTTGCTCTCGTCAACGTCTCCAATCACACGGTTCCCACTTCCCCCACCTACCCGACCATCCCCTAAAACTCTCCGAACCCGTACGCAACTTAGTCGTCAGGTTCGACCCCCAATTATCTTTCCTCCCCCACATCCAGCCCCCAGACCTGCACCGCTTTCTTCCATCTCCGATGCATCGCCCGTCTCCATCAATACCTCACCCCAAAAGCTGCCGAAACCCTGGTCCATGCCTTTGTCACCTCTCGGCTGGACTATTGAAAACGCCCTCCTCGCCGGTCTCCCCTCCGCTACCATTCATAAAATCCAGCTCATACAGAACTCCGCCGCCCGCACCCATAACAAACTCCGCTCCCCGATTACCCCAGTCCTTGCCAGACTGCACTGGTTCCCTGTCTCGGAGAGAATCCATTTCAAGATCCTCATGCTTGTATTCAAATCCCTCCACTCCTCTGCACCCCCGCCTACCTCGCTGAACTCCACTCCCCTCACAACAGTTCCTGTTGCCTTCGCTCCACCGGGTCTGGCCTCCTCTTTGTCCCCTGATCTTCCGCTCCACCGTCAGCCTCCACCAAGGCTCTAGAACTCCCTTCCTCACTCTCTTCGATCCGCCTACTCCTTTCCTCAGCTAAAGACCTTTCTTTTCGACCATGCTTTCGGTCACCTTGTTGCCCCTCCCCCTGGCTTGGCCCTGGGATCCATTACTGGGAAGCGTTCTGAGACGCCTTTCGGGTTGGAGGGCGCTATATAAATCCAAGTTGTTGTGGTCGCTGTAGTCTTTGAGCCAGAAGGTTGTGGGTTCAAGCCCCACTCGGGACTTGGAATCACAAAGTCTAAGTTGATACACCAGTGCGGTTCTGGGAGTGTGTTGTATTGTCAGAAGTTCTATCCTTCCGATGAGATAAACCAAGCTTGAGTTAAACCAAGCTCCGCATCTATGCCTGTTCGTGCGGACATCAAAGATCCCAAGAGTTTCTCTCTCCCGGTGTCCTGGCCAACAAACCCCGAATCAAATTTGAAAGCAAAAAAACATGGTTACTCATTCCACAATGGCTGCCGCTATCGGCCACAAAACAAATATACAGCAACTGCACTTTATTCTTTGAAACGCTTCGGGACATCTCAGACATGATGAGGCGCTCTATCAAAACAAGAATGATCATTATTAAAGAAGCTGAACCAATCGGTTGGGCTACAATGTTGATAGTTCCAGTGAATGAAGGGCCAGTGAGCGAGCACCCTATGAGCAGATTGTAACCAGCGCACACTTTGATGTCTGTTTCGGCTCCTGTAATCCATCTCATTGAACAGTCTGGGATGAAATAGATGTCTGGAATTGAACCGTGAGCTTTGCTATGCTCGCTGACCTCTTTTATACATTTATTTTACTCAAACGATTCCCTCCTTATAAGGTGATTGTGTCATTTTGAGTTGTGAGCTCTTAAAGGTACAGGCTGGCTCAATCAGTTACTCGCGCGCTCTCAGCCTAGCTCGCTTGCTCGTGCACCCGCTCACTCGTTGACTCACTCACAGCCCAACTCGATCACTTGCGTACTCACTCAGTCAGTCGCTCACTAACTCATTCTCAGCTTGCGTCACTCACTCTCTCGCTTTCTCAATCACTCTCAGTGTAATACTGGGGTGGGAGAGCTGCAGTGCCAGAGGTGTTGTCCTTCAGACGACCCATTGAACCGAGGCCCAGTCCGTGCTTGTTCCAGGATAAAGATCGTGCAATATGAACGAAGAAGAGTAGGACTTTCACTAGTGGCCCTCGCCGCTGATCACATTAACCCTCGCTTTCAATTCAGCCGATGAGATGTCTCAAAGTGCTTCGCAGGGCACACTGCGTGTTGACTGTATGTGACCCGCAGCAGCCAATTTCTGTCCAGCAAAGTCCCATAATGTATATAATAATAATACTTCTTGCATTTGACATAGCGCCTTTTAACAACATCGAGAACATCTCAAGGCACTTCAGAGAGTACAGTATGTTGCAAAGTGTACATATTCTGGTCAAAACACGGCAGCCAATTGTGCACAGCAGTGTCCCACAAACAGTCGTATTGGGTGACCAATTTTTTGGGGGGAGGAATTATTACCCCAGGAAAATGATCCACCAATCGACTAACAAATGGGCTCCAACTAACCGCTGGGTAAATAGAGGCGAATGGAGTAAGGAAGTTTGCTTTAGGTTTCGCCCCACCAAATAATGAAAATCAGATCCTCTTGTGAGGCAAGCTGCTCACCACTACACTACCGGACTTCACAAAAGCAGTTACTAAACGTGAAAGTGGTTACTGTGCACCACTTTCAGACGGGCTGACATCGCAGACACCTTAGTCGGTAGTAAGTTCTCAGCCTCGGCGCGAATGGAACAGAAACGGGGTAAATTCCACTTGACTTTTTACAAGAATAATCCAGTGCTATCTGTGAGATTAAGTGTAAGAGGAATGCGTTCACTCCCACAAAAATGACACTGAATGTCAGCCAGGCTTGAGTTTAATTTGATCTAACCTTTCACAACATGCGTGCTCTCCCCACCACCCTCCTCTCGCAGTTCCCCCACGAATATTTCTTTGCTGCTAATCTCACATGTGGCATCAGGAGAGCGTTGCTTGTCTTGCCCCAACTACTGATAGGTGCAAAGACTCACACTAATCCTCCCATTTGGTAAAGCAATCTCTCGCAGCAAAGGCCTCACTCCAAAACTCGGGAACTGTGGCAGCTAAAGAGGCCGAGCGTGCCAAAAGTCAATATAAAAGAGAAGGGCTGTCAACTCTTCACACTTTGCATTTGTGTGATCTTTCAAAACTCGTATGTGATTCACGTAAAACTGTTATCTGTGCGGAGCCAACGCTGACTTACCCTCAGGCAGAAAGCAAGACACAACGTCAGCAAGCGCTTTACAGAGAATGGTAGCGCAGCATTGTGGGAAAACATGAGCTCCCACAGAGAGCCAGGATGCGAATGACCAATTCAGTTAATCGACTGTATTTTGTGGGCGGACGTGGCACCTAATTTGCATTCAGCAACGGCCACGGACTGAATGAGTAATTTCAACTTTAATAATCCCTACATTTTATATCATGCCTGATCACATAATTGAGGGGGTATATTCACATTCACAGAATATACAGTAAAGTGAATTAACTGCATATTTGTGGGTGAACTATAGCAGCCAATTGCACACAGCAGCGTCCCCACACACAGGCATGGATTGATTCGGGTGGTGGTGGGGGAGAGGCAGGGGGAATTGTTGGCCAACGCTCGGGGAGAGAAAAACTCCCTTTCCTTTTTCAAATAGCACCACGTGATCTTTAACGACCACCTAAACAAGAGGAGAGAATCGAGGTTTAAAGTTTCCTTCAAAAGTTGTCACCTCTGATAATGTTACTTCCTCTCCCCACCCCCGTAAAGCACTGGGCTGTCAGCCTGGACTTTGAGCTCAAGGTTTGGACATGAGACTTGCACATTATCAGCAAGAGACGAATGTGTGAGAGGCTGAGCCAAGCTAACACTTGTGTTTAACGTGAGTGCCAGAGAGTACTCCGGGAGCGAGCAATGTTTTTTCAAGTAATATTGTTTTAGGGACTTTGCTGTGGCCATAATTATGTTTCAAATTTGTCTTAATATCCTTAATCGCTGAGGCTAACTTCTGGTACTTTCCCTAAGTGCCACTGGGGAGAGGGGAATATTTGTGGCAAAGTTTCACTTAGCAGATTAACTCTTTCGGTTCCAATTTCACTGGTCTCTATTTGGAAGCCGGTCTCTTCCTCGAAGCTCAGGTCAAAGCGGCTTCTAAATAAGCCCGGATTTAAACAGTCTCAGGCCTGACTCAGACAGTGTGTTTTGAAGGCGAACGCTGCAGTCGATTTGCGCACACTGGCGTCCCACAAGCAGCCGTGGATTGTGTAACCAATTTTATCTGGGGGATTGTTGGCCAGGACAACGAGAGAGCGAAACTTCCTTCTCTTTTCAAATAGCGTCATTGGATATTTAGCTTCAGGTGCAGACAGGGCTACAGTTTAAAGTTTCAACCGAGTGACGACAAGCATCGACATCCCCTCCAATGATGTAATGCGTCCCACAACACTCGAGTGTCAGCCTGGAATGTCAACTCAATGTTCAAACATGGGACAAATGTCCGAAGTAGCATAATTTGTGGCCAAGACACGGAGGAATTGCAGTGTGTGACCTGACCCGAGCTCTCACAGTACAGCTTGTGCTGGGGTGGGGGGGGGGGGGGGCATGGTTTAGAGCTGACTAAAGTTGAGTAATTAACCTTGCAGAGCAGTTACTCGTCACAGTTGCAATAACAGAGTGACTTAAATCAATCGTAAAGCTTCTTATTCACAGGATGCGCTATTTACATTGGCTTAGACCGCACCCCATCAAGCCTGGGTGTAATACGAGGGGCCATCACCGGTTTTTACACACACCGTACAACTGAGAGCACCACAGAATTCTTGACCCAGAGCAATATGATAGTGGGCAGCGTAACGTCAGACGCCAGACCGATCACGGTGTTGGCTTTACATGTGTGTCACAAACCCAGCTGATCATGGTGATGGGTTTCCATGTGTGGCAGACATCCGGCTGAGCAGACAAAAGACAGGGTGCAAGAAATTGAAAGAGAGAGAGAGAGAGTGAGTGAATAAGAAAGAGAATTTCACCCAATGAACAATAACGGTGCTGAAATTCCACCCGGGCCTTGCCTGCAACATTTTTCTCATCATTGCGTCGTTTTCTTAGGGAAGTGTGGCAAGTGCTATAAAAGAGTATGTAAGTTGCGCGGTTACCAACTATTTCTTAATCTGTTAAGTTTTATTCAGTTTGTAAACTGATAAGCATTGTATCTTCTATTGGATTAGGTGAAATACACATCCTTGCAGGGCTATGTATAATGGCTGTCTCTCTTTCTACATCGCAATAGCAGGCATCAAACCACTCCTTTGGTCACGTCGTCCTGTAGCTCAGTGGTTAGATAGAGCACTCACGTTGCAAGCGAGAGACCTGGGTTTGATTCCCGGCAGGATGAAACCTTGGGCACACGCCTGATAATAATCCCTCTAGAAAATGTTTTGGGCATTTCAATCCACCACTGTTGGTGGCGTTCTACAGAATGTATTATAAAGTGGATACACAATGCATTTTGTGGGCGAAATGCGGCAGCAAATTATCCACAGCTGTGTCACACAAATAGTTGTGGATTGAGCCACCAAATTATTAGTAGTATTGTTTTCTAAGAGTTTATTACCCCCCCCAGAAAGCGATTCACCAACTGTGTTCCTACTTATTTGCTAGGTAAATAGAGGCATGTGGAATAAGAATACTTGACTGAGATTTCGCCCTGCCCAGCAATCAAACCCAGGTCCATTAGCTTGCGAGGCAAGTGCACTAACCACTGTGGGACTTCACAGCTTTTCTGTGTGTTCATTTAAAATTAAGAATTGACTCATAAAGCTCCCAAATTTACACGCATTAAGATTGAGAAAAAAAACATGTCTCAAGCCTTGTCCCAAGTTGAATTCTTGTCCTGTCCTTGAAGTTTCCAGAGATTCGGATGGCAGCCAGTCAGTTGGGAATAGTATTTTCAGGGAGCTCTGTACTTGGTGTATCCATGGTTTAATTGCAACCCATTTTACAGGGAAAACAAACACGGTAAAGAACAGAGTGGTTAGAGCCTTAATCACAAGTCCCTCGGGACAACAGTAAGTGCTGAAACGTTTATTGGGATTGTGTGGAGGAAAATAAATGGGCTAATTATTCCCTTCTCCTCTGGCCCCATGTGAAAATCCCACCAAGGGAGCCTTTACTAAGCCTTTACCAAGTTCTCCGGAGGATCTTTAGCATACTGGAACATCTCACTGTAATTATCGACAAGTGTAGTGACTGTTCCAAAGCAAACCTGGCAGTAAGGCTGCCAAAATCAATAGCTGGGAGGTGAGCCCTAAAAATAACCCTATTTGATACATAATGTCATGTTACGTAGTGGCTTGTAGGTGAAAGAAGCAGCCAATTTGCACACACTGGTGTCTCACAAACAGCCATGAAGTGATTGACCTATTCTATCTAGGCAGAGATTGGTTCTCTGTTTGAAGTCTCATTCAAAGGACGGCACCTCCAACATTGCGGCGCTGACCCCAGCAATGGACTAGAGCGTCAGTTTAGTCTGTGACCTTAAAAGTCTTGCCATGGCACTTGAACCTTTTGACTCAGAGGCGAGAGACTGACTGAGCGAGGCTGAGACCTAAACTTAGACGAAACTGCACAGTTCCTAGTGCTTCTGCGACCCTTTCCCCCTCCCTTCCTGTTCTTTAACCTCTCCCACCACATCGTCCCCGATCTCCAGGGCAATGGCGGGTTTGGAAAGAGGCAGATCTAACAATCCAGTCTCCTGCATAAGGATCGAGTTAGAGAGGCCAGGAACAGTGCCAAAGAGAGACGGCATTGGTTCCAGCAGAGTTTCTAAATGGTGTTTCCCCCACACCGCTCCTGCCTACACCCCTCCCCCACCCAGCCAGATGTTCAGCGAGCTGCAGAAGAAAACCTCACAAAACTTTAACATGCGCAATCCCACCGGGAGCCCGATCCAGGTTTCCTGCCCCTGGTCTCCCTCTCCTAGACGACAATTCAACCAGATAAATCGTTCATTCACCTCGTGGCTGTTGGCAGGATATCATTGTATGCAATATGGCTGCCACATTTGTCTACAAAATTTCATTATATGTTTACCTTATTGCAGTGTCAGTCAGCCTAGGCCACGTGAACTCAAGGTCCCGACATGGGACTTGAACCCATTATAATAATTCTTGCATTTGATACAGCGGCTTATCACATTGTTGGGACTTATCAAAGCATGGTAGTGACTGTGTATTTTTTGAGCAAAACACGGGAATCAGTTTGTGCACAGAAGTGTCCCACAAACAGCCACAAAGTGAAAGACAAATTTTATTTGGGGTACCGTTGGCCAGGACACGGTTAGAGCAGAGAGCTACAGTGTGGGGGGAGGAAACACTAGCACAGACATGATTAGAGAGCTCCAGTGTGGGGGGGGAAGCGAACCCCAGCACAGACACAATTATTATTATTAGAGTAGAGAGTTCCAGCGTGGCAGGAGAAAACACCAGCACAGATACAATGGAGGAAATTGCAGAGGAATATAATAATAATTCTTGCATTTGATATAGCACTTTTCATGTCTTCTTGACATCTCAAAGCGATGCACGGAATATAAAGTAAATTGACTGTGTATTTTGTAGGCGAAACACAGCAGCCAATTGTGCACAGCAGTGTCTCACAAACAATCATGGATTGAGTGACCAAATTATATATTTTTTAGGGATTATTACCCTTATTATCTAAGCACTATAATAATAAAGAAGTTTTTTTTAGGGATTATTACCCTTATTTTAATTTCTAAGAAGGCTAACGGTATGTTGGATTCGTTACAAAAGGATTAGAATATAAGAGTAGGGAAATCTTCGACCGTGCCTTTTATTCCCCCCCGAATTTTTCGACCTCCCCTACGTGTTTCACCCCCTCCCGAACACTCCCCTCCCAGCTCGGGTCACACGCCTGCTGTGCAGCGCCTTGGGACGTCCTCCCGATGTGAAAGGCGCTTTATAAGTTTAAATTTTTGCTGTCTTGCTGCAACTGTATGAGACTGTATGAGACCTGGTGAGACTGCAGCTAGAATATTGTGTGCAGTTTTGGTCTCCTTATTTAAGAAAGGATGTACTCGCCTTGGAGGGGGTACAACATAGATTCACTAGGTTAATACCTGGGATGAGGGGGGGATGAGCTATGAGGATAGGTTGAGCAATCTAAGCCTATATTCTCTAGAATATAGAAGAATCAGAGGTGATCTTATAGAAACCTATAAGATTATTACGACAAAGTAGATAGCAGGAGATTGTTTCCCCTGATTGGAGAAACTTTCACCAGGGATCACAGTCTTAAAATTAGGGGTCAGCCCTTTGGCACTGAGAAGAGGAAAAACTTCTTCACTCAGAGGGTAGTGAATTTATGGAATTCTCTACCCCAAAGGGCTGTAGATGCTCAGTCCTTGAACATTTTCAAGCCTGAGATTGATAGATTTCTTGTGGGTAAAGGGATTAAGGGATCTGGGAATAAGGTAGTTGGAGTAGAAGATCAGCCATGATCTTATTGAATGGCGGGGCAGGCTCGAGGGGCCGAATGGCCTACTCCTGCTCCTCATTCCGATGTTCTTATGTAATCACTATGCTACAGAACTCTGAAGTTCACCTTCCTTCTACTTTCAATGCTGCTGGTTGGTGGGTTGGTGGGGTGGTGGTGCTTTCCTTTTGATTGTCATTCTGTCCAGCACAAACTCTACAAGTGCACTTGTTCTGAAAACCACTCTGCTGACAGATTGACAGCCACTGCAATAAAGTGGAGTAATGACCTGCTCTTGTCTAGGGTTACCTCCTGGGGTGGTGATGGACAACTTTCCCCCCCACTCTCCCCACCCCCCTCCTAGATGTAATGAGGCAGGATGTAATCCGAGCCTGTGCCAAACATCCACCTTTCACCTAATAACTCAATTAAGAGGAGATTGTGTCTTGTTTTAACTGTAAGAACAAGTGGTTTATCTGAAAAACCACAAACACATTCCCTGGTTCCTGGAGCTCAGGAGCCCCATTGCCTGATGCTATGGATGTCTGGTCAGTGCCTTCACTGGAGATTGAGGTGACAGCTTGGCTGGGTGGTAGTACACGCTCGTCTCTACAACAGAACGTTGTGAGTTCAAGCTCCATGTTAGGGACTTTGAAGTCACAGTCCAGGCTGAGCTTCCGGTGCAGTTCTGGGAGGAGCTCTGTATCGTTAGACGTACAACCACAATACATTGTATTTTTGTATCAGGACTTCCCCCAACCTCTGAACTAGCCTTCTGATGAGACATTAATCCAAAGTTCTGTCTCGGTCTGTTCAGGTGGATGCTAAAGATACCGTTTGCACTATTGGAAAAGAAAAGAGAGTTTCTCCTTCCCAGTGTCCTGGACAACAATCCCCTGGGTATAATTGGTCACTCAGATGATGGTTGCCTGTGCGATGTTGCTCTGTACAAATTGACTGCCACATTCACCCACAAAATACAGTTATTGCACTTTACATTATATCCTGTGAAGTGATTTGGGACATCCTCTTCATGTGAAATGCACTGTAGTAGTAATGATAATAATCCTTGCATTTGATATAGCACTTTTCACGTCTTCTGGACGTCTCAAAGCACTTCACAGAATATACTCTAAAGTGAATTCATTGTATATTTTTGGGTGAAACGCAGCAGACAATTGTGCACAGCAGTGTTGCACAAACAGTCAGGTATTGAAGTGATTGATTTATTATTGGGATTTTTTGAGGGAATTATTATCAGACATGTGGAGTAAAGAAACTTGCCCAAGGTTTCACCCTGCCCAGAATTGAACCCAGGTCTCTCGGTCGTAAGGCGAGTGCTCTAACCACTGAGCTACAGGATTCCACTGTACCATTTGAAAGGAGGGCTTTAAAGATGAGGACGGAGGTCTTGAACTCTATCCTCTGAGAGATGGGTAGCCAGTGAAGCCAGGCGAGGATGGGAATGATTGGCTCACATAGGTTAGTGTGAAAGTGGATACAAGGTAAGGAGTTCTGGACAGTTTGCAGCTTGCATCACAGAACCGGTCAATTTCAAAATCCTCACACTCGTTAACAAATCCCTTCGTGCCCTGACTCCTCCTTATCTCTTCGACCTGCATTCTCCCCACTCCACTACCCGCTGCCTCTGCTCAGCTGGTTGTTTGTCCTTGACCCTTCCGCTCCATTCTCGTCGACTGTTTTTCCGGCCACTATGCCTCAAACCTCTGAAGTTCTCTCCCTCAAATCTTCTGCATTGCCCTGCCCTTGCTCTCTTTTAGATCAAGTGGAGTCCTGTAGCTCAGTGGGACGTCCTCCCAACGTGAAAGGCGCTCTAGAAGTGTAATTTTATTGTTGTTGTTAGAGCACTCACCTTGCAAGTGAGAGACCTGGGTTTGATTCCAGGCACGGCAAAACCTTGAGCAAGTTTCCTTACTCCTCATGTCTCATAATAATCCCTCAAAGAAACAATAATATGATTGATCATATCAATCCATGACTGTTTTGGACACTGCAATGTGCAATTGGCTGCCACTTTTCACCCACAAAAAAGATATAGTCAATTCACTTTACAGTATATTCTGTGTAGCACTTTGAGACGTCTGGAAGATGTGACTCTTTCAAGGTGGCAGGTCAGGTCAAAGCCGTTAAGAAGGCATATGGGATATTAGGCTTTATAAATAGTACAAAAGTCAGAAGTGCTGACTAACCTCTATAAAACTTTGGTTAGGCCTCAGCTGGAGTACTGTGTTCAATTCTGGTCACCACACTACAGAAAGGATGTTAAGGCATTGGAAAGGGTACAAAGAAGGTTTACTAGAATGGTACCAGGATTGAGGGACTTCAGTTATGAGGAAAGGCTAGATAGGCTAGGTTTACTTGTGGTCACAGATTTAAAATAGTTTCAAAACGAAGCAGAGGGGAGCTGAGGAGAATTTTTTTCAGTCAGCGGGTTTTCGAATCTGGAATGCATTGCCTGAAAAGGTGGTGGAGGCTGATTCGATAACAGCTTTTAAAAGAGAATTAGATCTTTATTTAGGAAGAACAGGTCTGTTAGGTTATGGGGAGAGCTGGGCAGTGGGATTGAGTTGCTCTTTTCAAAGAGCCGGCACAGTCTAGATGGGCTGAATGGCCTCCTTTTGTGCTGTAAAATTCTATAATTTTACGATTCTATATGAAAAGCGATATATCAAATGCAAGGATTGTTGTTATGATTGATGACCTTCCTCTTTGACCATGCTGACAGCCACCTCTAATGCGGATTGACTGTATACTTTGTGGGTGAAACTCGGTAGCCAATTATGCACAGTAGTGTCCCACAAACAATTGTGGATTCTGAGAGACCAAATTTTTTTCAGCAATATTATGCCCGGAAAGCGATCTGCCAATTGACTAAAACTGGTTCTTGCTTATTGCTGGGGAAGCAGAGGCATGTGGAGGTAGGAAACTTGCCTAAATTTTTGATCCTGTTTGGGAATTGAACCTCTTGTTTGCGAGGCGAGCACTCTAACCAACATGCAATGGGACTCCACCCTACTCTCCTCTCCCCGTACCTAACATGCCAGAGACCAGGTGTTGTGTTCCCTTCACTGGGTTGGGTGCCTGCTCATTGTGAACGCAGCCTCTCCATGGGTGGTCTGACTGGCCAGCAACACCTGACCCAAGACCCCTGGGTTTGCTGCCTGTGAGGGGTCACTGAGCAAAGCCTGCTTCCACTGAGTAAAGGCCACCCAATCCTGCAAACACAAACCCCTTGTCCTCAGCAATTTTCTGCGCTCTTCAACCATTTACCTACAGTCAATCCGCTTTGCAGTACAACCTGTGAAATGCTTTAATTATTATAATTAAGAATTATTATTATGGTAAAAATCCTTGCATTTCCTACTGCACCTATGATATTCAAAAATTTTATTTCAATCAGTTGGATGTCTGACACATGGAAGCTCCTCACTGTGATCAGTCTGAAACAAAGAAAGCTATCACCGTGATCAGACAGGTATCTGACCCACATGGAAGCCCATCAACATGATTAGCCGGGTATCTGATACACATGGAAAGCTATCACGGTGCTTAAGAGTATCCAAACCAGACTGAGAGTTCTACATAATTTATGTCACCAACAAGGTTATAGGGTTAACAGGAACTCAGTGGGATGACTCCCTGCCCCAAGAGACTGGTCGACCCTTCCAAGTCCTGCCAATGAGCCAGGCTGGCTTTGTTGTCATCAGCAGTGGCCTGGAGCCCTGTGGACCCATCTCGCTCAGGTACAAGATGAGAGACCGTCACAGAGCGCTGGCTAGCTTCGGACATTCCATTGCAAGGCATGTCACTTTGGATCCAGTTCACCTCCAAGGAGATCACACTTAGCTCCCCCCAACGCCCCCCCCCCACCCCCATTCAGAAGTTAGAAGCTGGATAAATGGATGTAGACACTGGCCTGAGCACACAAACAAACCAAAGTATTCCTGTTTACTGTGTCTCAAATCACACAAAGCTTGCCTGAGGTAAATCTCGGGCCCCTAACATTGCAAACATGCTATTATCCCCACCTGTGAGGGGGGATAGACAGACGTGCCTTTTGCTGTTACACAAAGTTTGCTCTGGGCCCGACTCACTCGATTTAATTACTTGAGTAGGCCTTTGGTCTGTAAGTAGGCCTCTAGTCTTTGTGATTGGGACAGGAAAGGGGTGGGGAAGAATAACCCACCCACAAAGACTGAACTGTAAAGAGATTTTTATCCACCAGACTCCTACAGGTGGCCAAATAATTCATTTTTTGTCGGTCCATCTTCCTCTCCCTCCCCCCCACTCCCACCTCCACCCATTTGTACAATTTCCACCACAGTGCTGTATTGTTTGGGGTGCCGCCATTCTTGTAATAATAATAATACTCTTTACATTTTACAGCGTAAAACAAGAGAATGTCTCAAAGCACTTTGCAGGATTTTCCTGTGAGGTGCCTGTATTTGTAGATGAACTCGACAGTCCAAACTGCACGCAGCAATGTTCCACAAACAGCCACAAAGTGAATGACCGATTTTATTTGGGGGTTTGTTGGCCAGTAAACCGAGAGAGAGAAACTGTCTTCTCTTTTCCAATAGTGGGATGTTAACATCCACCTGCACAGAAACCAATGAGGGCTTGGTGTAACAACTCATCTGAAGGATGGCACCTCCGACAATGCAGCCCTATCGCCACCCCCCTGTCACTACTCTCGAGCCTCAGCCAAGATTGTGTGCTAGACGTGGGGTTTGAACCTATAATCTTCTGACGCAGAGGCACGGAGCCAGGCTGAGACCGGAATCATACATTAAAACTGCTGTCTGTTCAGGTGCATGATTCGGGGCCTTCAAACCTCTGATGTTCTGAGACATTAAAGGGTGAGCGATTATTGCTACTGGTGGAACCAGCAGTAAAGTCAGATTATCAAAAGTACTATATTGTTGCATGTTGTTGCAGTCATTGTCACTGGAGAGTTAAAGGGACATCAAGAGGAACCTTCTAACCTACAGAGCTTTTCGAATGCAGAAAATTGTCCAGACCTTCAGGCTGAGATCGTGACAACTGTTAAAAGGCCATCAAATGAGTACAAGGATTACTAGTTATAGAAGATAGATCAAAGAGTAATGGGATTAGAGTAAGAGCTCCAGTGGGGAGCAAAGCACCAGCACAGATAAAACGGTTTGAATTGTATCCTGTAATGTATAATCTGTATAATAAGAATCAGTTTTACTCAGTGGATGACACTTTCACCTGTAAATGATAGAGATGTGGGTTCAAAGACCAATGTCAGGAATTTACGGTCACAGTCTTGGCTGACACGCGACTCAATGTTGGGGGAGCTCTGCCTATCACAGGGGCCATCTCTCAAACAGATGTTAAGCTGAAGACCCATCTGTGCCTGTTCAGGTGGACATCAAAACACTATTCGAAAAAAGAAGGGCATTTTTTCCTCCCTTTGTACCAGTCAACATCACCCACATAAAAACTGGTAATTCACTTCAGCGCCTTGGGACATCCTCCCGATGTGAAAGCCGCTATACAAATGTAATTTTGTTGTTGTTGACTCTTGGACATTGCAGAATGGCTGCCACATTCTCTTACAAAATACATGATCAGCACATTTCACAGTGGATCCTGTAGATGTATTGTGAAGTTTAATGACTGTGTATTTGTAGCTGAACTAGATGCAAGGATTATAACTATAAATGTTACTCCTCTGGAGCTATGTTTGGATTGAGCTAGGAATGTCTGTGATGGTGGTGGTAATATCTATACAGGTGTGCAGTGGTGTAAGTACAGAGGCACCAGTCCCTTTGACTGCACATTCGTAATCTCCCAGCCTTGCACTGATCAAACACTCCCTTTAATCTGTCGCCGATGACTTATCTCCCAAGACACTCAAGCTCTCCAACGTTCAAACTACTCATCAGGGAGTTTCAGTGAAGCGTGGGGATCCTTTTATGTTATTTATTGACAAATAATGGCTGGTAAAGACTCTTGTTTGTGCCACACTGACACAGGTGTAGGAAGCAATGATGCTTGTTCTCACTGGGAGAGATATAGAAATCTGCCGCAACCTGGGAGGCCAATACAACCCAGTCATGTTTGCTCCTCCAATAAAATGTCTCATCCGTATTCCTATCCTCACACCCTCTAATCATCTTCCACTGCAACTGTTCATCTCATTCCGTTTTAAATGCTGCCCTTTCTGTGCGGGGACGGGGGTGGTGGGGAAATGCTGTAACGTTGGAGGTGCTGTCCCACGTGATGTGAGATGACAACAACAACAACAACATTTCATATCAGGAGGACGTCCTAAAGGTGCTGATGTGAGATAAGCGGGGTCTCCCTGAAGCTGAACTGGCTCCAAGGTGACATGTTTGGTAAGGGAATGTCAGAATCAAGCCAGACTTCTGTGACAGTCTAGTGGTGGCTCATCGGCAGAACTTAGAAGAGAAGTTTAACCGAGATCCCACCTACCCATCAACGTGGATATTAAAACTTGAGAAAGAACCGATTTTCTCCCAATTTATGGCAGTCAACCAACCAAACTGATTTCACTTTGCTCCTGTGTGTATGTGAGATATCTCGCTGTCTGACTACAAAACAGTCTATACCTGACAGGGCTTTGAGACAGATTGTGAGGATTGCTAGTTATTCTTCCATTCTGATCTGTTCTCAGTTACTGCACACATGCCTGTTTCCAATAAACGAAGCTCTCAGCCACAAACATGTCTCTGAGAAACACACTAACTAACCAGATGTCCTCTCTGTGTCTGTCTTTGGTCTCTGGCCCGGGGGCCATGTTTTGACGAAAACCAGAGTCCTCTATAATAACAATCCATGCAATTGATATAGAGCCTTATCACATCGTCGAGACATCTCTTTAGTTTGGTCAGTCCGGTGTCTGGCACATGTGGAAACCCATCCCTGTGCTCCCTTAAGAGTATCCAAACCAAACTGAGAATTCCATGCATCCCACTGACACATGGAAATTCCCATGTTTGGAATGGAATGCGCACTCTCTCCCTGGAGGGATGCTTCCTGCTTACCTAATGCTGGAGAGTATTCGGCACAGGTTAGCAAGAGCCAAGGCTTGGGGATCCTAGAATGTGGTTGGGGGTAACTACTGGAGTCTACCAAACTAAAGCCGCATAGCTTGTCATTGAGATCACTATATGATAAGCTTTCCCATTCGTCCAGCTGGGACACATGGCTGATCATGGAGGCAGGTTTTTGTGTTTGTCCACTCTATGTGTAGGGGTTAGTCTAGCAAGGATAACAGGAGTTGAGTCAGAGGATTCCCTGGCCCCAGTGATTGGTTTGCCCTTCCACGTCCCGTCGATGTGCTAGGCTGAGCTAGGCTGCCATCTAAACGCAATTTGCAGTTTTACAGGGTGAATGCAAATTTTTTTAAAACAACGTTGGTAGAGGGTGAGCAGTTATTACAGGAGACATCTTTCATCATTGTATTCCTGAAAGTTTTGTCACCGAGTTTGGATATGTAAATGTCTACACATTTCCAGGCAATAGTGTGGTGGCTTGAACATCTCATTTAGATGTATGAACAACCCCTCATAAAGTCTCGCAGGTCCCTGGAATATTGTGCACCCACATGGCTTAGGACCAGACTAGAGACCACCACAGAGGGTTGACTCGCTTTCAACAATCCATTGTCAAACATGTCACCTTGGAGCCGATCCAGTACTTGGACCTCAAAAACATTGGAGTAGCTGGTTCATCTCGGGCTGTGCTCCCACCACTCAGTGACATGCCAGCCATTTCCATGTTGTCCAGGTCCAATCCAAGGAGACTCTGTTCACCTTCCCCCCAGAAGGATTGTCATTTGACTGTCATTGGTCATTTTACATCTTACAAGCGTGGGTTTGAGCCCATCTAGGTGGAGCTCCTGTAGCTCAGTGGTTAGAGCACTCGCCTTACAAAAAGTGAGACCTGTGTTCGAATCCAGGCAGATCAGGGCGAAACCTTGGGCAAGCGCTTAATAATAATCCCTCCAAACAAACACAATAATAAAATTGGTCATTTCCATTCACGACTGTTTGTGGGACGCTGCTGTGCTCAATTGGCTGTCGAGTTTCGCCCACAAATGTACAGTCAATTCACTTTACAGTATATTCTGTGGAGCGCTTTGAGACGTTAATAAGATGTGAAAAGCGCTATGTCAAGCGCAAGGATTATTATTATTGTGGTAGCTACCAGAAAATCCCTGCGAGCTTCCTGGTGAACAACACAGCTCAGCATGAAATGCACACGAGCACCATCTTCCACAGCTTGGACACACGTCCCTTCCCATTGAGCGATGGTTGCACCAGTGGGAGGAGCAAAACCTGAGCAGCAGCAGCTCCTTACCTGCTGTACAAGCCAATCAAGATGGATTCTAGGCGCTGGATGTACAAACGTGCGTTCATGAAATTGGGGCAGCGGGTAACATCTTCCAGCCACTGTCACCCCAAGCCTCAGAGTTTCTTCATCAGATATTTATAATAATAACATAAATAAATAATAATCATGCTTGCATTTGATATAGAGCCTTATCACACGTACAACACATATCAAAGTGCTTCACAGAATACACAGTACTGTAAAACGAATTGACCATATATTTTGTAGTCAAATATGGTGGTGTCCCACAAATGGTCGTGGATTGTGACCAAATTCTTTTTTTGAATTTTTGAAAGGAGTAACACCCCCATAAATATGATCCGCCAGTTGACTAACAATTGGGGTTCTACTTACTACTAGATATTCGGAGGACATTTTCCTTAAGTGTGATGGGGAGCCCTTTACAGAAATGCTTGTGACAGGTGAGGCACCTTCATGTATTCAAGGTCCATGTATCAGTCTGAGTCAACACCAGCTGCTTAATCCAGGCCCTCATGCCAACTATTGCTGACCTATAACCAATTCCCTGTGTAATCATGTATAAGCCAGCCAGGCTCAGTTGGTAACACTCTCATCTTTAAATGAATAGGTTGCAGATTCAAGCCCAACATTTGGGATTTGGAACTCATGGAACTAGTCTAAGTTGATACACTAACGCAGGTCGGTGGGTGCACATTGTCGGAGGTGCCGACCTTCAAAAGAGACGTTAAATTGAGGTCCCATCTGTCTATCCCGGTGGGTGTTAAAGACCCCATGGGACTAGAAAAGAGAAAAGTGAAGGGAGTTTCTCTCTCCTGGCGTCTGGCCAACAATTCCTTTCTCCTCAATAAAATCTGTGAATCACATCAAGCTTATTAAAGGATGTCGCTGTGTGCAAATTGGCCGCTGCACTCATCAAAGCATACATAGTCCCTTCATTTTACAGTATATCATGTGAAGCAGTTTGAGTATCTCAATATGAAAGGTGCTGTATCAAATGTAAACGAATATTATTTTGAGCAAGGTGCATCACTCCATGGATAGAATGACCATTCCATTCCAGACCCAGGGAGATTTCTACATGTGGTTAATAATAATCCTTGCATTTGGTATAGAGCTCGATCACATTGTCGAAACATCTCAAAGTGTTTCACAGGATATACTGTAAAGTGCAGGGACTGTGTATTTTGTGGCTAAAACAGAGTATCCAGTTGTCCACGGCAATATCGCACAAAAACATCCATGGAGTGAGTGATTATTTTATTTGAGGGATTGTCAGCCAGGACACCAGGAGAGAGAAACTCCCTTTGCTTTACAAATAGCACCACAGGATTTTTTACGTTCCCCCTGAACAAGCAGATGATTTAATGTCTCATCTGAAGGGTGGCAACACTGATAACAACCCCCCAGCTTAGACTATGTGGGGCTTGAACCCACAACCTTCTGACTGAGAGTGGTACCACTTGCCTGGCTGAAACGTATCTGTTAAACTCTAACTGGTTTGGATAGTGTACTCTTAAGTATGGTGATGGATCTCTGCATGTGATAGACACCAGGATAACCCAAAATATATACAGCAAATTTATTATGGTGAACAGCACACACTGTGTACATTATAGTGAATAACACACTGTGTATATTAGAGTGAACAGCACACCCTGTGTACATTACAGTGAATAACACACTGGATATTACAGTGAATAACACAATCTGTATATGTTGTATCGTGTACAATGCAGCCTGTATATACTATAGTGCATCCTGTACGTAACACACCATGTGTATATTCTGCTGAATAACACAAACTCACACACATACTCTCAAATACTCTCTATCTCGTATACAAACACTTCCATGCAAACACTCTCACCCACACGATCCCTCTTACATGCTGTCATTCACACTACAAATATACTGTCTTTTTCTCTCTCTCACACACTCTCTTCCACACAGTCTCTTCCACATACTACACGTATTGAAACACTGTCCCATACAAAAACAACAACAACAATAAAATTACACTTGTATAGCCCCTTTCACGTCAGGAGGACGTCCCATGGTGTTGGACAGTCATTGTTTCGGACCCGAGCTGGGGACAGGGGGCACGGAAGGAAGGGGTGGAATCGGAGTAGCCGATGGGACCATCGAAGAGGATGGTCTTGAGGCGGGACTTGAAGGAGGCCAGGGAGGGAGTGAGGCAGAGGGACCATGCAATACAGTTCCAGAGGTTGGTGGCAGAGGGGCTGAAGGCTCGCCCACCAATAGTGGGGCAGGTGGGTCGGGGGTCATGGAACAGGCTAGAGCCTGCTGAGCGGAGGGGACGGGCAGGTTGGTAGGGGGTTAGAAGGTCACAGATGTAGGGTGGAGCAAGGCTGTGGAGGGCTTTAAATGTGAGGACCAGGATCTTGAATTGGATCCTCTGGATGATGGGGAGCCAATGGATTCGGACGTGGATGGGAGAGATGGGGTCACAAAGCTTGGAGCGCTAAAGGACACGGGCCGCAGAGTTCTGCATCATCTGCAACCTGTGGAGGGAGGAATTGGGAAGTCCGACAAGCAGGGCCTTGTCGAGCCGGGATGTAATGAAGCCTTGAATTAGGGTTTCAGCGGTCTTGGGGGTAAGGTAGTGGCGGAGTCAGGCAATATTTTGGAGGTGAGAGAAGGCATTGCTTGGATTTGGGGGAGGAAAGACAGTTAAGGATTGAACAAGACACTTAGGTTCTTGACTGGCTTGGTGAGGTTGAGTGAGCAAACATGGAGGTTGATGCTACCAGCACCTGATGCATGAAGGCGCTGGCGCAAGTTAATCAGTAGGCCGTCTGTCTTATTGACATTCAACTGTAGAAAGTTAGCTCCAGGATGTGATGTATCAGTGTGATACATATCAGTGTGCCAAATGAAGAAAATAGGGGAATTCCAGTGGAAAAATACGGAAAAATGAGAAATCCAGTTGAAAAACTAATCCAGATGAAAAGCAAGGAAGAAATGGTAAATCCAGTGGATCAATGAAGAAGAAATCATAAATCTAGCAAAAATGAAGAGAATAATGGTAAATCCAGTGGAAAACCAAATAAAATTGGGAATCCAGAGGAAATCGAAGAAGAAATGGGAAATCTAGTGGAAAAACAAAGAAGGAATGGGATATCCAGTGGATAAACGAGAAGAAATGGGAAATTCAGAGGGAAATAAAGAAAATAATGTTTAATCGAGTGGAAAAGCAAAAAAAAAGGGGGGAATCCAGTGGAAAAACAAAGAAATGGGAAATCCAGAGGAAATCAAAGAAGAAATGGGAAATCCAGTGGATAAACGTGAAGAAATGGGAAATTCAGTGGAAAATGTAGAAAAAAATGGGAAATTCAATGGATAAACGAAGAAGAAATCATGAATCTAGTGGAAAATGAAGAAAGTATGTTAAATCCAGTGGAAAAACGAAATTGGATAGCCAGTGGAAAAAACATCTTTAAGACTATTGATTAGTTTGACTATGATTGAAGACTGTGGGTTTCATTCCCCACTTCCCAATCACCCCCACTTCCCAATCTTCTCGCCTTCTACCAAATGAATGGATGAAGACGCTTCAGCCCATTTGATCTCATCACCCCAGAACAACCAACCTTACCATCCCTCCATCACAGCATCAAGCTGCTTTTTAAACGAGTCTCAGTGCCCTGGCCTCAACCATCCTTCCTTGTAACCCTGTTCCAGGCATTAATTAGCCTGGCTCAACACTATTCTCACCTCCAAATCAGAAGATTTTAGGTTGAAGTAGCTCAGTGTAGCTCCTGTAGCTCAGTGGTCAGAGCACTCAACTTCCAAGCAAAACACCTTGGTTCAATTCCTGGTGGGGTGAAACTATGGGCAAGTTTCCTTACTCCACACTCCATAATAATCCCTCAAGAAAAAAACCAATAATAATTTGGTTACTCAATATGTTTGTGGAACACAACTGTGTGCAATTGACTGCCACATTTTGCCTGGAAAATAGACAGTGGCTAGAACCCTCGCCTCACACACGAGAGACTGTTCGATTCTCAGCAGGGCGAAATCTTGGGCAAGTTTTCTTACTCCGCAAGATTGATGATAATCCCTCAAAAAAAAATTGGTGATTTCAATCCACGATTGTTTGTGGAACACCGCTGTGCGCAATTTTGGCTGTGCGTTTTGCCCAAATATATCACTTTACAGTATATTTTGTGAGGCGCTTTGAGATGTCTAGAAGACATATAAAAGCTCTATATCAAAAGCAAGGATTATTATTCTATTATTATGGGAGGACTTGGAACTCATATAGTCTAGTCTAGACTAACACTTGAATGTAGTAGCAGTGGGAGTGCTGCATTGTCGAAGGTGCCATTCTTTAGATGAGACATTAAACCGAGGACCTGTCTGTGCCCATTCAGGTGGATGTTAAAGATCCGATGGCACTATTTGTAATAAGAACTGCTATGTGCAATCGGCTGCAGTGTTTTCCCCACATATGTACAGTCAATTCACTTCACAGTATGTTCCGTGAAGTGCTTTGAGATGTCTCGAAGACGTGAAAAGCTCTATATCAAATGCAAGGATTATTATTATGGAGAAGGGAGTTTCTCTCCAAGTGTCCTGGCCAACAATCACCCAGATAAAATGGCTATTTGTGGGATGTTGCTGTGTACCAATTAGCCGCCACCTACATCCACAGAACACAATCACTTGATACAGTCAAATTCTGTGAAGCGCTTTGCGATATTTGAGCAATGTGAAAGGCTCTTGAAAAGGCAATGTGAAAAGATTCTTTTCAGGATCATTTTCCGAATTCGGTAAAAGTCAAATCACACTTTTTCTAATCACACGTCTTTTGATTCTGGAGGTATTTGTTCCTGCAGCTTTCTTGAAGGACTGACAACAACAAAAAATAAAGGCTTCAGAAGCGAGGCGAAGGAACTGTGAAATTCTGCACGTTCTCTGAAACGCTAAGTCCAGGTGCAGGTGGACATTCTGTCTCTGAAGGCTGAATAACTTAGAGCACGTGAGTCTCCCAGGACTCAGCTGCCAAAGAATGAAAGACGGCATTTTTTTTTGTGAATGGGCATTGGCAGCCGGCTGGCAAGAGGGTGTGTGTTTCTGCACGTCCGCACTGCTCTGCCTCACTGCTCTGCCAAGCTTGGTGCTCGCGTCGGGAAGTGGAACAGATTGTTCGGAGGGAGAGAGACAGAGAGACAGTCAGCTCGTCCCCAGGCACCCGTTCTCCTTCACCTGCCCCTAGAAACACAAAGGCAACAGCGATGTAAATCGAGCTCTCTGATTCAGCACCACCAGAGCCGGAGTCAGCTGCTCACAAATAAAGCTTTAATTCAGGAAATCACGTCTGCTTTATTTTAAGGCTGACACCATTTCCATTCTTCGGCCTCTGTTTCAAACGCACCAGGCACCAACTGCCACCCCCCCACCCACCCCCCCCCTCTCTCCGTGCACACAACACACACACACGTCCTCACAGTTTCACCTGTCAGCCTGGTGAAACTGAGCCAGTCATGCTCTCACCCAAGTCAGAAAGACACAAGATCGAACACCACTTTGAGCTCAGATGCCAGTCTGATGCTGCATTATCGAGGTGCCATCCATCACATGAGATGTGAAGACAAGGTCCCCATCTGTGCTCGTTCAGGTGATCTTTGCGGTGCTATTGGAAAAGAGAAGGGAGTTTCTCTCTCCTGGTGTCCTGGCCAACAATCCCTCAGATAAAATTGGTCACTCACTACATGGCTGCTTGTGGACATGGCGGTGTTCAAACTGGACTTGCCTCCTCCTATCTCTCCGACCTGCTATTTCCCTATGAACCTGCCCGCCCCCGCCATTCAGCGGGCTCCAATCTGCTCCATGTCCCCACCCAACCCACCCTACCATCAGTGTATGGGCTTTCAGCCTCTCTGCCCCCATACTCTGGAACTCCATCTCACAGTCCCTTCACCTGGCTTCCTTCCTCCCTTGTCTCCTTCAAGGCTGGTCTCAAGACCCTCCTCTTCAATCGTGCCTTCGGCTGTCCTCCCAACTCTCTCCCTCCCCCCTACCGTACCCCTCCCCCTTGCTCGGCTTGACAGTTCGGCGCCTTGGGACATCCTCCTGACGCGAAAGGCACTCTATAAGTGTCATTTTGTTGCTGTTGTTGGATGCTGGGTTTGTCTACAAATTCCACAGTCACTACACTTGTTGGGTTGGTTTTTTTTTTCCGCGTGGGTACTGAGTCAAGGCCGATGCGGAATGTCACGGGAAAAAGGACTTAGGCAATTTGATGTCACGGGGAAGGTTTAAAAAAAAAACAAATCTATATGTTTTTAACAAAAAATATATATATATTTGTTTTAAAAAAAACAGTCACTACACTTGACAGGAATTCCACGTGAAGCTCTTTGAGACGATCCGAATGTAACAGAAGCTGTATAATATGTAACAGTAATCCTTACATTTGATATAGTGCCTTACCATGTCATTGAGATGTCTCAAAGAGCTTTACAGAATATATTGAAAAGAGGACTGTGTACTGCCAGACTGGCACCCAATTGCGCACAGCAGTGTCCCACAAACAGTCGTGGATTAAGTAACAATATTTGGTGGGTGGGGGGGTGGGGGGAAAGGCATTATTCGCCCTTGAAACCGATCTGCCAATTAACTAATGGCTGGGTTCCCACTTACAGCTCTGTAAGCAAAAGGCGGTGGAAATGGAGAAGGCCAGAGCCCGCTGAATGGAGGGGATGGGCAGGCTGATAGGGGAGACAGCAGGTCAGAGAGATAGGCGGGGGCAAGGCTGTGAATGGCCTCGAAAGTGAGGACGAGGATCTTCAATTAGATTCTCTCTGGTGATGTAGTCACGGAGCCTAGTGCGGGAGAGAACACAAGCTTTCGAGTTCTGAATAATCTGCAGTTTGTGAAGGGAGGAGCTGGGAGGGCCGACGAGGAGAGAGTTCCCGTAGTCGAGCCTAGATGTCATGAAAGCATGAACAAGTGTTTCGGCAGCATGGGAGGGTGAGGCAGTGGCGGAGTCTGGCAATGTTGCAGAGGTGGTGGAAGACAGTGCTGGTCATGGCGCAGATTTCAGGGAGGAATTTATATGTGGAGGACAGTGGGGGAGTGGTACACCTGCCTCTGACTACCATGATAGATCTGATGGGATAGTTGCTAATTAGTTGGTGAGAGGTGTTAATAAGGCTCACTCCCCATCGCTCCAAGAAAGAGCTGAAAATTCAAGCCACTGGCGTTTATTGAACTGATTTCCCCAAATAATCCTTCCATCTCAAGGACGATTGGTTCTTTTGGGAAAAATCTGCAGTAGTTTCTAACACATCCATTGTTAATTAGCCATTTCACCTCAACATTCCCTATTATTATTGATAATAATAATCCTTTCTTTTTTAAACAGTGCGCCCCCATTCTCGCCTGTCACCACTGGTTCCCCATCCACCAGAGAGAACCTAATTGAAGATCCTCGCCCTCACTTTTAAAGTCCTCCACGGTTTTGTTCCTTCTTATCTCTGTGATTTGTTAACATCATACCAACCTGTCCACTCTCTCCATGTCCCCCACCCTGCTCTCGGCCAACATCGCCGGTCAGGCCTTCAGTCTTTCTGTTCTCACCCTTTGGAACTCCATCCCACAGTCCCTTTCCCTTAACCCCTCACTTGTCTCATTCAAGGCCTGCCTCAATACCTTCCTCTTTGCCTGTGCTTATCACAGAGTCTGAAAGACTGTAAAAGTCTGTGTGAAGGAATGCAGGAAACAAACTTCAGACAGGATTGAAGCATTTTGTTGCCTTTTTTTATATTTGAAGACAAAACTGGGTAAAGAGTGGATGAGATTTCAGATTTCTCTTGAATGAGTGTGCTGATGATCACAAGTGTGGGTTTTCACATTATGCGGCGTATTTTCAACCCCTCCCCCCATAATTTCCCTATAATATTTCGAGTGTCTTCGAGAGCAACAGGCAGATGGGGGTGGGGAGTGGGGGTGGGGGGTGGTTGGTGGGGGGGGGTGGGGCTCATTACTGTGGGTTAATGCCATGCACTGCACCGGTTGAAATATAGTGCCTGGCATGTTAAGAGAAAGCACAGAACAATGGAGCAGTCAGAAGGAAATAAATAAGGCCGCAGCATTCAGAGAGCGCAGGATGGTGCTCCACCTCGGGAGCACTGAGGACAACCAGCTCACCTTTCAGCTCATAAAACACCCACTCTGACAAGCCGATTAGGCGCAAATGAGAAACATGAGCTGGCCAGCCTTCCAGCTGTGTGGCAGCCTGGCTCACTTGGTAGCACTCTCGCCTCTGGGTCAGAAGGTTGTGGGTTCAAGACTCCACATCGGGGACTATGCTCTCACAGTCCAGGCTGACACACCTCATCTCACCTCAGGGAAGCACTGCATTGTCCTTTGGATGAGACATTAATCCGATCCCAAATAGTAAATAGTCCAATAATTTATTTGATATAACAATAAATTGCATTAATAGAACACCTTTCATTTCAGGAGGATGTCCCAAGGTGCCCACCATTGACGGTAGAGCCTTCAGCCTTTCTGTCCCCACCCTCCAGACCTCCGTCCTGGACTCCTCCACCTCAGCCTCTCCTTCAAGGCCCATCAGGAACTTCCGCTTTGATTGGCCAACCTGCCATCTCTCCTATCCACCAACCCTCTTGATTCCAACACCCAGCTCTGGTGTAAACCCTTAACTGTCCGGCACCTTGGGACGTCCTTCCAACGTGAAAGGCGTTGTATAAATATAATTTTGTTGTCATTGACAATACATGTACCTCGCCCCAATCGTGGTTTTTTCAACCGCGAATTGCACTTATCCACGGTTGGCTCGCTGCGACATCTCTTGCCAACCATGGCGATGGGTTTTGCGTATCCACAGGTTTTAACCCTAACACTAGGGTTTGGCACCAGGACCCAGTTGCATCAACCAGCCACGATGTCGCTTCGCGCTAGCGTCTGGCGTTAGGACCCAGTTGCGATGTCGCAATGAACCAGCCACGATGTTGCTTCTCCGCATCCAACACCCTCAGTGTCACCCACCACCCCACCTTCTCCACATCCACGCCCCTCGCACTCGTCAGTGATTTATGATCTGGAGGAGGAGGCAGAGGAAATGGGTGCACAGGTCCCCTTTTCCATGTAACAGCACGCAACAACCACCTCCCCCATCATCATCATCATTAGGATTTAGGTAAATAACATGAATTTTTTTGCGTTTATTTCAAGGACAAGCAAACTTACTCCCCCTATCCCCTTGTTTCCCATAGGGCCCTGTATTTTCCAACTGCGGTTTTACCAACCACGGAAGTTTTCAGGAACATATCCCCCGCGGTTGGGGAGGAATACCTGTATATAATAGTAATCCTTGCTTTTGATGTAGCACCTATAACTTGGAAACATTTCAAAGCACTTCACGACAATTACAGTAACATGTTTATCTGTTTTTTGGGAGAACACGGCAGTATCTCACAAACACCCATGGAATGAGTGACTTATTTTATTTGAAGGACTCTTGGCCAGGACACCAAGAGCATCTTATGTCAGCAGGACATTGTAAAGTGCTTTGCAGGGTTTCCTGTAAAGTGTAGTGATTGTATTTTGATGGAGGTATACACAGCCAATTTGCGCACAGCAATGTCCCACAATCAGCCATGGAGTGTGTGACAAATTTTATCTGGGAGATTGTTGGCCAGTACACCCCGGGAGAGAGAAACTCACTTCTCTTTTCAAATAGCACCACGTGTCCACCTGAACAGGCAGATAGGGCCTTGGTGTAGCATTTCATCCAAAGGATACACACAGAAAGTAAATGATCCCAGTTAGAGACACTGAGGGAAATAACCAGCTTTGTACAGAACTGCCTGCAGGCAATTATAGCAAAGGCCCTTTGACCTGAACGGCTGGACACTTGGCCTGAAGGTGATGAGAGGGAGAGAAATGAAGGAGAGACTTATTGCTGCTGCTTAATAGCAGACTCACAATCAAAGCACCAGTCACAACAACAAATTACATTTGTGCAGCATCCTTCATGTAGGATAACATCTTGAAGCATTTCACAGTGGCAGGTTAATCAAGAACAACAACAACTTGCACTATTTATGAGGTCACTCACCTTGTGCAGGAGGGGAGATCACCATCGGCGAGGTGGTGACTAGGTGTTAGTTCTACATCTTTCCCGGGGGGTGGGGGGAGAGGTTTTATTTGTATGGGAAAACTGGGACAGCTTTTAGTGGAATGGACATATACTAATAATAATTCTTGCATGCCATAAGGTGCCTTATCATGTCATCAAGATGTCTCAAAGCGCTTCACAGGGTGTAATAATCCTTGCATTTTTCACGTTTACTAGACGTCTCAAAGTGCTTCACAGAATATACTGTAAAGTGAATTGACTGTTTTTATGTGGGTGAAACAACAATTGCGCACACCAGTGTCATGGATTGAAATGACCAATCTTTTTTTTGAGGGATTATTATCAGGCGTGTGAAGTAAGGAAACTTGCCCAAGGTTTTGCCCTGCCTCGAATTGAGCCCATGTCTTTTGCCTGTAAGGTGAGTGCTCTAACCACTGAGCCACAGAACTAAACATACTTTAAAGTGGACTGAATGTATCGTTTGTTGGCGAAACGCAGCAGCCGGTTGCTTACAGCAATGTCCCACAAACAGCCATAGAGTGAGCGACTAATCTTATTTGGGGGATTGTTGGCCAGGACGGGAGAAAAAAACTCCCTTCTCTTTTCGAATAGCGCAATCTTTAACGTCCACCTGAACAGGCAGACAGGACATCGGTTTAATGTCTCATTCAAAGGACGGCATCTCCGACAATGTAACACACTCCGAGCGTTGCTTTGGAGACCATGTGATTCCAAGTTAAATGAATTGCTAATAACAACAATCCATCCGCTCGGGGAAAATGCCTCTACGCCGTAACCCGGCAAAGGGGGAATTGCTATCAAGTTAGTGCCTTTTTTCTTGCAGGTGAAATCCACATCTATTTTGCACACACTGAGATGTGATATTGGCTGAGATTTCGGGTCTGTGGCACAGAGAGAGAGACAACGTATAGTTCAGCTCAGTTGGTTGAGACCTGCCGAGGGAGCAGTGATTTCCCCTTGCTTCACCATACAAAGGAAATTAGCAGTCTGCCATAACTCAGCACACTTGTATAACAAAATTAGATTTTTAGAGCGCCTTTCATGTCGGGAGGTTTGTGTTTCAACAGTGCGGGGACGTCCAGCAACCTGTGAATCATGAAGTGCAGACAGCATTGACAGTAAGTAACTACATAGTTTTATATATTATCCCGGCTTGTCCTGTAGTACCAAAATACATGATCACTGGGGGTAAGGATTCTTCCCATTCAGCTTCTGTTGACCCTTCAAGCCAAAGTCCCAATGGGGTGTCCTGGATGGACAAGCAGTGTGAAAGCTTGCCTCCACAGCCACGAGATAAGCCAATCGGAGACGGCATCCCGCCTCCACAGCCACGAGATAAGCCAATCGGAGACGGCATCCCGCCTCCACAGCCACGAGTTAAACCAATCGGAGACGGCATCCCGCCTCCACAGCCACGCGTTAAGCCAATCGGAGACGGCATCCCGCCTCCACAGCCACGAGTTAAGCCAATCGGAGACGGCATCCCGCCTCCACAGCCACGAGATAAGCCAATCGGAGACGGCATCCCGCCTCCACAGCCACGAGATAAGCCAATCGGAGACGGCATCCCGCCTCCAGGGCAACGGATTAAATCAATCAGAGACGGTGTCTCTGTAATAAAAATGGGTAATCAAGGTCGGGAACCGCAGATGAGTCCTTAATGAGCGGCAGGTTGCCGACCCCCCCCCCCCGCCCCAGTTTAGCAGAAGAACGTCACGAGACTCTGGGTGAGGGATGATGGGGTCGGGTGAGGCTGCATGGGAGCTCTTGTCACATGGCTCTGGGCGGTGTTGGGATCACGTGGTTCTGGGCGGTGTTGGGATCACGTGGTTCTGGGCGGAGTTGGGATCACGTGGCTCTGGGCGGTGTTGGGATCACGTGGCTCCGGGCGGTGGAAGGGGGGGGGGGAATGATTGACAGGTGTGGGCGGAAGCGGAAGTGTTAGCGGCGGGCGGGTGAAGATGGCGGCCGCCATGAGAACGGTGATTGCTCGATGCCTCCGGTTGATCCCGTCCCTGAGCCCGGGGCCAGCGCTCAGCCCGGCCCGCGGCCTGAAGGAGAGTGAGTTTACAGTCCCAGGCACACAGACACATTGCCATAGACACACAGTGAGGTTATAATACGGTGACAGAGAGAGGGGGAGGTTATAATACAGTTACACAGAGAGAAAGGTTAACAGGAAGAGGTTATAACATTGTGACAACAACAACAAAATTACACTTGTACAGCGGCCTTTCACATCAGGAGCACGTCCCGAGGCGCTGGACAGTCACTGCTTCAGACCCGAGCTGAGGACAGTGGGGTGGGGGGGGGGGAGGAGTTTCCGAGGCGTCCATCGAAGAGGAGAGTCTCGAGGCCGGGGAGGGGGGGGGGGGGGGGGGGCGAGGCGGAGGGACTGCGGGATGGAGGTCCAGAGGTTGGGGGCAGAGTGATTGAAAGCTCGCCCGCCAATGGTTGGGCGGGTGGGTCGGGGGACGTGGAGCAGGCCGGAGCCTGTCCGAACGGAGGGGACGGGCAGGTTGATAAGGGGACAGGAGGTCACGGATGTAGGGTGGGGCGAGGTTGTGGAGGGCTTTAAATGTGAGGACCGGGATCTTGAATTGAATCCTCTGGATGATGGGGAGCCAATGGAGTCTGGCGAGGATGGGGGAGATGGGGGTCACGGAATTTGGAACGGTAAAGGACATGGGCCGCGGAGTTCTGGATTATCTGCAGCCTGTGGAGGGAGGAATTGGGGAAGCCGACTAGCAAGGCATTTGTATAATCGAGCTGGGATGTAATGAATGCGTGGATGAGGGTGTCAGCGGCTTTGTGGGAAGGTAGTGGCCGAGTCGAGCAATGTTGCGGAGGTGGGGAAAGGCAGAGTGAGGCATTGCTTGGATGTGGGGGAGGAAAGATAGTTGATGGTCGAACAAGATACCTAGGTTCCTGACTGGCTTGGTCAGGTTGAGTGTGCAACCATGGATGCAGCCAGCGCCTGATGCAAGAAGGCGCTGGCGTGAGCCAATCAGTAGGGCCTCGGTCTTGTTGATATTCAACTGTAGAAAGTTAGCTCTCATCCAGGACTTGATGTCTGACAGATGGTAGTCTGTCAGGACAGTGGTAGTCCTGGAGTCGAGGGTAGAGGCAGAGAGATAGAGTTGGGTGTCATCCACATACATGTGGAAGTTAACCCCATGTCTGCGGATGATGTCACCAAGTAGGAGCATACAGATGTTGAAAAGTAGGGGGGCCAAGGACAGAGCCCTGGGGGACACCACAGGTGATAGTGCAGGGGCCGGAAGAGAAACCATTGGTGGCGACAAAGTGTAGGCGATGAGAGAGGTAGGAGTCAAACCAGGCAAGGGCAGGTCCACGGAGATCGAGGAGGGAGGAGATGGAGGAGGATGGAATGGTCGACAGAGAGAGAGGTTAAATACAGTGACAGAGAGAGGGAGAGGTTGTAATGGTGAAAGAAGGAAAGTTTGTAGTACATTTACAGTGAGAGGTCATAATACAGTGATAGAGAGGTCATAGTATAGTGACAAAGAGAAAGGTTCTCATACAGAGAGAGAGAGAGAGAGGTTACATTACAAACAGAGGGAAGAGGTTATAAAACAGAAAGCGAGAGAGGTGGTGGGGTGGGTGGAGGGATGTGGGAGGCTGCGGGGTGGGTTATAAGATCCACCTCTTTGCACAGGATGTATTGAATCTCAAAGGTTGCATTCTGTCCCTTACAGTTGTGAGAACCCAGGATGGAGTGAACATTTTGGTGAGTAACATACCTTTACTGCTCATCTCCGCTGTCTTCTTGTACTGTTAGTGTGTCAGTGTAGCTCAGTCAGTATTACACTTGCCTCTGAATCAGGAGTTTGTGGGTTCAAGCCCCCTTGTCAGGCCTTTTTAATTCATAATCTAGGTTGACAACTTTTTACAGTGCTGGGGAGCACTGTACAATTTGAGTGAGACAATTCAGGTGGGACATTAACCCAGGGTCCCGTTTGTGCCTGTTTCAGGTGGAAGTTAAAGATCCCATGACACTGTTGGAAAAGAGAAGGGAGTTTCTCCCAGTGTCGTAGATAACAATTTCCTTAGATAAAATTATTCACTCACTCACTTAAAGAAATGCTGTGAAGCGCTTGGGGACAGTCCCCTGACGTGAAAGGCTCTGTATCAGATTATTCCTTAAGGATTATCATTGAGCAGTTTACTGTTGCACTCTGCTCCCATGGAGAACAACAACAAAATTACATTTGTATAGTCCTTTCACATCAGGGGGACATCCCAAGGCGCTGGACAGTTGGACATTTACAGGGCAAATGAGGGTCGTCCAGCCCATTGTGTTTGCATCTCATTACAGTAAAACTTGCATATATCTTATCTTTAAATTTAACATTCATGTGAGTCCCATCCAGTTAGATTAAAAAAAACTTACATTTCTTCACACTCCTCGTATTAATCATCTCCAAACTCGTACCACACACTCCCTCACTCCCTCCATTACTCCCTCACTTACCGGTTGCATTGAATCGCAGAACACGTAGTCTTGATCTGTTGACGCACACGCAGAAGAACTTTATTTCCCACGATTCAGTGTGATTGCAATGTTTGCCGATAAGTGCGCATGCGGCGACACCTGAAGACGCATTGAATCGTGGGGAACGTTGTCTCACTTACCGACTGCATTAAATTGTGCATTTGCAGTGTCGATTAAATCAGATTTTATACGGCTTGTACATTTTGCCTGCAACTCGGACTTTGCGTAAGTCGTATTTAAGGTTATGGCCCTGACTGATATGACTTAAGTGATATTTACTGTCTGTTCAGGTCCTGTGTATCAGGATCTGCAAGTGTAGAAACTTCTGGTGATGATTGCTGGAGCAGCAGGTCTGCCAATGGCAGCGCACATGAGCAACTACCAGGGATATCTGATTGGCTGTCGGTCTCAAAATGGATTACTTCAAAGTCTTCACCTTTGCATATAAATCCCCTCAATTCATAGAATTTCCCTATCTCTGGTCTCCACGTACCTCACTCCTCTGCCCGTCCCTTCTGTACCACCGCCAGTGCTGACAGTCTCAAGACCCTACTTTTCGACCGTGCCTTCTTCCCACTTGCCCTCCACAACTCGGGTGCAAACTCCTTGTTGTCCAGTGTGTCGGGATGCCTCCTGATATGACAGGTATTATAAATCAATTTGTTGCTGTTGACCGAGTTTCACTAGAATTCCCTAGAACTCCATTCCTCTGACTCACTTCCTCTTTATTAACCTTTAAATCCCACTTTAAAGCGTTCCCCTTTGAATTCTCCAATGGTCACCTCCTCCCTTCTTTCTTGATCGGGATCCAATCCAGATGCACTGAAGAACTCAGATGTTATCCTACGTGAAGGTTGCCATATTAATGTAAGTTGTTACAATAGTGAAGCGTCTCAAAGCTTTTCCCTAGGAATCGAAGGCAAGTGTGGTGACAGTGCATCTGGAGAGGTTTTGCCCAAAGCTAAGGTCCACAAATGCTTGCCTGTAGATATGCAGTCACCACACTTTGCAGAAATTTGTGATGCCTTTGGGGAGGGGAGCTGGGGACAATCAGGTATTTGACACATGCAGAAAGCCATCACCATGCTTAAAAGTCTCTAAACCAAACTGAGAATCTCATGTATCCCACCCACACGTTAAATTTCCAGATAGATTGTTGGAATGGAATGCACGTTCTTTCCCTGGTGGGACATATCCTGCTTACCTAATTGTGGAAAATGTTAGGCACAGGTTGGCAAGAGCCATAGCTTAGGAACCTCAGAGTGTGTGTTGGAGTAACTGCTGGTGTCTGGCAAGCTTTCCCACTGCTTGTCCAAGTAGGATCACCCTACACATTTGGGCTTTGGCCTGCAGAGTTAACTTTCTGCCCAATGGGGTGCAACATGAAATGCGAGTACGATTATGAGGTGAGTGGGTAGCCCACTACCACCAGTGACAGCAAAATGGTTTTTCTGCTTGCAGATCGAAGGAAAGAAAGTGGAGGATTCAACACTGTCAGTCGAGCCTCCGAATCCTTTGGGTCAATGTCCAATCTGCAGGTGGAATCTGAAGCATAAATACAATTACACAGTACGTAAAGCACATGCTGAAACTTTTCAGTAAAGTCTGTCTCATTTACAGTAAGATTCAATGACACTGTTGGAAAAGAGAAGGGAGTTTTGTAAACATTAGACGTTGATGCAAACTGGGGAGAAAGAATTTGCATTTGTCGAACTTTTTATGCACTGAAATGTCTCTAGCATTGCTTGCTCACTCATTGAAGTGCACGGGGACAAAGGTGGGGTAAATAAGATTAAAGGACAGTAAAATATACCGTCAGTTCACTTTATAGCAAGTTCTGTCAAGCGTTTTAAGACGTCTCGCAAAGTGTGAAAGCACCATATCAAATCCAAGATTATTATTCGTTTAACAGCTATTTTAATAATGATCCTTGCTTTTAATACAGTTCCATTATGTCAATGTTTCAAAGTGCTTCACAGTGATTTAGTTTGATGACTATTTGTTTGAAGCCACATACAGGTAGTCCTGCCCAACCGCGGGGGATACGTTCCTGAAAACCTCCGCGGTTAGTAAAACCGCACTTGGCAAATGCAGGGCCCTATGAGAAACATGGGGATAGGGGGAGTAAGTTTGCTTGTCCTTGAACTAAACATAAAAAAATTCATGTTATTTACCTAAATCCTAATGATGATGATGATGGGGGAAGTGGTTGTTACGTGCCGTTATATGGAAGAGGGGCCCTGCGTACCCTCTTCCTCTGCCTCCTCCTCCAGATCATAAATCACCAACGAGTGCGAGGGGCGTGGATGTGGAGAAGGTGGGGTGGTGAGTGACACCGAGGAGGGTGGATTCTCCACAGAAGCGACATCGTGGCTGGTTGATTGCGACATCGCAACTGCATCCTAGTGCCAAACGCTAGCGGGAAGCAATATCGTGGCTGGTTGATGCAATTGGGTCCTAGTGCCAAACGCTAGTGTTAGTGTTAAAACCCGTGGATACACAAAACCCATTGCTGTGGTTGGCAAGGGTTGTCGCATTGAGCCAACCGTGTATAAGTGAAATTAGCGGTTGAAAAAACCGCGGTTAGGTAAAACCTGTAATAATAATAGTAATCCTTGCATTTGATGTAGCACTTTTCACGTCTTCTAGATGTCTCAAAGTGCTTCACAGAATATACTGTAAAGTGATTAGACTGTATCTTTGTGGGCAAAATGCAGCAGACAATTGCGCACAGCAGTGTCCCACAAACAGTCGTGGATTGAAATATATACCTACCTACCTACACAAACTTTAAATGTGCAGAAGGAACCATCAAGATATGTTATTAAAGGGAGGATTATTGGAGCCACAGAGCTCCACAGGATCATTGGTTAGAGCAGTTGTCTTGCAAGCTGGGGAGACCTGTATTCGAATCCAGGCAGGTCAGGGTGAAACCTTGGACAAGTTTCCTTACTCCACACACACGCCTAATAATAATCCCTCCAAAAAAAACACAATAATAAAATTGGTCATTTCAATCCACGACTGTTTGTGGGACGCTGCTGTGCACAATTGGCTGCCGCGATTCACCCACAAATGTACAGTCAATTCACTTTACAGTACATTCTGTGAAGCGCTTTGGGACATCGATAAGATGTGAAAAGCGCTATATCAAATGCAAGGATTATTATTATTATTATTGTTATTGTACATGATAAAAAATATATTCAAATACATTAAGACATTCCTAAATGGCAGCCAAATAATGTGCAACATTGATCCAATTATGTTTGGGGGATTATTGACCTGGGCACAGTGAGAAACTCCCTTCTCTTTTCCACTGCTGCCACTAGATCGTTAACATCCACCTGAATAGGTGTCTGGAACCAGAAACAACGGATTGCACAATAGTTTAAATTCTCTGTTTGATTGTGCTTTTGCCACACCTTCACCCTGCTGGAATGCATTGCCTGAAAAGGTGGTGGAGGCCGTTTCTATAACAGCTTTTAAAAGAGAATTAGATCTTTATTTAGGGAGAACAGGTCTGTTAGGTTATGGGGGGAAAGCTGGGCAGTGGGATTGAGTTGCTCTTTTCAAAGAGCTGGCACAGACTAGATGGGCTGAATGGCCTCCTTTTGTGCTGTAAAATTCTATGATTCTATGATTAGTTCTAGTGTCCAGTCAACTGTGTAAATAGTTTTAAGATGTCCTCTTGACAGGAAAGATGCTGTATAAATGTAAATCGCCATGTTATCTAAAGGACATCACTTCTAATCATGGAGTGCTCCCCAGCACCGCAATGGATTGTCACCTGGACTGTGAGCTCAGCAGCCGTGTTTTTGTTTGTCTGACACATGCATCACCGTGCTTAAGAGTATCCAATCCAAACAGAATTCCATGCATTTCACCACAACAGATAGATTATTAGAATGGAATGTGCATTCCTAGAGGGATGCATCGTGCTTACCTAATTCAGGAAATTATTGATTACAGCTTGGTGCGAACCAAGGCCTGGGGACTGCAGATTGTGATTTGAGGTAACCACTGGATCTAACCAGCTAAGACTGCATAGCTTGCCATTGCTGAGAGCACTGTCTGTCCAGCTGTCCTGCTGCTTGTCCAGCTAGGACTACCCTACTGGTTAGGGCTTTCGCTTGGAGGGTAAACAAGAGCTAATTGGAGTTACTGCCTGACCCAGTGACTGATCTGAGTCTGCCCTTCCAAGTCCTGCTGATGAGCCTGGTTGGCTGTGCTGTCATCAGCAGTGCCCAGAAATACTACAGACTCGACTGACTCAGGAAACTAGACTAGAGACCGCCACAGAGGTTTGCCTCAATTCCGACATTCCTTTGCTGAACATGTCACCTAGGACAAAAATGGCTGGGAACACTCAGCAGGTCCGGCAGCATCTATGGAGAAAGGAAAAGTGAGTCAATGTTTTGGGTCTGCGTTCACAACTGGGGCATGTTGGGACAGAGAGGCTTTCATGGACTAACAGAGAGGGAGAGGCAGGGCAAGAAGACAAAGGAGAAAATAGGGTGGAGGACAGGAGATGTGTTTTTTTTGTTTATGTCACCTAGGAGCCAGTTTGACTCCAAAGAGACCCTGCTTGCCTCCCTCACCACGGATTGTTGTGGGGCTTGAACCATAACAAAAAAGGTAGAAGAGGATTGAACGCTTGGTATTGTTGGCTGTGTTTGTCATACAGAGAAAGAGCGGAAAGGTGCACAGTGATGCGTCCTGCCATAGTTGACGACGCTACTGGAAATCCCTGACAGCTCCTAATGAAAGCATTGCTTTCGTCTAGGACAGCTAACTTCACAAAATCGGGGCACGTCCCATAATAATAATCCTTGCGTTTGGTATAGTGACTTATCACATCAATGGCACGTCTCAAAGCGTTTCACAGATGATACTGTAAAGTATTGTGACTGTGTATTTTGTGCAGCAGCCAATTTGCACACAGTAATGTCCCACAAGCATCTGGAGTGAGTGACCAAATTCATTTGGGGGAGTGTTGGCCAGGACACTGGAAGAGAACCTCCCGTCTCTTTCCGAACAGCCACCGTGGGATCTTTAACATCCACTTGAACATGACCTCGGTTGAATGTCTTATCTGAAGGAACAATGCAATAACCCCAAGCACTAACATTGGAGTGTCTGCTGAGATTATGTATTTCTGTGTCTCAACGTGGGTCTTGAACCCGCAACCTGCTGACTCAGAGGCGAGGATGCTATGACTGAGCCAGGCTGAGACACTGTGCTGACTGAAAACAACATGGATCAAATGTTGCACTCACCTCCCAGAGCTAGGGAAATGTGAGATGGCAGTGAGCAGAACACCTCCCTCCTACCCCCATAGGAATGTAGCTCTATCAAATCTCCCCTCAGCCTGCTGAGCACTAAAGAGAATAATCCCAGCCTCTCCAGTCTCTCCACATCATTGTAATCCCTCATCCCTGGTATAATTCTTATACATTCCCCTGCAAAAACACAAAAGTGGTGTATTGAATTTGTTCACATTTCCCTATTGACACTTCCAATTGCCAAAGCTTTGTCAAATATTTTCAGTCCTGAAGCTAACCACTACATCAGGATTCATTTACCGGCTTTCCATGGAAGAGAGGTTTTTAGACTGGATTTGAAAACCGGGTAGGGGAAGAGTGTGTAAGGAGAAAGGATTTAGGGTTGGCTTTCTAGAGATCGGACGCAAATTGGCTGAAAGATCATCCACCGATGGAGGGGGGCAAGAAACAAGCAGGTGTGAGCTGGTGGAGTGCAGGTTGCTGACTTGTTTAAACAGCCTCTGTCATCAGAATGCAGCACGCACGATGATGTGTCCGTGTCAGCGAGTCTGCATATCAATTACACCCCATATATGCTTGTGAGAGCTTCGTGCAGATTGGCTGGCACATTTATTATAGTAGTACTGTAATAATCTTTGCATTTGATATAGCAAGTAGTTGAGTCACCTCAAAGCGCTTCACAGATGTAAATTAGATTCACTGTGTATTTTGTGGGCAAAATATTTGCCCTGAAAAGCCAACCACTGAAATGATGAAAGGCGCTGTATTTTTTTTTAGCATATTTACTCAAACCTCAGGTACAGGCACAATTAGAGCTTGGTTTGGAATTATTTTTGGTAAGTGCTGAACTGTAAAGTTTTGAGACATCTTGATGTACAGGGTGTCCACAAAAGTTCGGTTACTCCCTGTTGGAGGTGCTGAATTAGACTGTCAAAAATGCATTTTGCCTCGTCATTCCATCATGTGGTGGAAGATGTGCCAGATTCGGCGACGGATCATTTATCTGCACGAAAATGATGGCGCCAATCCTCCGGGCATCTAAATACAGTTAAGCACTTGTACTGAATACAATTAAGTACTTGCAAATACAATTCTTCCACGTTTCTTCCAAGTTTCAGCAGTTGGTCTGTAGACGAAAAAAACATGGAGGTAACACGGCTTTGTGGACACCCGGGCTATTAAGTGGAAATTCTTAAAGAAAAGAGCTGTGCTAACTCCCGACTCTTATTTAATTCAACACGTTTAAAGCTGGAACAGACAATTTCACGCAGTCGTGCTTGGGCTGATTGGAGCTGGCTTGAAAGAGCTCTTTAACCCACAGGTAGACACTCTTGTGTTTACAGCGCCACTTTAAGAAAGGCTAAACCGGCTAATAAATATTTACCCATAACTGTGGTATGTGGAGCCTTTACAAATCCCTCTATTCCCTCTGCAGCCCCAGTTGGCAAACTACCAAGAATGTGATGGCGCTGAATGCAAGCACATATTCCAGCGACAAGGACAATGGGACCTGTTTCCTCACTCAAATATTGAGTGCCGGGCTTCCCTGAGCTTTTCAATTAAATGTCTCTGTTGCTCGTTCATCCCCTAAAGTCCCCAAATAAACAGCAAAGCCTGTAGCTCGCTGTAGCAGAGTGCTTCCTGCAGGGCAACAGAGCATCTCACTTTAAAAACATCTGGCTTTTGATTGCATTTACTGTAACGCTGATCAATATTAAGTCTGATATTATGCTGCGGATGTGAAAGAGGATATCTCGATACTTTTCAGGGGACTTATTGTAAAGTGTAGTGACTGTATTTTGTGGGTGGTTGTGGCAGCCTTCTTTTTTGCACAGCAACGTCCCAGAAATGGGCGTGAAGTAAGTGATCAATTTTATCTGGCAGGACACAGGCGCCATAGGATCTTTACGATACAACCAAACAGGACGTTGGGTTAACATCTCATCTGAAGAACAGCACCTGCAATGATACAACTTTCCGGACACCCCCCCCAAATACTTCACCCCAGTATCAGTCTAGACTACGACTTTAAAGTCTTAACATGGGGCTTCAACCCACAACGTTCTGACTCGATGCAACAATGCTATCAACTGAATCAGGCTGACAACTGTGATGGTTGTGCGTTGATAAAGGAGCTCTGGACAAAGAGGTGTGGGGAAGCTGCTTGATAAATAACCTTGGTTTGATGCTCTTGTCTACCTGTGATCTACTAATCCCAAATTGGCCTGTCCACTCCCTCTGCTTGGTGGATTTGGGCCTGCTCCACGCCCTCTGCCCCATTCACGGACTGTGAGTTTAAAGTTATGTTATAGGTCTTGAACTCACAACCTGTTGATTGAGGCAGTGTTGCTTTGAGGTGAACGCCCTAAGTGGAAAGACTGTTGAATATGTTGCATGCTACCGATTGCTTGTCTGATGTCAGGGTTAACTGGTTTCTCTTCCTTCCAGGACGTGCTGCTGCTCAGCCAGTTCATCAGGCTAGATGGTGGGATGTTATCGCGGAGAATCACTGGGCTCTGCTTCGAAGAACACAGAAAGGTGGAAGCGTGTGTGAAAATGGCTCACAGAGCAGGTGATTGGTCTACATTTTCCCTTGGGTGGGAGTGGGGGATATGGAGGGGGAGAGGTTTTATTTTGAGGAAAAACAGAGGCCGTTTTTTTTTACTGGAATGGACAAATAATACTTGGATTTGAAATTCTGCCTTATCATGTCGTCTCAAAGCATTTCACGGGATATACTGTAAAATTAATTACTGTATATTTTGTTGGGGAAACCAAGCAACCAATTGCTCACAGCAATGTCAATGTTATAGATAGGGTGACCAATTTATTAGTATTCTATTTGTTTATTAATTAATTATAATTTGTGGGGAGAGATTATTCCCTCCAGAAAGCAATCTGCCAATCGAGTAACAACTGAGTTCCTACTTATCGCGATGTAAACAGTGATGTATTGAGGAAGGAAACTTGCCTAAGGTTCTGCCCTGGAATCGAACCAGGGTACACTCACTTGCGAGGCCAGCATGCTAACCACTACGCTACACGACTCCACATTTGAGAGGGAAACTCCACACTGACAGAGGTTAATACAGTAAAAGCTTGTTTATCCGGCACCCAACCAACTGGAACGCTCAACCAACCGGTATCTCCCAATACAATTCACCATTCCAGCAAACGGATCTCTTACCAGAGCCATCCGGGACACTCGCGAGTATGCTCACTTTGCACATGTGTACAATGCGTGCACATGCGCACTTATTAAACTTAACGAACATTGGAATTTTTATTTTACCGGTCATTTTACAGAGTGTGCTGGAATGATTTATTGGTAAGTATCTATACAATATTCTGTTATTATTTAGTCTATTATTAATGTGGTATGTTTTCAAATAAGTTAATTTTTTGTGTAGGATTTTCGGCAACTTGCCGCTCGAATATCCGGCATATTTAATTAACCGGCACCGGTCAGGTCCCTAGGGTAGCCGAATAAATTAGCTTTTACTGTAATATGATGGGTGGGAGAGGGTGACAAAATAACTGGGATTTAAGCTAGTGGGGGGAGGGGACTGACTCGGTCAAAGAGAAAGGTGGTCCGATGCAATCTGGACAGGCATGGGGGGGGCAAGGCAGAGAGTTCAGGGCGTGGTGGCTGAAAGCACGGCCGTTAGTGGTAGATCGTAGGGGACAACAAACAAGCAGGAGGCCAGAGCCAGCAAAGCGGAGGCGGTGTGTGGTGGAGTGAGGAATGAAGCAGGTTGGAGAGATAGGGAGGCGCCAGGGTGTGAAGGGATTTGTAAACTTGTATGTGGATCTAGAAACCAATGCATTCTGCAAAAGGGAGCCAGTGGGTCCTGGCAAGGACTGGTATGGTGGGGAGAGTTTGGTATGGGTGAAGACACTGTTGGCAGTTTTGAATCAATTGAATTTTCTGGATAGTGGAGCTGGGGAGACTGGCGAGGAGGGCATTGAAATAATCAAAGGGAGGTGAGGTGGCAAATGCATGGACAGGGGTTTCAGCTATGTTAAGTGTTCTGTATGTTCGGAGCTGGAGGAAAGATGTCCCGGTCTGGGCCAGGTGTGAAGCAGAAAAGACAACTGGGAATCAAACCAGATGCCTAGGTTACTCACAGGTTCAGTCAGTCTGAGGGGTATGCAGATGGGACCTTGGTTTAATGTCTAATCCGAAGGTAAACAAGTCTGACAATGAAACTCCTCTCAACACTGCCTCATGTCCATGAATCCACAACCTTTAGACCCTGAGCTAAAAGCCATGTTGCAGATCTAGGTATTGTGAGACCCAGCTCTTCGTCTGTGCCACAGTTTTTCTCTGGAAGAGAAACTACCAAAGGTAGGAATTGTGGTACAGGTCAGCGAGATGGATTGAATTTTAGAGCTGATGTCCCCCAGCTCTGATATTCTCTTTCAGGTGGTGATAGACGTGCAGCCAATGATTATCAATGTCGCCTTTCCAGCAGTCACATCATTTCTTTATCTGGCCATTTGATCATGTTGAGAGAGGAAGCATGAAAGGTAATCCTAGGGTAATTTATCAAAATTGCTTCCTTCGCAAAACTGATGAATGAGCCCTCATCTCGAACTTCCTGACGTCCTGACTTGTACTGTACAACATTTGTCACAGGATGGGGTGGGGTTGGATGCGTTTGGCAATAGGGTTATTAGCCCAGAGAAAGCGTTTGGAGTCGAGAGCTCCTGTAGAGGAGTGAGCACCAGAACAAACACGATGGGTTGAGAGCAGGGAATGGGATTTGAATATAGAGCTCCAGGGGGGAGGGAGCACAATAACAACAGACTACAAAAATTACATGTGTATAGTTCCTTTCACGTCGGGAAGAGGTCCCAAGGCGCTGATCTGCACGGACAGGATGGGGAGAGAGCTGGAGAATGGAGTTTTAGTAGAGAGCTTTAGTAAGGGAGCGAGCACCAGCTCAAGATAAACATTCTGTGATTCAGACTGGCCTGGATTAGATCCCAGATTCTGCAAGACCTGTCCTAAATCTCTGCATTTGTTCTTGAATTTGAAATGCTTTTGACCATCCATTTAAGATAAGAAGCTGTTTCTTCCCCCCCCCCCCCAGCCCTGCACTCCCTCACCCTGTACAATTGTAGCTGGTTCCTTTTTAATTTTGGCTTGAGTTAGTGCCTCAGTGTTATATCTAACTGTATCTAACACTGAAACCCAGGTTCAACTCCGGGGCAAAGCATTAGGCAAGTTACTCCACACACCTGTTTACCTAGTAAGTAAGAACCTGGTTGTTACTCACTTTCTGGGGGGTAATAATACCTCCAGTTGTTTTTTAAGTTAGCTACTCAATCCATGACTGTTTGTCGGACACTGCTGTGCACGAACTGTCAATGCACTTTATAATATATCCAGTGAAGCCCCTTGAGATGTCTCAACGTTATGATATGGCGCAATATCTACGCTAGGATTATTAGTATTCTCTAACCACTTTTTATGTCTTGAGGTCTAGAATCACTCGAGGAGCCTCATCCTGCGGGACTTTTTTCTGAAAATGCAACAAACATATCACAGAAATATGGAAAATTGTTACATTCAGCCTAAATTTTGAAACAAGTTTGGCCAAAAGACATCAAGGCCGAGAACTGGAAATTTGAAAGCTGGTCTCACTTTAAGATGGGTTCAATCCATTTTTTAAGAATCACATTCTTACCCCAACACAAGTATACGTGCTCGTTCATTTCTGCACGTACACAGAGAACAAAAATGGCCTGATAATTACTTGACCCACACTGTAGCCAATGTCAGGGGCACACTTCAAAACCTAGGATGTATCTGGCACCGGTGGCTGAGCACACCATTGACCAACCGCACGATTACACAAGCCAATGAAACAATCACTCCCAGTGCTCCACTTTGATTTCTTGGTCTGATAACAAAGACCTGGAGAACAGAATGTTCATTTGAAAATGGAGCTGTGCCTCGCTGGGGTACACAAGGTAATTTCCAGTTTCTTCGATATTGGCAGTGAGCACATCTCATTGTTAGACGTTTGAACAAAACGGGTGTGACCCCCCCCCAGAGGTCTGAGACTACACTTGCTCCCTTTCGAACCATTGGTGCTTGCCAGGGCTAACGATAATGAGAGTCTAAGAGCAAAGTACTTCCAGAAATAGCCCCAGACTGTAAAATGCAGACGTGCGTGTGTTTATATAGCGATTATAATTTTTTTTTAATCTGGGTTGTGGGTTTTTAATGCCTGACATTCCAAGCTAATGTCATGTAGAGTTCAGGTATTATTCAACTTTTATCTGTCACCTGTGACGTGCTTCATGTTTTAGATGTCTTAGAAAACCACTACTCTCTCTTTCTTTCTGACATTCCTTAATGTTCCTTGGCTGTAATATGGTGTAAAAATAGCTCAGTTAATAGCACTCACAACAACAACAAAATGACATTTCTAGAATGCCTTTCATGTCGGGAGGACATCCCAAGGCGCTGAACAGTCAGGACAGGACCCGAGCAAGGGAGAGGGGCAGAGGGTAGGGGTGGAAGAGAGTTGGGAGGGAGAGAGTTGGGAAGGCAGCAGAAGGCATGGTCGAAGAGGAGGGTCTTGAGGCCAGCCTTGAAGGAGGAGAGGGAGGGAGCGAGGCGAAGAGACTGTGGAATGGAGTTCCAGAGTGTGGGAGCAGATAGGCTGAAACCTGTCCGCTGATGGTAGGACGGGTCGGGCTGGGGGGGGACACGAAGCAGGCCAGAGCCGGCTGAATGGAGGGGGCGGAGCTGTTCATAGGGGGACAGCAGTTCGGAGAGTTAGAGGGAGGCAAGGCCATGAAGGTGAGGATGAGGATCTATAATTCGATCCTCTGGGGAATGGGGAGCCAATGGAGCTGGGCGAGGGTGGGAGTGATGTGGTCGCGGAGCTTGGTGCAGGTGAGGACATGAGCTGCAGAGTTCTGCATGATCTGCGGCTTGTGAAGGGAAGAACCAGGAAGGCCAACCAGGAGGGAATTTCCGTAGTCGAGCCTTAATGTGATGACGGTGTGGACGAGGATTTTGGCAGCCTGAGGAGTGAGGCAGTGGCAGAGTCTGGCGATATTGCGCGGATGTGGGGGAGGAAGGACAGTTCAGGGTCGAGCACATCTTCAACCCACAAGCCCCCACATTGGGACTTTTGACTCAAATCTAGCCTGAAACTCCCAATGCAGTGCTGGTTTAGCTTCAATCGCACGGCTCTCACCTCCTCCACCTACCCAGCCTGCCCATGAAACTCTCTGAACCTGTACGCTACCCCCAACTGTCCTTCCTCCCCCACATCCGGTCCCTCAATAGGACTGCTTTTTTCCACTTACGACGGATCACCCGTCTCCAGCAATATCTCGCCCCAAAAGCCACTGAAACCCTGATCTACTCCTTCGTCATCTCTCGGCTGGACTATTCCAATGCCCTCCTCGCTGGTCTCCCCTCCACCAAAATCCATAAAATCTAACTCATACAAAACTCTGCCGCCTGCATTCTCACCAACAACAAACTTTGCTTCCCCATTACCCCAGTCCTTGCCAAACTTCACGAGCTCCCTGTCCCGGAGAGGATCGATTTCAAGATCCTCACCCTTGTTTTCAAATCCCTCCATTCCTCTGCACCCCCCTATGTCTCCGATCTCCTCTCTCCTCAAACCAGCATCCGTAGCCTTCGCTTCACCGAATAAGGCCTCCTCCATGTCCCCTGAATCCTCCGCTCCACCATCGGCGGCCGTGCGTTGAACCACTATGCTCCAAGGCTCTGGAACTCCCTTCCTCACTCCCTTCGCCTCTTCCCCTCTTCCCAGTTTCAGGTCTCAGCTAAAGACCTTTCTCTTTGATCACGCCTTTGGTCACCTTTCTCCCCCTGCCCAGGCTCATCCCCGGGATCCGTTATTGTGAAGCGCTCTGAGACGCTGTCCAGCGAAAAGGGCGCTATATAAATCAAAGGTGTTACATGTCAGAAGTGCCTTCAAATGAGACTTTAAACTAAACTGGCCAACATTCTCCCAGACAAATCAAGTAATTTGCTTACTCTGGACAATTAGGTCAAGAGGCTTGACCCAACATTCTTTTGAGTGTGATAAATTGAGCCAAGCTCACACATATACGCACGTGCGCATACATATATACACACACACAGACACACAAGGAGCGGAAGGAGGTAATCATAGGAAGAGGAAGAGTTTGAAGGATGGTTGAACTGTCTGTTTGGCACAGTTGGCATCCATTCATAGCAATGAATTGTATTTGTAGAGCATCTTTCACGTTGAGAGGACATCCCAAGGTGCTGGACATTTAAGGGTTTGCAACAAGATGGAGGTTGGGATCAGAAGAGGTGCAGGGTAGGGCTAGGAGGGTGACCGAAGGCACAGTCAAAGGGGAAGGTTTCAGACATCCCAAGGCGCTGGGAAATCAGTGTTTCAGACCCGAGCTGGGGGTCAGGATCAGGGAGGATGACTGAAGGCATGGTCAAAGAGGTCGTGGCATGGTCGTCTTAAAACGGGTCTTGAAGGAAGGAGATAAGGGAGGTGAGGGGATGGCCTGCGAAGACCCCTCTCTTCCCCCCCCCCACCACCCCCAGCCAATGGTGGAGCAGAAGAGTTGGGGGATGTGAAGTAGGCCAAAGCCCGCTACGTGTCTTATCAACAATAACATTACATTTACATATCAAGTCATTGAGACGTCACATAGTGATTTACAGAATATACTGTAAGGTGTGTTGATTATATTCTATGGGCAAAACACAATAGCCAATTGCGCACAGCAGTGTCCCACAAACAGTCGTGGATTGCGTGACCACATCATTTTTGGAGGGCGGGGGTGGGAATATTACCGGTGGAAAGCGATCAGCCAATCAACCTAAGTATTTTTTTATACCTTGAAAAATCCCAAATCTATTTCTAAGTATTGAATTTGAATTAATCGATGTCCGACCACTCTTTCGATCATCTTCTTTATTCCCAACGTGTTATTGGTTACCTATGCTGTGCAGGAGGTGATCATTTGTTGGCAGTTTGTAATTTAGATGGATATGTTGGGAGCTTTCCCTCTGTGTTCCACCACCCACGGTTTCAAAGAAAGAGTTTTCCTCTCAGTTATCTTGGCTTTAAATCCTTTCTTCCCCCAGCCAAATCCACTCCAAAAAATCACGTTAATCGGCTTTGCGTCGATTTGTGGAATGTTTCTGGCTCAGATTAACTGCTGTGTTTGACTCTTTAACATTCCCTTCATTTCTAATTAATAACCAGCAGTTCATTGTTAATTTATCTAATTACATTAAGTGCCCTGCAGCGTTTCCTTTTACGTGCTGCTGAATATATTTGTTGAAAGTTGGGAGAGGAGGGATCTTGGTAATTGACAGCATTAAAAACTCAGCCTTATCCCCAATAAAGCCACAAGCTCAAATCATCCGTCATGGCCTCCGACAGCCTTTTTTTTTTTTGCTTTTACTTTGGTCTTCCGAACAATGTGCGAGGGTTGAAAGTTTCTGTGGAGCGAGAGACCACGAATCTGAAAGGGCATGTTGACAACTGGCCTTGTGCCCAGTTCTGAAGTATGTTGCCAACCGTGCCAAAATACAGACTTATGGTGCTGCCTTTTCTACCTGCGTCCTGTCCTTGTCTGACTCCGTGATTTCCCTATCTCACAGGACTTCAAATTCCTTCTTCGCACTTTGAAATGCCATCATGCTATTGCCCCACCCTACTTCTGTCATCATGTGTCACTCACTCTAGGTCAATTGGTAGGATAAATTCAAGCGCTTTGGAACCCTGTTTGAGTTGTGCTATATAAATATTGTACACTCAAAACTAATCCGTGGAAACACTATTCCAGTAAATCCGTGGAACACTCTCCCTCGAGACACGGTGGAGGTAGAAACCGCTGATTCTGTCGAATGCAAGTTAGATGGATTTATTATTCGGAAGTAATATTTTAAGATACAGCATATGAGAAATTCAGGACATGACACTCGCATGCGTGTCAACAATCTCCCGAATCAAAAGTAGAGTAATTCACTTCACAGCTGTTTGTGGGGCCTTCCTGTATTCAATTGAGCTGCCTACATGTTTGCCTACGAATGCAGTCACTCCACTTCACAATAAATCCAGTGGTGTGCTATGAGATGTCCTCCCAGCCTGATAAGGCACTATATCAAATGCAAGTATTATCATTAGATTATTATTATCCTGAGATGCTATTTGAAAAGAGAAGGGAATTTGTTCAATTTTCTGGTAGATTAATCAGTCCTGGCTGTTTGTGGAACTTTGTGTGCCAACTGGCTGCTTTGTTTTTCTCAAAGTACACAGCTATGAAGCCTTTTGAAGCGTTTTGACATTATTGCATAGGCACCGTGTTAAGTGCAAGGAGTATTTCACAGGAAAGGTTTTTGGGACACAAAGAGGGTTCACTCTGCAGCTTGCCCTCCATTGTGACTCGAGTAAACGTAAGAGTAGCTGTTGGAATTGAAGGCAGTCTCTGGGAGCGGCAGCAACATGGGAGAGAAGGGAAGTGGTCCGCAGACCAGGGTTGATTAATCAAGAGTCCAAAGGTCAATTGAAAGGAGAGTGGCTGATAAAACAATCTGTTGAGTGGGTTAGTCCGTTTGCAGCTGGCTTTACAGTGGGGCTTAGGTTTTGTGTGTGGGAAATTGTCGGTGTGACTGTTGCATACTGTATAAGGCATCTGCTGCTATAGTTACCAGTGTGGCACTAATTGCTTTTGTAGGCTTGCTGCCAGACCACAAGCCCGCTCTGCCAGAAGGCCATGTTCCGAAAAAACAGAAGCCCCACTTGAACCGGTAAGTGCTTTCTAAGATTTTTTTTAAAAAAAATACAAACACAAAGAGGTCTTGAACAAAATTGCGACGTGCACAATCCCACAGGTTGTGGGAATTTCCGTTCTGGCTGGTTTGTCAACCGGAGAAAAGGAAGTACGGCGAAATGTTTGCTGCTATAAACGGCAAGGCTCCCAGCTAAGACAGTGCTTTGCTCTGCATCGCTACAACAGCAGCAAAATTACATTTCTGGAGCGCCTTTCACGTCGGGAGGACGTTCCAAGGCACTAAACTGTCAGGGTCGGGACCCGAGCAAGTGGGGGGGGGGGGTGGGGGGGGGGGCGCCAGGGTAGTGGGGTGGGGAGAGAATTGGGAGGGCAGCAGAAGGCACGATCGAAGAGGAGGGTCTTGAAGGAGGGAAGCGAGGTGAAGGGACTGTGGGATGGAGTTCCAGAGTGTAGGGACAGAGGCTGGAAGTCCGTCCATCAATGGTACGGTGGTTTAGGCGAGGGATATGGAGCAGACCAGAGGCCGCTGAACAGAGGGGACGGGCAGGTAAATAGGGGGACACCAGGTCATACACATAGGAGAGGGCAAGGCAGTGAGTGGCCTTGAAGGTGAGGACGAGGATCTTGAATTCGATCCTCTGGGGGGATGGGGAGCCACTGGAGCCGAGCGAAGGTGAGTGATGTGGTCTCAGAGCTTGGCCACAACATCCATGCCCTGCCAGCCACACACCCCCATGTCCTCTGTCAACACCAATTCCTGCCCATGTGGAGTCCTATAGAGTAATGGTTGGAGGACACGCAAGCAAGAGGGACTGGGTTTGATTCCCAGACAAGATGATTCCTTAGATAAGTTTTCTTACTGCACTGTGAGGAAATTGAGGTTCTCTCAAGCGAATGTTAGTTAAATATCCCATTGCACTGTTGAAAAGAGAAGGTGTGTTTCTTTCTTCCAGTGTCCTAGCCAACAATCCTCCAAATAAAATGTGGTCACTCATTCCACAGCTGTTTGTGGAACATTGATGTGTGCATGTGTGAAATTGGCAGCTTCATACAAATACACAGTCACTACACTTTTCAGCAATTGTCTTAAGTGCTTTGAGAGGTTTTGGTGGTTTCACTGTAAAGTTCTCTCTGCGCTTCACTCCATTCCCCCATGGCCACGGCTCGTGGGAAGTGCAATCATTGGCCTGCGAATGTTTTACTGTGGACTCTGTGCCAGTGCCAGAGGGGGATTCCAGATTGTAAACATTATGAATGCTTCCTGGGAAAATCCCAGGGCCCTGAGAGCTACTGTGAGGAACAGCCAGGACTGGGGCACTCTGTGTGGGCCCATACCTCATACATGGCTTGGAGTCCCGGGAACACAAACCCCCCCCCCCCCCCCCCCCCCCCCCCCCCCTCAGACACTATGCTGCCGGGCTCACCAGACTGGCTGTGACAAGAGGCAAACTCAATCTAAAATCTGTTGCTGGAGGCATGTCCACACATTTTATTTATGTAGCTCCTTTCACATCAGGAGGAAAACATAAGGTCAATTCACTTTGCAATACAAGTAAACCCCGCTTAACGTCGTAGTTTGATTCTTGAAAAGTGCGACTTTAAGCAAAAAGACGTTAAGCGAATACGTTTTTCCCATAAGAATGAATGTAAAAACTGGAGTTAGGTTCTTCTGGACATTTTTCGTCAACATTTTCTTGTAAAAAAATTATGCTCACTCTCTGACTGGCTGCCCAGCTCACGCACTCGCTCCCTGACTGCCTGCCCAGCTCACGCACTCGCTGAGCTGCTGGCTGGCTGGCTCTCTCTCGCTGCTAGCCTGACTCACTCCCAGGTCCTACTGCCGTTGTGATGCCTTTCCACCCACTGGCGAACGACATAATAGAGAACGTCGCAACATGACATGAATATGTTCCCAATGTATCAGCAATGTAATAACGAAAGAATGTTAATCGAGTGGGGCCTACCTGTATATCCTGTGAAGCACTTTGAGACCCCTCAACGATGTGATAAGGCGCTATATCACCATAAATGCAAATACAGGTACCCCCGCCCCAACCGCGGCCTCGTCAACCACAAAACTCACGCATCCACGGTTTGCTAAATGTGACAACCCTTGCCAACCACGGCTTATAACCCTTGCTTATCCACGGGTTTTAACACTAACACTAGCGATTAGCGCTATTACCCAGTTGCATCAACCAGCCTCGATGTCGCTTCGCGCTAGCGTATAGCACTAGGACCCAGTTGCGATGTCGCAATCAACCAGCGACAACGCTGCTCTCTTGGGATTAAGGTAAATACAGTAACATGAATTTATTGTCGCTTCTCCACAGCCTAGCTAGTAAATTTGGGAGCATTGGCTGCCAGGATCTGCAGATCTCTCTCTGTGTGTAAGTGTATCATAGGCTGTAGAAGTCTCTCTCTCTGTATCTCAGGGTGAAGAGGGATCTCCATCTCTCTCTCTGTGAGTGCATCTCGGACTTTAGAAAGGTCTCTCTCTCACTTCTCTTCCCCCCCACCCCCCCCTTCTCTCTCTCTCACCTTTTCTCTCTTCTCTCTCTCTCTTCTCTGTCTGTGTGTAGACAGAGAAGTCAAGTCAGTCAGACAGCCTTGTGGATTGCTGCAGATGCGCCCAAACTTACTCCCCCTATCCCCATGTATGTTATAACTATGTGTTTTTATTGTGTTTAGTGCTACGAAACATGTTCCCCATAGGGTCCTGTATTTTCCAACCGCGGTTTTACCAACCACGGAGGTTTAGAGGAACGTATACCCCGCGGTTGGGGAGAGATACCTATATTACTATTAACACGGATTGAATGACTGTTGCATTTGACTCGTCTGCAACAAAAAGTGAAAATGAATTGTAAGAAAAGGCTGTGTGATTGCCCAGGTTGGTTGCCAAAAGACCGTCAGGCAGCCCTTGGGAACATTGATGGTTTCTTTTAGTTATTGAATTACTTGCATGATTCTTTAAATCCCAGTCGCTATTGGCAGACAGATGCATTTTATAATGGGTATGTGTTTTTAATATATAGAAATGTATATAAATAATCTGCAGGAGGTCGGACCTGGGGTGGTATATTTTGACAAGTTGCCCCTTTGGGAGCGGCCCAGCCCAGGAGCTGGGCCAATAGAAAAAAGTGGAAATATTTACCCAAATTTTTGGGACGTTTGACAAACTTTGCAGGAAATCGCAGAGATCGCTGGTGTTATTGAGAGACATATTTTGTGAAAACAACCCAGATTAAAATGATAGGCGTATATTTCCTGAACATGTAGTTTAAAATTCTAAAATGTTAATTGGAATAGTACAGTACTTACCAAGAATTTGTCGCGGGAGCTCAGTTTAGGTCAGGGGCCGGATAAAGCGGATTTTTTACATGCGCAACTTCCGCGATGCCAAAATACTCCATTCTTGCGGGACCAACGCTGCTCCATTCACAGTAGCAGCATCAAACAAATGGCGCATAGAGGCCTGGGGCCTAGCACACTGGGTGTATAGATCTTTTTACGGAGGAGGATGTTGGTAGTGGATTCTACAGAACAAATGCACAAGCACTTTTCTAATGGCGCTGGCTATGACATTCGGTCTCTCAGAATAACTCCTGGCTTCATCTTGCCACTGCTTGGGACGTCGTCCCGACGTGAAACAACAACAAAATTACATTTATAGAGCACCTTTCACATCGGAAAGACGTCCAGAGGTGCTCTATAAATGTAATTTTGTCGTTGTTGTTGCTTATGACAGCATAGCCAGGCCTGGCACGTCGGCAAGACACGGGAAGGACGGACCAGTCATTGCAGGTAGGGAATCCTTCCACTCAGCTCCTGTTAACCCTGTAAGACAAAGCCTTGGTCATAGCTGGACGAGCAGCAGGAAAGCTTGTCAGACAGAGATATCAATGGCATGTTACAGTTTTAGCTGGTTAAACTCCAGCAGTTACCCCAGCACGCACTGTAGGGTTTTCACGTCTTCTAAACGCACTCCAGGATCAAAACCCCAAACGCATAATACTGCAGATGCTGGAAATCTGAAACAAAAGCAAAAATGGCTGGGAACACTCAGCGGGTCAGGCAGCATCTGTGGAGAAAGGAAAAGTGAGTCAACGTTTCGGGTCCACCACCCTTCGTCAGAACTGGGGCATGTTGGGACGGAGAGGCTTTTAAGGACTAACAGAGAGGGAGAGGCAGAGCAAGGAAGACAAAGGAGAAAATGAGATAGAGGGCAGGAGATAATGGGTTAAATAGGTGTTAATGCTGTGAAACAAAGGGGGAATTGCAACAAACCTGGAGACAGGAGGTGTTAATAATGTTAAACAGAATGGGAGTGAAAAGAACAGGCAAATCAGATTTTCACAGAAGAGGTGGAAGGTGAGCTGTTATGGCCTGAAATTATTGAAATCAACATTAATGTCAGAGGGCTGTAAGGGACCTAGCAGATAGATAAGGTGCAGTTCCTCGAGCTTCCGCTGCAGTTCATTGGAGCAGCGTAGGGACCATGGATGGAGAGGTCAGACTGCGAGTGGGAAGGAGAGTTGAAATGGCAAGAAAACCAGTAGGTCAGGGTTGTATTTGCAGACAGAGCGGAGGTGTTCGGCAAATCGGTCACCCAGTTTGTGTTTGGTTTCCCCAATATAGTATAAAACAATATATTCTGTTAATGACCAGAACTGCCTTTCACCACCTTCACAACATTGCCAGCCTCCGCTCCTGCCTCACCCTCGGGCTGCTTAAAGCCTTGTCCATGCATTCGTCACATTAAGGCTCGCTATGCAAGCTCCCGCCTCGTCGGCCTTCCTGGTTCTTCTCTTCCTCTCCCGCGACCACATCACTCCCATCCTTGCCCAGTGCCATTGGCTCCCCATCCCCCAGAGGATCGAATTCAAGATCCTCAACCTCACTTCAAAGCCATTCACGACTTTGCCCCTTCCTATATCTCCGATCTGCTGTACCCCTATCAACCTGCCCGCCCCCTCTGTTCAGCAGGCTTTGGTCTGCTCCATGTCCCCCGCCCTACCATCAGTGGATGGGTTTTCAGTCTCTGCCCCCATACTCTGGAACTCCATCCCATAGTCCCTTCACCTCGCTTCCTCCCTTGCCTCCTTCAAGGCTTGTCTCAAGACCCTTTTCTTCAATTGTGCCTTCTGCTGCCCTCCCAACTCTCTCCCACCCCTCCTAACTCTCTCCCACCCCTTCCCCCCTACCCTGCCCCTCTCCCTTGTTCAGGTCCCGACTGTTCAGCGCCTTGGGATGTCCTCCTGACATGAAAGCCGCTCTATCAATGTAATTTTGTTGTTGTTGTCAAGCCTTGTCTCCTGCCAACTGCACCTAATAGTTTCTAGAATTAAGTAAGGAGGATGCATCCCTCACCGAAAGAAGGCGTATTCTATCTCAGGAATTTCCTTGTGTAGGTGGGATGTACATGAGTATCTCAGTTTGATTTGGATACTCTTAAGCATGATGATGGCTATCCATATTTATCAGTCAAAAGATTCAGAATAATTATGGAAAGGGATAAGGAACGATCACAGGTGAGGACACTCAACTGGAAAAGGGCTAATTTCAATGAGTTGAGGTGGGACCTAGCCAAGGTGGATTGGAAAGAAAAATTGGCAGGTAAGACAACTAACGAGCAGTGGGCAGCGTTCAAAGAGGAGATAGTTCAGGCACAGGTCAAAAGCATCCCCACAAAGGTGAAATGTAAGGCATCCAAACCTCCCTGGATGACTAAGGAAATCGGGGCCAAAATAAAACAAAAAAAAGAGGCTTATGATAAGTGTCAGGCTCAAAATTCAGAAGGGAACAAAGCAGAATATAGGAAGTGTAGGATAGAACTAAAAAAGGAAGTTAGAGGGGCAAAGAGACTGCATGAAAAACAATTAGCGAGTAAGATTAAGGGGAACCCTAAGGTTTTTTACCAACATATTAAGAGTAAAAGGTTGGTGAAGGAGAGGGTGGGGCCAATTAGGGACCTAGGAGGAAATCTCATTGTGGAGGCAGAGGGCATGGCTGATGTACTGAATGAGTACTTCGCCTCTGTCTTCACAAAAGAAAAGGATACAGCCAATGCCATGGTATTAGAGGAGAGGGTAGGAGAAATGGATAGAATAATTATAACCAGAGAGGAAGTTCTAAAAAGGTTGACGTTGCTCAAGGTGGATAAGTCACCTGGTCCGGATGGGATGCACCCTAGGTTACTAAGTGAGGCACGGGAGCAAATAGCAGGGACTCTGGCCACGATCTTTCAATCTTCCTTGGACACAGGGGTCGTGCCAGAGGACTGGAGGATAGCTAATGTTACTCCCTTGTATAAAAAGGGGCAGAAGGACAAGCCTGGTAACTACAGACCAGTCAGTCTAACGTCGGTAGTGGGCAAAATTCTAGAGTCCATAATCAGGGACAAGGTAGATCTTCACTTAGAAAGATATAGGCTAATAAAGGACAGTCAACATGGATTTGTTAAAGGCAAATTTTGCCTTACAAATCTGATAGAATTTTTTGATGAGGTAACGGAATGGGTGGATAATGGTAGCGCAGTTGATGTAGTTTACATGGACTTTCAAAAGGCATTTGACAAAGTGCCACATGAGAGACGTATTATGAAATTAAAGGCCCATGGCGTAAAAGGGACAGTGGCAGCGTGGATCCACAACTGGCTGCGAGACAGAAAGCAGAGAGTTGTAGTGAGCGGCTGTTTTTCAGATTGGAGGGAAGTGAGCAGTGGTGTGCCACAGGGATCGGTTTTGGGACCATTGCTGTTTGTAATCTACATCAATGATCTGGACTTGGGTGTACGGAGTACAGTTTCCAAGTTTGCAGATGACACTAAGTTAGGGAGAATAGTAAACAGTGAGGAGGATAGTAGCCATCTGCAAGAGGATATAGACAAATTGGTAAAGTGGGCAGACACATGGCAGATGAAGTTTAATGCAGAGAAGTGTGAGGTGATGCATTTTGGGAGAAGAAATGAAGGGAGGCAATATAGGCTAGATAGTACAATTTTAAATGGTGTAAAGGAACAGAGAGACCTGGGGATTTGTGTTAGTGACTCGTTGAAGGTGGCAGGACAGGTAGACAAGGCTGTTAAGAAGGCATATGGGATACTAGGCTTTATAAATAGGGGTATAGAGTACAAAAGTCAGGAAGTGCTGACTAACCTCTATAGGACTTTGGTGAGGCCTCAGCTGGAATACTGTGTTCAATTCTGGTCACCACACTACAGAAAGGATGTGAAGGCATTGGAAAGGGTACAAAGAAGATTTACTAGGATGGTGCCAGGATTGAGGGACTTCAGCTATGAGGAGAGGCTAGATAGGCTAGGGTTATTCTCTCTGGAGCAGAGAAGATTGAGGGGAGACCTAATAGAGGTTTATAAGATCATGAGGGGTTTCGACAGGGCAAATAGAGAAAAACTATTTCCACTCGTGGGTGAATCTGTGACTCGTGGTCACAGATTTAAAATAGTTTCAAGGCACAGTAGAGGGGAGCTGAGGATAAATTTTTTCACTCAGCGAGTTGTTCAAATCTGGAATGCATTGCCTGAAAAGGTGGTGGAGGCTGATTCGATAACAACTTTTAAAAGGGAATTAGATCTTTATTTAGGGAGAACAGGTCTATTAGGCTATGGGGAGCGGGCAGGGCAGTGGGATTGAATCGCTCTTTTCAAAGAGCCGGCACAGACTAGATGGGCCGAATGGCCTCCTTTTGTGCCGTAAAATTCTATGATTCTATGATTCTAATATTGGCTGAACGTTTTGTGTGGGGGCAGGCGGCACTTGAATTACCCCCAGTGTCTTCAAACACCTAATTCTACTTGCAATTAAAACAAGATCAACAACAACATGCATTAATATAGCACCTTCCATGCCGGGCAGAGTATCCGAGCGTTTCAAAGTGGCAGATTCCGAACTGGGGAAGGGGAGGTGGGTGTACGTGCGGCCGAAGAAAAAGGTCTTCAGGTGCGATCTGAAGATGGGAAACGAGGGGTTGAGGGAGGGAGTTCCGAAGTTTCAGGGAGTAGTGGCTGAAAGCACAGCCGCCAACGATGGAGCAGAGAATTCTGGAGGAGGCTGGACCCATTAGAGCGAAGACAGCGGATACTGCTGTGAGCACAGAGGAGGTTAGAGAGGTAGGGAGTTGCAGAGGCATAGAGGGATTTAAACAGGATCTTGAAGTGTGGATCTTAAAGTTGATCCACTCTGTGACAGTGTAGTTTGGCTAGGACTGGAGTAATCGGGGTACAAAGTTTGGTTCGGGTGAGAATGCAGGCAATGAAGTTTTGTTTTAGCTGAATTTTGTAGATGTTGGAGTGGGGAGCCGAGAGGTGACAAAGGCATGGACCAGGGTTTCAGCAGCTATCGGGACGAGGTTTTGGCAGAGACGAGCAATGTGGCGGAGGTGGAAGAAAGTAGTGTTAGACATGGACCCTATATGGGGAATAAAAGATAACTGGGGATTGAACCTGACAACTAATTTGCGCATGGGTTCGGAGAGTTTTAAGGACAGGTGACAGACACACGGCCGCACCGGTTTGCACACAATAAATGCACGCGAAATAATCACGGTTTTAGGTGTGGTGACATAAATTAAAGGGACATATAGAGAACTGGCTGTACTTTTCGTGATAATTAACTCACAGTTGTTTAAAATATAGTAAATTATCCTTTATTTCTCTCCCTTGTTTGCCTGCACACAATCCCTGGCATAACCTGCTCTCCCTGTCAGAGAAGCACATTCTTTGGGCGCCAATAATCCTGGCAGTGCAAAGCCTTAGGCAAGTTTCATTACTCTACGCAAAATTACTAGTCGATTGCTGGATTGCTTTCTGCAACAAAAAATATTGGTCATTCAATCTATGACTGTTTGTGGAACATTGCTGTGCACAATTGGTTGCTGTGTTTCTCCCATAAAATATACAATCAATCCACTTTGCAGTATCTTTAAGGATTATTATTATTATTAAAACAAGGATTATTATTACTCTAGCAGCCCAGGAGCAGAGAGGAATGAATGCAATTGCCACAGGTTATCACTTCCCTCCTGCGTTTTCTGTCCTCCATATTTCACACTATGAAACAGCAACCAAGACTAATAACGTGCATTTGTCCAGCACTGTAACACATCCAATATCTCAAAATACTTACTGTTGATTTGGTGGCTAGTTTTATAGGCAGGTATGGCAGTCAATAGGCACATTGCAACATCTCAAAAACATCCATGAGGTGACCAGCCAGTTTGTCTGAAGGATCGTTGGCCGTGGAAACGCTTACCTTTTCAACTAATAGTTATCTCCCACCTGAATATACTGACAGATTCTCAGTTTAATGCATCATAATAATAATCCTTGCATTTGATATAGCACCTGATCATATTATTGATGTCTCAAAGTGCTGCACAGGATTTCACTGTGGATCAAGTTTAAAATCCACGTAGTCACTTTTAACACCTCCACGACCTTGCTCCTCCCTACCTTTGACACCATACCAAGCTTTCTGTACCCTCCACTCAGCAAATGCTGGCCTGCTCCATGTCTCCTGTCCTGTCCGCCCCACCATTCGTGGTCAGGCTTCAGCTTTTCTGCTCTGGAACTCCATCCCCGAATCCCTCCACCTCGTGGCCTCCATCAAGGCCCATCTCAAAACCTTCCTCTTTAATGGTGCCTTCGGTCAGTGGATGGACTGTTATTTTGTGGCCGAAACACAGCAACCAATTGTTCACAGCACTATCCCAACAAAGGCGTAGATTGAGTGACCAAATTTTGTTTTTTTAAAGGAATTTGTAAGATTATATTTGCGAGGTTTGATGTTTTTTAAGGTTTTTAATTAATCTTTACAAATGTTTAGAATGTAACCTACCCGTAATCATTTAATAAGGTTTGTTTCAATTTCATCACTAGCTTAACAGGGGTTAAAAGTAGCTTTGCTGGACCAGTCGAGGTCAGCTTCTGATCAAAAGACTATAGCCTCAACACCTGCCTACCGCAAGGCTGCCCGGAAGTTGTCTATATCTCTCTCTCTCTCTGCAAAGCAGCCTACGAAGAATGGGGGCTATCTCTGTGACACGGGAAGGTGGAGTTAGAAACACATAAAAGATGTAACTTTGAAATAGTTGGAGTTGTGTAGAGGGTCAGCACACTTCGCAGTGGAATCACTATCGATTCTACTGTATCTAATGGTCTCAGTTTTAAGAGTAGTGAGATCCATAAGGGGGGCTTCTCCAGTCAGAGTGTGAAATTACCGCGGGTAATCTACATATTGATTGGTATGGTGGATAAAATGGATAATGTAATATCTTTTAATGCAGAGACTGTTGCTGCTTGTGTGCGAATAAAGACCTTGTCTTTGAACTTTGTGTCATCTCGAGCATTGAGTAAACTGGGGCTCCGGCAAACCCTATAGATAGTTTTCTCCTGGGGAGTGATCTGCCAATTGATTAACAACCATGTTCTGTTTACTGCTAGTTAAACAGAGGCATGTGGAGTAAGGAAACTTACACTAACCCCTAGGCAATGGTTTTATTTTAGTGTTGGTCCAGCTGAATGAAGTGCACTGGTCGTTCCACTCTTGTACCCTCCTATGATGTACTGCAACTATAAGCTCTGGTTAAAAGTCAATATAATTCAGTCCAGTTTGAGTTTGTCTGTCATGCCGCTCTCTCCCCCGCTCCCTCCCCAATGCACAAATGAATGTGTGTATCTGGTGGGTGGTGCGGTGGGGGAGCTTAGAGTCTGGCAAGTCACCAACGTGAGATTCCCCCTGCAACACTGCAGACACTGTAACTTGATACAGTGTTAACGCTTTGTGCCTGGAGGTGCTGATCTGTCAGCCTGAGTTCCGTTTCCCACAGTGCCATAAATATTAATGGTCCTTTATAATTCATATCCAGCCCACCTTGGTTAGAATCCATATCACCACGGCTGCAGCTGGCAATTGTACACATACTTGCACAGCAAAATAGATTTGTCTTTTAAATCAGCTGGAATACTGTGTTCAATTCTGGTCACCACACTACAGAAAGGATGTGAAGGCATTGGAAAGGGTACAACGAAGGTATACTAGGATGGTGCCAGGATTGAGGGACTTCAGCTATGAGGAGAGGCTAGATAGGCTAGGGTTATTCTCTCTGGAGCAGAGAAGATTGAGGGGAGACCTAATAGAGGTTTATAAGATCATGAGGGGTTTCGACAGGGCAAATAGAGAAAAACTATTTCCACTCGTGGGTGAATCTGTGACTCGTGGTCACAGATTTAAAATAGTTTCAAGGCGCAGTAGAGGGGAGCTGAGGAGAAATTTTTTCACTCAGCGAGTTGTTCGAATCTGGAATGCATTGCCTGAAAAGGTGGTGGAGGCTGATTCGATAACAACTTTTAAAAGGGAATTAGATCTTTATTTAGGGAGAACGGGTCTATTAGGCTATGGGGAGCGGGCAGGGCAGTGGGATTGAATCGCTCTTTTCAAAGAGCCGGCACAGACTAGATGGGCCGAATGGCCTCCTTTTGTGCCGTAAAATTCTATGATTCTATGATTCTATGATTCTAAATCCTCCCCCAAGCTACACGTTGTTCCTGGAGCCTGCACTTCCGCTGGACTTTCCAACGCGTTGGGATGTCAGTGCTTTGCATCAGGTTCCGTAAAACTATCTCCCCACTCCTTGCCCGGCTCCACTGGCTCCCCATCCCGCAGAGGATTGAGTTCAAAATCCTCATTCTCACTTTCAAAGTCCTCCACTCAACCTTGCTCCTTCCTACCTCGGTGATCTGCTAAGCCGTCCGTTCCCCCCACTTCAGCGGACTCCGGTCTACTCCATGTCCCCACCTCCCACCCTCCCTCACCTGCTACTGCTTGTTCGCTCAGACGGTTAACATTCTGTAACTATTTCTCCCATTGTCCTGGTCAACAAATGTTCCAGATTAATCTGTCAAGCACCTCTCATGTACGTGTGCGACTTTGCAGTGCCCAGATTGTCTGCAGGGTTTGCCTACGAAAACCATCACTGTACTTGACATGAATTACCTGAGAGAGCCACTGAGCCGCCGCTTATCCACTGTGACTTGATAAGTCTCCAAAAATGCATGTTTGTAAACTTTATCTCTGGAGAGAATTGAACAGCCGCAGAAAGGAGTCATTTCCTGAGAGTCAGGTGGACAGCAGGGATTCAGTCTTGTTCTGTCTAGAGGTTTCAGCTGTGGGTTCTGTTTCGCATTAGTCCAACCCAGAGGATCCTGCAGAGAGTTAACAGAACTCGTAACACTTTGCCCAAGCAGCTGTTGAGGCTGAGATCTCAATAACAGCGTATAACAGGGAGTCAGATCAATTTTAGAACAGACACAATGGTGGAGGAACCGTGAAGATGAACAAGTGAGGCCTGCCTATCCTCTTTACGATTTCAGGTGTCAGCCTGCCTCAGTTGGTAGCACTTTTGCCTCTTAATAGAGATAATATTCCTAGCGTTTGATATAGTACCTTATCACATTGTTGAGGCGTCTCAGAGCGCTACACAAGGTATACTGTGCTATAAAATGGATTGACTGTGTATTTTGTGGGTGGAAATACGTCAGCTAATTGCACACAGCGTTCTCCCACAAAGAGCCAGGGAGAGACCAATCTTATTTGCTGCCTAGGAGAGAGAAACTATCTCATCTTTTCAAATAGCCCCACGGGATGTTTAACGTCCACTTAAACAGGCAACAACAATTTGCATTTATATAGCTCCCTCCAAGCCTGGCAGTGCCTCAGAGTGCTTCACAATGACGGAGCCCGAGGCCGAGTCAGTGGGAGGGGTAGGTGATACTAAGCGGGGTTGAGGGAGGGAGTTCTGAAGTTATGGGGCGTAATGGTTGAAAGCACGGCTGCCGATGGTGGAGTGGAGGATGTGGGCGACAAGGAGGAGGCCACACTCAGTAAAGCGGAGGCAGTGGGTACTGCTGTGAGAAGAGAGGAAGCTAGAGAAGTAGGGGGTGCAGAAGAGTGGAGGGATTTTAACACAAGAGTGAGGATCTTGAAATCGATCCGTTGACAGGGCGCCAGTACAGTTTGGCAAGGTCTGGGGTAATCAGGGCATGAAGTTTGGTGCGGTTGAGATTCGGGCAGCAGAGTTTTGTGTGAGCTGAATTTTGTGGATGGTGGAGGAGGGAAAACTGGTGAGGAGGGTGTTGGAGTGATAATAAATATAATAATAATCCTTGCATTTGATATTTCGCGCTTTTCACATCTTCTAGACATCTCAAAATACTTCACAGAATATACCAATTCGTTAATGTTGTTTTTTTGAGGGATTATTATCAGGTGTGCGGAGTAAGGAAAGTGTTGCCCAAGGCTTCACCGTCCTTGGAGTAGTCCAGCCGAGAGATGACATGGACCAGAGTTTTGGCAGCTATTGGGGTGAGATATTGGCGGAGACTGGCAATGTGGCGGAGATGAAAGAAAGCGGTGCTGGTTAGGGACCGGATGTGAGTGAGGAAGAATAACTGGGGAATCGAACCTGATGCCTGTACTTTGGATTAGCGTCTCCTGCAATATATCTCTCCCCGGACTACATTGGATGGGATAGGATTTTACTGAACAACCTACTTTATCTGGCGGATCGTCAGCCAGTTCTCTTTTCCTGTCGCATCCGTCAGGGGATTTTTTTTTAACATCCCCTGACGCATGGGCGAAATAATACCTTGGTTTAACGAAGGAACCTCTGACAATGAAGTGCCCCTCTCCCTTGAAATTGGATTCCAAAGTATCTGTTTGGTTGGAGCCTCACCGGCTGTTGACATCCTTGTTTTTCTGTGCGAGCCCCAAGCTCTCAACATTAAGCTCTCCACTTTAATCCGCTGGCACCTTGTGCTGCACGTACACATTTGTTTACGCTGCTGAGAAATGTTCTTTTTTTATTGAATACCTGCTTGTAAACAGACAGTGCGCCTCCATAGCCCATTAACAGGCTGTTAAAACTTCCATTTATTAAAAGTAAATGGTGTGGAAATGAATGGGTTATGAGGCTTGGAACAAACTCAAATGTTTTTAATGTATAAAAGGATTAACTCCTAAGTGAGTGTTTTTTTCAAACGAGAACGTAGGAAAAACGAGGATGGTGTTTAGTTGGTGAACATTGCCTCCATGTGGGGTTGCCCAAGCACCCTTAACAATCTCTCTCTCCTACTCCTCTGTCTAATTGGTTGACTGCAGAACTGGTCTGTGTTGGAGTAAGTTATTTTGAGTACTTGCGATGGTAAATTGCAGTGCTGGCATTAGAGCGCAGTTAATCACCTCCCATGTGTTGGGAAAGGAAGTCAACAATTCCATTAGAAAGTGCACAGAGATTTTCTGTAGAGAAGGCCATGTGGAGTCCTGTAGAGTAGCGGTTAGAGCACTCGCAAGCGAGAGGATCCGGGTTCAATTCCCGGGCAAGATGAAACCATAGGATTATTCCACACACCATTTTACCTAGCAGTAAATCTAAACCCGGTTGTTACTAGATAAGCAGATTGTTGCCTTGAGGGCCGCGGGTTAGCCACCAATGGTCTAAGATCTTTATCTGCCTATTGCAGGATGTGCGGGTGGGGTGGGTGCTGTTGAAAAAGTGTGTCATAAGGCAGGTTTTAAAGATGGGGATTGCATGTGAGCCTTATAACTCGAGGTATTATTATGAAACCTGAAACACACAAAATGTGATCCTGAGGAGAAACTTGCCCCTCGCTCCATCTGCAAACCTGTGTTTTAGAGCATTGGTATGTGTGTGGTGTGGGAGGGGCTGACAAGAGACGAAGAAAGGCCTCGCCATGCCTTGTGACATAGATTTCCGTCTACGTCTCTGATTCCCAGCTGCCCACACACTGAAGCTGCTTTCAGTCACACAGCCTGTGTAGCTGTGTCCGATTAATGGCAATATTAGCATGGATTAGATGAAGCTGATTTAAAGCGTGGCCCTCCGGCTGAATGCCATCGTAGTGGAGAATGCAGCCGTTGGCTCGCTAATTTATGTGTTCTTAATCTTATCGAAACAATCTTTACGGAGCACCTCAGACCTCAGCGTGATGACTTTCTGTGTCCAGGATTCTTTTGACAGCACAAAGCCCTTTGTGACAGATGACAAGCACCCTATTCTTCTTCTTTTCTCCCCCACCCCGCCCCCACCACTGCAATAATCACTCTCCCACACACACAAACACACACATACACACACACACAAACTCACTCACATTTAATCACATAAACACTCACACTTGCTGATACACTCACGCGCCTTACAAGCAATTACATTTGAATAGCACCTTTCACGTCGGGGGGATGTCCCAAGGCGCTGGGCAGACAGTATTTCAGACCCGAGCTAGTGGTCGGGATTGTGGAGGGAAGGAGGTTGATAGAAGAGCCTTTCGTTAATCAGTGAACCCCCTGGATGGACTGTAAGTATTCGGAATTTGGACTGGGTCCCCACCAAAAAATCTTGGGTGCCACCACATGGATAGATTCCCAACACACTCCCTGACCTCACTGTGCTCGTTGGCCTTTGGTGGCCAGAGATAAAGATTTTGACTCGGCTTGAATCCTGTGAGCAGAACCTAGTTTGTTCGCTATCCCCTGCTCCCGGGATACAAACAGGTAAACGTCAGTCCCTGCACTTATCAGCTAAACAAAAAGCCAGTACCATTGTAATTGCACTTAGCCAGAAAATAAGATCTTCTGTACAAATTCAACATGGCCTCTTTATTCTTGTCCCTAGCTATAAGCACCACGACTCCATTGGCATTTTAATGTTTTATCCAATGGGTCATTGCCTTCAGTGACTTGTGAATTTGTGCTCCTTTATAACAACCCCTTTAATCTTTGCCCCCTTTGTTATAATGATAATAATCCTTGCGTTTGATATAGCTCCTGATCACGTTTTCGGGACGTTTCAAAGTTCTAGGTGCTTCCTAGGTATCTTACCTCATATGGTGGTCGTAGAACTTCATCTGCCACTTGTCTGCCCAGAAAGCCATTATCCTCTCAATAGCACAACAGTGTCCCACAGATAGTGACTTGCTTCAAATAAAATGTATGTTTTTATTTGGAAGGGGGGTATTATCCCGGAAAGTGATCCACCATTCAACTAACAACCGGGTTTCTATTTATTGCTAGGTAAGCAGAGGCGTGTAGAATACTGAAACATAAGGAAAGTTTCCTTGCCCTTCCCAGGAATCGAACCCAGGTCCTCTTGATTCCATGGCATATGTGCTAACCACTACGCTGCAGGACTGAACATGTGGAAGAGGGTGACAAAGCTTCATTTAGGAAAATGCACAAGTGTTGGAACATTCAGCAACAAGGCCAGGTGGAATGAAGCCAAGGTACTTAAGAAATTGAGGGTCGAAAAGAGAGCCTGAATATTTCAATAGCTCCTTAAATACAGGTGTTAGCACCAGGAGACTATCAAAACAACTTCACTTTTATTTCAGCCTGTGTCAGAAGATTGAAACTGGCAATGATTAAGGTCCGAGAGTTATAGATTTGGGAATGGGGTGGAAGAGGAGGGGGTTAGGTAAGGAATGTTGTTGGTTGTTGTAAAGGAAGCAGTTCATAAACATCCTAGTGAAGTGAAAGGCAGTCTCGGTATTCTGTGAGGATGCACAGCCAGTCTGGTCTGACAACACACTGACAGCACAATTTGCCTGTCTCCCCCCTCCCCTGTCATCACCACCATATCCTCCATGAAGCCCACCACCTGCTCCCTGGACCCCATCCCCACCCCCTCTCCTTATCACCCAGCTCCACCCCCTTGCCCCACTACTTGCAGACACATTCAACCTGTCCCTTTTATCCGGCATCGTTCCACCCCCTTCAAAACAGCCACCATCAACCCCTTCCTTAAGAAACCTTCCCTCGATGTGTCGCAGCTCTCAAGCTACCGGCCCATCTCCAACCTCTCTTTTCTGTCAAAGGTGCTTGAAAGAGTTGTTGCCTCCCAGCTTCGCTCCTTTCTCTCATCCTACACCATCCATGAGCTCCTCCAATTGGGCTTCCGCGCTGCACACAGCACGGAAACTGCTCTGGTCAAGGTCACAAATGATATCTTGACCATCAGTGACCAGGGCTCCCTCTGCCTCCTCAACCTCCTCGACCTATCCGCCACCTTCAACACGGTGGACCACTCAATACTCCTCCACTGCCTCTCCTCCCACCTCAACCTTCAAGGTTCTGTCCTTGACTGGTTCTGGTCCTATCTTTCACACCGCCTCCACTTAGTGTCCGCCAACGTTTTTTCTTCCAGCCCCCGCACTGTCTTGTGCAGCGTTACTCGGAGCTCTGTCCTTGGTCCCCTCCTCTTCACCCTCTACGTCCTCCCACTCGCTGACATCATCCGCAGACATGGGGTAAATTTCCACATGTATGCGGATGACACCGAACTCTACCTTTCCACTTCCACCCTCAACTCCAGGACTACCGGCATCCTGACTGACTGCCTGTCTGACATTGAGTCCTGGACGAGAGACAATTTTCTCCAGTTGAATGTCCGCAAGACTGAGGCCCTCCTGATTGGCTCACGTCAGTGCCTCCGCACCTCAGGCGCTGACAGCATCAGCATCAGCATCCAAGGCTGTACTCTCCACCTCTCAAAGCCAGTGGGGAACATGGGCGTCTTGTTCTGAACTGACCCTGAACTGTCCTTCCTCTCCCACATCCGCGCCATGACCAGTACTGCTTTCCACCACCTTCACAACATCACCAGACTCCGCCACTGTCTCACCCCTCAGGCTGCCGAAACCCTAGTCCATGCATTCAAGGCTCGATTATGGAAACTCCCTCCTTGTTGGCCTTCCTGGCTCTTCTCTCCACATGCTGCAGATCATCCAGAACTTTGCAGCTCTTGTCCTCTCCCGCACCAAGCTCTGCGACCGTCTTCACTACCACCCTCTCCCGGCTCCATTGGCTCCCCATTTCCCAGCGGATCGAATGCAACATCCTTGTCCTCACTTTTAAGACCATTCACGGCCATTCCCCCTCCTATCTCTGACCTGCTGTCCCCTCCGTTCAGCGGGCTCCGGTCTGCTGCATGTCCCCCGCCTTACCCGACCTACCATCGGCGGACGAGCTTTCAGTGTCTCTGCCCCCATATACTCGAACTCCATCCCACTCCCTCACTCCCGCCCTCACCTCCTTGAAGGTCGGTCTCAAGACCATCCTGTTCGACTTTGCCTTCTGCTGCCCTCCCGAACAATATCCCTCCCCGCCTAATTCTCGTCTGCCACTCTCCCCCGCCCCCCCTATGCTGCCCCTCTCCTTACTCGGGTCCCTACCTGACTATTCAGCGCCTTGGGACATCCTCCCAACGTGAAAGGCGCTCTATGAATGTAATTTTGTTGTTGTTGTTATACAGCACCTTTCGCATAGGATAATGTAGAGGCCCATAGCATAGTGGTTAGCATGCTTATCTCGCAAGAAGGATCCGGGTTCAACTCCCAGCTGGGGTGCAATCTTTAAATCAGATTTTCCATGACTTATACAGTTTGCCTGGAACTCGGACATGTAAATCATATTAAATATTATAGTCCTGACCGATACGTCTTATATGAGGTCTTACTGTATTGCTGACTTTGCAACGGATGCTGCAATAAAGTGGCATTCTTTCCTCCGCCCCGCGTACTCTGTGCTATATCGTCTCCCACTGTGTTTGATATCTTGCCATCCAGTTGCCGCGCTTCAGCTGCTCTTGGCAAGAGAGTGGCATAAAAATGCTACTTGTCTGAATTATCCCATTTATTCCCACCACTCCCACTGCACACGGCCACTGGAAGCATTTAATGCCTCTAAATCCATCACCAAATTCCATTTGATGCTTTGTTTTGTTCATGGGACATTATGATACAGATTGTTCTGATTTCTTTAATATATGTGTAAGAAAGTGTGGCAGGTATACCTGATAGCCTGGAACACACTTTGGAACTATTCTGAGTGAGGTTATTCTGAGTAACCTTTTCCTTCATTGTGGAGTTCTGTAACGTAGTGGTTAGCACACTTGCCTTACAGCAATTTGATTCCTAAGCAAGGCGAAATCTTAGGCAGGTTCCTTTACTCCATTTGCCTCTGTTTAGCAGTAAATCGGAACCTGGTTGTTAGTGGATTGGTGGATCACACCGAATATGCGGGAGGAAGGATAATTGGGGGTCGAACCTGACGCCTAAAGTGCTTACAGGTTCGGAGAGTTTTAGAGGCATGTTGGGTAGATGGAGGAGGTGAGAGCTGTGGGACTGAAGACGTCGACGAGAGCCAAAGAATATGAATCCAGGTGGAATTTCTCATTGCTTCCATTCCCTGTGATTTCACACAGCCTGAACACATCTGAATGTCTCTCTTTGTGTTGATAGTAATCTGCTTCCTCTCTCTCCGTGACCCAGGTCAGCCATTGCCTGTTGAAACACACACTGACTGCTCATCAGATGGGTTCAGGTGGGAAATGCCACCCGCGAAGTAACATTCCTTCTTCTTATCTGATGAGTGGTTGGCTATGTGTTGATCTCACCAACTGTAGTGGAGAGCCCATTATCAGCCCTAATTGGTCCCATTGTGGATAAGCAGACCGTGTGGATAATTGAACTCCCAAGCAAAATACAAATTGGCTACCACCCTAGTACAAGATTATTCTGTCAGGAGATAAACTGTCACTGTAATCCCACGCTGTGTTAACCCGGCTGAGTTGCCTTTCTTTCTCTGACACGACCTCCTGTTCCTCTCACACACTGAGAGAGGTAAACTCTCTTCTCTCTTCAAATAGTGCCACAGAATATGTAACGTCCACCAAAACAGGCAGACTGGACCCCAGTTTAACATCTCACTCGAAGGACAGATTTGCACACAGTCATTCTGCAGCATGCAATGCTTTAGTAACTCATTGCTCACACCATTTATATTAAGAAATAGTAACCTTTACATCTGATTTTAGTGTAACCGATAATAATAATCCTTTCACTTGATACACTGCCTTATCCACTGTCCTTGAGTATTTTGTGTGTGAAATGCAGGAGTCAATTGCACACAGCAGTGTCTCACAAACAGTTGTGGACCGAGTGACCAAATATTTATTTATTTATTTTATTTGAAAATATGGGTGCCTTTTTCTAAGCAAACACAGCAGCCAATTTGCGCCCTGCAAGGTCCCCACAAACAATCCCGGTAATCGGGGTTACGTAACTATTGGTAAATCTCAACAGAGCAAAGAATTCATGCCAACTGGGTGGACCATTTGGCCCATCAATCCTGTTCTGCAATTCCGTTGGTTTCCAGCAATTCTTTATCTCTTTTCCCACTTCATAGACTCATAGAATCTTACAACACAGAAGGTAGCTATTCGACCCATCATGCCTGTACCGACTTTTTGAAACAATTATCTAACTTGTCCCACTCTCTCACTCTTAACCCCATAGCCATGACATTTTTTTTGCCTTTTTTAGTACCTGTCCAATTTGCTTTTGAAAGCTACTATCAAATCTGCTTCCATCACCAAGCAGTGCATTCTAGATCATAACTCTCTAAATATAATTCTCCTCCCCTATGATTCTTTTGCCAATTCAATCTGTGTCCCCTGGTTACCAACCCAACCATCAGAGGAAGCTCTCCTGATTTACCCCTCATCATTTTGAACACCTCTATTAAATCTCCCCTCAACCGTCTCTGCTCTAAATAGAATAATCATAGTTTCTCTAATCTCTCCATATAAATGAAGTCCCTCATCCCTGGTACCATTCTTGTAAATCTCCTTTGCACCCTCTCTAAGCCCTTGACATTTCTCTGCTTTATCGCCATGTCTCTTGCCCCCTCACCCCCAGACTCTTCTTCACCCCAGACATTCTCCCCTCCCCTCACCCCCAGGTTCTCCCACTCACCCCCAGTCACTCTTAATCATACCCAAAAACTGCATCACACCCCCAGACACTCCTCCTCCACTCCCAGACATTCCACCTTCACCCCCAGACACTCCCACCTCACCCCCCCAGACAACAACAACAAAATTACATTAAAAGAGCGCCTTCCACTTCAGGAGGACGTCCCAAGGTGCTGGAACACTCCGACCTCACCCCCAGACGCTCCCCCCTCATCCCTAGGTTCTCCCTCTCACCCCCCAGACCCAATCCTTTTAGGACCCATTAATTGATTGTGTCTTTGGGCCTTTGTTGGGGGTGGGGAGGTTGAATCCACTCCCGACTCTTGAGTTTGTGTGATGAGTGTTTGTGGATCACAACTCGTGTGCCTGTGTCGCAGCCTGAGAAGCTGGCTTCTGGCTTTAGAGGAGTCTAACAAACTCCTTGACCCCCAGTGTCAGCGTTTGACGTCACCCGAGCAGCCTCGGGGTGGGTGGTGGGGGGGCGGGGACTTTTTTGCTTTCTGTGGAGCTGTTGACCTACTTTAGTCAAAGCCTTCTGACTTTGCACAAGTGGAAATCACAAAGCAGCAAAACAGATTTCTTTTGCACTTTCACCAGTTCCAAGTCACATCCACTAACAACAGTAGTTTGAGGATTCAACATTACATTACAATCCAAATTACATTTGCCTAGCGCCTTTCACATCGAAAGGACATTCCAAGATGTGGGACATTCAGGCATTTGGACCAGAACTGGAGGATTGGGAACGTGGAAGGTGGAGGGTAAGAGCATGGCCAAAGGCACAGTCGAAGAGGGGGCTTGCCTTGAAGGGAGTGAGGAAATGTGGGATGGAGTTCCAAAGGAGGCATAGATTTGAGGTAGAAATGGATACAAAACCAGACATGTACCCCCCTTCTCCCCCCCCCCCCCCCCCCCATCAACGCTAGATATATCCCCTCACCCCCAGACAGTCCCATCGCCCTCACCCCCAGACACTGCTCCCTCACCCCGAGACACTACCGCTTACCTCCAAACACCGCCCTCACCACAGACATTGCCCCTTACCCCAGACACTTCCCTGGGTTTGATTCCTGTTCAGGGTGAAACTTTCGGCAGGTTTTCTTACTCCACACACTGGTGAGTCGATTGGTGAAAGGCGCGATACACGTGTAATTCTGTTGTTGTTGGTGGATCGCTTTCCAGGGGGAGTAATCCCTCAAAACAAAATACTAATTTGGTCGCTCAATCCATTACTGTTTATGAGACATTGATGAGCTGCCATATTTCACCTACATAATAGTCAATTTACTTTACATTGTATTCTGTGGAGGGCTTTAGACATCTCAACTATGCGATAGGGGGTTATATCAAATGAAAGCATTATTATAATGCGGTTGGACTCCGAGCAAAGGAGAGCTGAGGTTTGACCACACAGACAGTGAAAGGCTAGAGATTTTCAGTAAGTCTGGGGGCAGTATGACCGTTTAGCCTGTTATCCTGCGTATCTCGCCTGTTTTTTTTCCACAACAGTTTTTGAGCTTTTCTCAGTGCTTCAAAAGGAAACAGACAAACGTTCCTGCTAACCACAGGACAAATCTGCCTTTGGCTCAGAGGAGCAGCACTAAAATAGTACAGTGCAACATGACTACATCCTGAAATAGTTTCCAATAAACAACCGTTGTGATCAGCGCAGGTGATATGACACGTGCCTCCTCGCTTGTGGGAGGTTAAACTGGTTCAGTTCAGGACTGTGGAGTTTTCAAAGAATGTAAATATGGAATTTCATCAACCACGTTTAGTTCCCATTGTTTCTGTCTCATGAAGCCTGTGGGATAAGGAAGGTGACTGATAAAAAGTGAGCAAACATTTCTCAAGCTAGGAAAGAAAGCAAATTTTTCGCTGCTTAACAGCGAATCCTCCCATTCAGGCTCTTGTTAATTCCGCCATCCTCACCCAATTCCATTGGCTCCCCATCACCCACATGATTCAATTCAAGATCTTGGTCCTCACATTTAAAGCCCTCCATGGCCTCGCCTCATCCTACCTCTGCGACCTCCTAACCCCCTACCAACCTGCCCATCCCCACCGCTCAGCAGGCTCCGGGATTGCTCCATATCCCCCGATCCACCCACGCCATCATTGGCAGGCGAGCCTTCAGCTACATTGCCTCCAACCTGTGGAACTCCACCCACAGTCCCACTGCTTCATCCCCATCCCTGTGTCATCTTGTTCTATTGTCTTCCATAACATAATGGACTGACAAAGCCAAATACATCTCTCACAGCTTGTTTCAACTCCTGTATAGTCTTGTATCAGTGTGTGTGGAGTGGGGAACATGTTCATATGCAGTTTTGTCCTGAGCTGTGATCTCTATTTGTGCAGGTACCTTACTCGCTGGTCCACTGACTCGGTGAAACCTATCTGGAAGAGGGGTCTGAAGTGGCGTAAGGTGTACATGTCAGTGGGGGACCCTCTCCTCAAGGATAACGTGGTGTATGGGAAGAAGCCCATGTACCTAAAGCATTGAAGGTGGCACACGGTGATGGTGTATCTGCATCCCCTGACCTCTGCCATCCAGTTTTGTATATATGACAGCAATAAAAACTCTTTGCAGGTTTGTGTATGTGTGTGAACAATTGCTAATTTATAGTAAATATACAGATTACAAATTGGAAAATAAGTACTGTTTTGTGTTGATTAAATTAAGCCAGCGCTGCCCACTGCTCACGGACTGATGCTGTTGGGTCTCACACCATGAAAGGGAAGTCAATGTTCTTTTCAGCCGTTCCCATGTACAGGGAGCCGAATTTACTGGTGTTGGGGACGTGGAAAAAGCAGTACCCCGGCCAGAGGAGGTTTCTGATCACCACCAGGGCACCTCGATCAAACTGTACACTCCACGACCCTGCAAACCATCAGCACACAAGGGAGTCAGCGACAGTGTCTCTTAGTGATAGCCTTCGTGTGTGTATCCACCTAGACACACACAAAGGCTCAGGTAAACACAACAGGCACACAGATAAGTACAGCCACTAAGGCAGACAGACACAAGCACAGAGACACGCAATTAGGTATGCAGACAGATACAAAATTACATTACATCGGCTGAAAAGAACATCTTTCATGTCGGGAGGACGGCCCAAGGTGCTGATACACAGGCAAAGAAACACACAGGTAGGCAGAGACAGATGGCCAAAGGCACAGTCAAAGAGGAAGTTTCCAAAATGGGCCTTGAAGGAAATGGGGGGTGGGTGATCCCACGGTGCTTAGAGCGAGAGGACACAAGCTTGTCGAGATGGGATGAGAGGCATTGGAGAAGCTAGAGTGTGGTCAACCATATTGAAGGCGACAGAGAGATCAAGAAGGACGAGGAGACAGAGAGCCCTGGTCACAGATGGACAGAATGTAAATTGTTTTGTAACTTACTCCATTAACCTCGGTCTCCAAGACTCGGAAAGTGACTGCTTACCTTTCAGAATATCATCCTCCACACAATCGAGGAAGTCGATGGACATGTCCAGTTCTGCTCTCTCCAACAATGATTTCTTCTTCAGCTGTGTGGGCTCCGTGAAGTGCAAGTAGGATCGCAACTTCCCCGCTTCGGAGTGCGACAGACCTGAGGAGTAGCCAGATATCATCATGAAAATAAGGCTTTCGCCACATACAGCCTCACCTATATAGATATGCACAACACATATATAGGACATTCAGACTAACTAGTCCACCCAGTGTTTATACACCACATAAACCTCCACTTTTCTATTCTCCTCTCCTACACCCCTTTATTCTCCTCTCCTATCCCCTCTTTCACCTCTCCTGCAACCCTCTTTTCCACTCTCCTACACTCTCGCCCCTTCTACTCCCCTCTCCCACAACTCTCTATTTGCCTCTCATATAGTCAGTTGGTTAAGTCAATTGATGGATAGCTTTGCCTGGCGTAATAATCCATTCAAAGAATGTTTTAAGAAAGTATAATAATAATTTGGTCACTTAATCCGTTACTGTTTCTGGGACACTGCAACACACAATTAGCTGCCGCATTTTGCCCAGAAAACAAGTCATTTCACTTTACAATATATTGTGTGAAGTGCTTTGAGACATCTAGAAGCCATGATAAGACACTATAACAAATGCAAGGATTATTATTATCTAAGCTTTCTTCTCTCCAATGCTACAAAATCCTTCCTACAATTGGTAATATAACAATCCAGATCTGGAAAAAGGTTAAATCCCCCAGAACACAAGTAACAATACGCTGCGAACACACAAGCTAGCGCTTTTTCATTCTTGAGAATAGATGACTCCAAAAGGACCTCAGACAGGGATAAATGGGACTGAGAAAGTACACCAGTAATGAGACATTAGGATTCCCTAAGATAATAATCCACAAAACTGGAGGGAAGTGTGCAGTGGCATCCCCCAGAGATCGGTTTTGTGACCACTCTTTAATCTACATTGATGATCTGCACTTGGGTGTAGGGAGTACAGTTTCCAGGTTTGCAGGTGATACTAAGTTAGGGAGAGTTAGTAAATAGTACTAAAAGTAAATAAATAAGTTAGTAAATAGTGAGGAGGATAGTAACCATCTGCAAGAAGATATAGGTAAAATGGTAAAGTGGGCTGACACATGGCAAATGAAGTTTAATGCAGAGAAGTGTAAGATGATACATTTTGGGAGAAGAAATGAGGGGAGGCAATATAGGCTAGATAGCACAATTTTAAGGCGTGTGAAGGAACAGAGAGACCTGAGGATTTGTGTTAGTGACTCTTTGAAGGTGGCAGGTCAGGTAGACAAAGCCATCAAGAAGGCATATGGGATACTAGGCTTTATAAATAGTAGTATAGAGTAAAAAAGTCAGGAAGTGCTGACGAACCTCTGTAAAACTTTGGTTAGGCCTCAGCTGCAGTACTGGGTTAAATTCTGGTCACCATACTATAGAAAGGATGTTAGCCTTTTGTTCCACTCCGAATTTTTCGACCTCCACTTTGTGTCTCACCCCTTCCCAAACACTCCCCTCCCAGCTCGGGTAATAGGCCTCCTGTGCAGCGCCTTGGGACGTCCTCCCGACGTGAAAGGCGCTCTATAAGTGTAATTTGTTGTTGTTGTAGAGCTTTGGTGCAAAGAAGGTTTACTAGAATGGTACCAGGATTGAGGGTCTTCAGTTATGAGGAAAGGCTAGATAAGGTAGGTTTATTCTCTCTAGAACAGAGAAGGTTGAGAGGAGACCTAATAGAGGTTTATAAAATCATGAGTGGATTCGACAGGGTGAATAAGGAAAAACTGTTTCCACTGGTGGGTGAATCTGTGACTCGTGGTCACAGATTGAAAATAGTTTCAAAACGAAGCAGAGGGGAGCTGAGGAGAAAATTATCCACTCAGCGGTTTGTTCGAATCTGGAATGCATTGCCTGAAAAGGTGGTGGAGGCTGATTCGATAACAGCTTTTAAAACAGAATTAGATCTTTATTTAGGAAGAACAGGTCTGTTAGGTTATGGGGAGAGCTGGGCAGTGGGATTGAATCGCTCTTTTCAAAGAGCCGGCACAGACTAGATGGGCCAAATGGCCTCCTTTTGTGCCGTAAAATTCTATGATTCTATGATAATAGAACAAGAGGACACAGGTTTAGGGGTTGTAAAGGGCAATTTCAGGACAGACACCAGGAAGGTTTTCTTTACCCAGATGATAATTAACGACCCAAACAGGTTATCAGGAAGGATGGTTGCAGCCAGGTCACTGGGACTCATTTAAAAAGAGGTCAATACTGTGGTGGGGGTGCAGTATGGTGAGGGTTCTGGAGGGATGAGATCAGATGAGCATCTTCATTCCAAACAGATCTTGTGATCATGTGAGGAAAGTCTGGTGTGCTGTGTGAAAGGATTCATCGCAATGAACAAATGATCCTTTTCCCATTTTCTGGGCCCTTATAAATCTTACGTGTTGGATGTTTCCTATATGATTCCCCCCCACCATCCACACACACACACATACACACACACACACACAGAGGGAGGGAGCAAGTTGGATGGGACCCTGGGATGGAGTTACAGATAGTGGTGACAACACACATCATGCTTTCTCCTGCAATTTAAGGGTTAATTCTAAATTGAAACTACTTTTAACCTTTAAAGATCCTATTCTTGCTGATGTACTCGTCCGTAGGTACTTTAATGAATGCTCCCCTGGGGATGATGGCCACACTTCTGTTGATGCTGGAGATCACAGAGGTTAGTCTCTCCTCCTCTTTTATTCGTGGCTTTTTAAAAATAAAATGAAAAAAAAATTCAGTTCTCCTTCAAATACAAAACTCGATCACAAGAAAATGGAAGCTACAACAAAACAATTTTCATTTACAGAGCGCTTTTCACATCTGCTGCACACTCTGGGGTCCCCAAGCCTTGGTTCTTGCTAACCTGCGCCTAATACATTCCGGAATTAGGTAACAAGGATGCATCCAGAGAGAGAGTGTACATACCATTCCAACAATCTATCTCTGGGATTTCCATGTGTAGGTGTGAGGGTTCGAATTCTCAGGTTGGTTTGGATTCCCCGAGTGTCAGACACCCGACTTTTGATCGAAACAAACTCGAACCTCAAGGAGGGATTACTACCTTTCCAGGGAAAGTGATCAGCCAATCGACTAACAACCAGGTTCCTACTTACTGCTTGGTAAACAGAGGCATGTGGAGTAAAAAAACACTTGCCATCGATTTTGCAACCCCAGCCACCTTGATATTTGAACCTGGGTGTTCTCACTTGTCAGGCGAGCGCTTTAACCACTGTGCTATGGAACTCATAATCGTAGCCTCTCATCCCTGGGGTTAGTTAGCCCAGTGAATCCCAACTCTCCCCTTTGCTGGGTGAAACAGCTAATCTAAAACAGGGCACCCAATGCATGCCTAAGACAAGTCCACCTACATTCTATTTAAACAAAGTGGATCTTTAAATGCCCATGTGACCTGATAAAAGTACACAGTCCCTACACTTCACATGACATTTTGTGAAGCGCTTTGAGATGTCCTCCTGCTGTGAAAAGCCTGGAAGAAAAGTGAAGATTATTATTTTTATTATTATCCTAATAAAATGTAAGTACCGGGTTCCATGACCAGGTATTCTCAATGTTTGGCCCATCTCAAGGCCTTCGACCGCGCCTTCGGTCACCCTCGTACCCCCACCTTTCCTGCCCTCCAACCCCTCCTTATCCTAACCCGCAGCTCGGATGCAAATCCTTGAGGGTCCAGCACCTCGGAAAGTCCCCCTGACCTGAAAGGCATTATCCGAATATAATTTGCGCTTGACGTTCTGTTACTCTTACCGTTTGGCTGTCCTTAGTCACACCGCCACCCGGTACTTTCTTCGTGTCAATATTCTCGTATTCATAAGCGGGAATGCCCATGAAACGGCCTCTAATCACTGCGCATTTGTCTATCATTTCATCTGTTGCCGGAGGAAGAAGCTTCCAATCCATGTAGTTCAAGCTGTGATATCAATCGGCACAGAAAAAGATAGAATAATATACCTTGCATTTGATAAAGCACCTTATTATGTCGTTGAGAGGCCTCAAAGCACTTTACAGAATATACTGTAAGTGGATTGACTATATTTTGTGGGCAAAACATGGTAGCCTGTTGCTTACAGCAGTGTCCCACAAAGAGTTGTGGATTGAGTGACTAAATTAGGTTACATTTTTTACATTTAATAATAATAATCCTTGCATTTCATTTCATGTCTTCTAGATGTCTCAAGGCGCTTCACAGAATATACTGTAACGTGAATTGACTCTATATGTGTGGGAGAAACGTGGCAGCCACTTAGGCACAGCAGTGTCCCACAAAACAATTGTGGAATGAAGTGACCCAATGTGTTATTGTTTTAAAACTGGTTAAAGCTAGGTAATAATACTCAAATTATTGCTTGTGTGTTATTAAAGGATATGAAAGGGTTGGGTAGATGGGAGGTGGGGGGAGGGGAGTGGAGGGATTATTACCCCGGAAAGCAATCTGCTAAGTAAACAGGTGTGTGGAGTAAGGACACGTGCCCAAGATTTCACCCAGCCTGGGATTCAAACCCGGGTCTTCTTGCTTGTGAAGGGAGCACGCTAACCACTACACTACGCAATGCTGCCCCCAAAAAATTCAAGGGAATGTCACCACTTTATTATTTTACCCACACTGTGTCAAACACACACACTCACACACACTCACACGCAGTTGTCCTGTATGTACCCTGTCTCACATCAGAACTTGAAGCCCACAGTCGAGGCAGATGTTGGCAGGATGCTGTACTGTCAAAGGTGCTGTCCTTTGAATGAGACATTAAACCTCTGAGACAATATCCCTACTGAAAGTTGCTGTATAAATGTTAACTGAAGTAGCACTCTCCTCGACGAGTTCTATGGTTGTGAATTAAAGTCCTATGTCGTGGTTCGAAACTCAGACAGACTAAACTCAATGAAGTGCTGGGGGGTGTACTCAACTGTTGAAGGTGCCGTCCTTCAGACAATAAATGTATTTGATGTAGCACTTTTCACCTTGTTGAGAAATCTCAATCCACTCCACAGAATACACTGCAAGATAATTAGTGAGTTTAGCCCTGACCAGTGCGGTGTTAGTTAATGGAGTGACTAGTTAACACCGATCAGTGCAGTGTTAGTTAGTTAGTTAGTTAGTTGACTAGATAGCACTGACCAGTACAGTGTTAGTTAGTTAGTGAGGTGAGTAGTTAACACTGACCTGTACAGTGTTAGTTAGTGAGGGGAGCAGTTAACACTGACCTGTACAGTGTAAGTGTTAGTTAGTGAGGTGAGCAGTTAACACTGACCAGTACAGTGTTAGTGTTAGTTAGTGAGGGGAGCAGTAACACTGACCTGTACAGTGTTAGTTAGTGAGGGGAGCAGTAACACTGACCGGTACAGTGTTAGTTAGTGAGGGGAGCAGTAACACTGACCTGTACAGTGTTAGTTAGTGAGGGGAGCAGTGAACACTGACCTGTACAGTGTTAGTTAGTGAGGGGAGCAGTTAACACTGACCTGTACAGTGTTAGTTAGTGAGGTGAGCAGTTAACACTGACCTGTACAGTGTTAGTTAGTGAGGGGAGCAGTAACACTGACCTGTACAGTGTTAGTTAGTGAGGTGAGCAGTTAACACTGACCTGTACAGTGTTAGTTAGTGAGGGGAGCAGTGAACACTGACCTGTACAGTGTTAGTTAGTGAGGGGAGCAGTAACACTGACCTGTACAGTGTTAGTTAGTGAGGGGAGCAGTGAACACTGACCTGTACAGTGTTAGTGTTAGTTAGTGAGGGGAGCAGTAACACTGACCTGTACAGTGTTAGTTAGTGAGGGGAGCAGTAACACTGACCAGTACAGTGTTAGTTAGTGAGGGGAGCAGTAACACTGACCTGTACAGTGTTAGTGTTAGTTAGTGAGGGGAGCAGTAACACTGACCTGTACAGTGTTAGTTAGTGAGGGGAGCAGTAACACTGACCTGTACAGTGTTAGTGTTAGTTAGTGAGGGGAGCAGTAACACTGACCAGTACAGTGTTAGTTAGTGAGGGGAGCAGTAACACTGACCAGTACAGTGTTAGTTAGTGAGGGGAGCAGTAACACTGACC
>CM068744.1:107899793-108004793 GCA_035084275.1 Hydrolagus colliei | reverse complement strand
CACACTCACTGTCTCACACTCACTGTCACACTCACTGTCTCACACTCACTGTCTCACACTCACTGTCTCACACTCACTGTCTCACACTCACACTGTCACATTCACTGTCTCACACTCACTGTCACACTCACTGTCTCACACTCACTGTCACACTCACTGTCTCACACTCACTGTCTCACTCACTGTCTCACACTCACTGTCTCACACTAACACTGTCACACTCACTGTCTCACACTCACTGTCTCACACTCACTGTCACACTCACTGTCTCACACTCACTGTCTCGCACTCACTGTCTCACACTCACTGTCACACTCACTGTCACACTCACTGTCTCACACTCACTGTCACACTCACTGTCACACTCACTGTCTCACACTCACTGTCACACACTCACTGTCTCACACTCACTGTCACACTCACTGTCTCACACTCACTGTCTCACACTCACTGTCTCACACTCACTGTCTCACACTCACTGTCTCACACTCACTGTCACACTCACTGTCACACTCACTGTCACACTCACTGTCTCACACTCACTGTCTCACACTCACTGTCACACTCACACTGTCACATTCACTGTCTCACATTCACTGTCACACTCACTGTCTCACACTCACTGTCACACTCACTGTCTCACACTCACTGTCTCACTCACTGTCTCACACTCACTGTCTCACACTAACACTGTCACACTCACTGTCTCACACTCACTGTCTCACACTCACTGTCTCACACTCACTGTCTCACACTCACTGTCTCGCACTCACTGTCTCACACTCACTGTCACACTCACTGTCACACTCACTGTCTCACACTCACTGTCTCACACTCACTGTCACACTCACTGTCACACTCACTGTCTCACACTCACTGTCACACACTCACTGTCTCACACTCACTGTCACACTCACTGTCTCACACTCACTGTCTCACACTCACTGTCTCACACTCACTGTCTCACACTCACTGTCACACTCACTGTCACACTCACTGTCACACTCACTGTCTCACACTCACTGTCTCACACTCACTGTCACACTCACTGTCACACTCACTGTCTCACACTCACTGTCACACTCACACTGTCACACTCACTGTCACACTCACTGTCTCACACTCACTGTCACACTCATACTGTCACACTCACTCTCACACTCACTGTCTCACACTCACTGTCACACTCACTGTCACACTCACTGTCACACTCATACTGTCACACTCACTCTCACACTCACTGTCTCACACTCACTGTCACACTCACTGTCACACTCACTGTCACACTCACACTGTCACACTCACTGTCTCACACTCACTGTCTCACACTCACTGTCACACTCACACTGTCACACTCACTGTCTCACACTCACTGTCTCACACTCACTGTCTCACACTCACTGTCTCACACTCACTGTCTCACTCACTGTGACACACTCACTGTCTCACACTCACTGTCTCACACTCACTGTCACACTCACTGTCACACTTACAGTCACACTCACACAGTCACACACTCACTGTCTCACACTCACTGTCACACTCACTGTCTCACACTCACTGTCACACTCACTGTCACACTCACTGTCACACTCACTGTCTCACACTCACTGTCACACTCACTGTCTCACACGCACTGTCACACTCACACTGTCACACTCACACTGTCACACTCACTGTCACACACTCACTGTCTCACACTCACTGTCTCACACTCACTCTCACACTCACTGTCTCACACTCACTGTCACACTCACTGTCACACTCACGCTGTCACACACTCACTGTCTCACACTCACTGTCACACTCACTGTCTCACACTCACTGTCACACTCACTGTCACACTCACACTGTCACACACTCACACGGTCTCACACTCACTGTCTCACACTCACTGTCACACTCACTGTCTCACACTCACTGTCACACTCACTGTCACACTCACTGTCTCACACTCACTGTCACACACTCACTGTCTCACACTCACTGTCACACACTCTCTGTCACACTCACTGTCACACTCACACTGTCTCACACGCTCTCCTACTCCTCTCTATACCCATCCCTACTCCCCTCTATACCCCCCACTCCTACTCCCCTCTATACCCCCTCCTACTCTCCCCTATACCCCCCCTACTCTCCTCTATAGCCCCTCCTACTCCCCTCTATACCCACTCCTACTCCCCTCTCTACCCCCCCTACTCCCCTCTATACCCCCTCCTACTCCCCTCTATACCCACTCCTACTCTCCTCTATACCCCCTCCTACTCTCCTCTATACCCCCTCCTACTCTCCTCCATACCCACCCCTACATCCCTCTATACCCCTCTCCTCCGCCCCTCTATACCCACCCTTACTCTCCTCTATACCCCCCTACTCCCCTATATAGCCCCTACTCCCCTCTATACCTCTCTCCTACACCCCTCTATACCACCCTACTCTCCTCTATACCCACCCCTACTCCCCTCTGTTCCCCTCTCCGCCCCTCTATTCCCCACCCCTACTCCCCTCTATACCCACCCTATACCCCTCTATACCAACTCCTACACCCCTCTATTCCTCTCCCCTACACCCCTCTATTCTCCTCTCCTGTACTCCTCTGTTCCCCTCCCTTACTCCCCTCTATTCCTCTCTCCTACTCCCCTCTATTCTCCTCTCCTACTCCCCTCTATTCTCCTCTCCCCCTCCCCTCTATTCTCCTCTCCTACTCCCCTCTATTCTCCTCTCCTACTCCCCTCTATTCTCCTCTCCCCTTCCCCTCTATTCCTCTCTCCTACTCCCCTCTATTCTCCTCTCCCCCTCCCCTCTATTCTCCTCTCCTACTCCCCTCTATTCTCCTCTCCCCCTCCCCTCTATTCCTCTCTCCTACTCCCCTCTATTCTCCTCTCCTACTCCCCTCTATTCTCCTCTCCTACTCCCCTCTATTCCTCTCTCCTAAATATTTTATTCCCCTCTCCTATACCCTCTATTGACCTCTCCCTCATTTAAGCATTGTTTTTTAATAGCTGCCGACAAATGCACAGTCACTATACTTGACATCAGGTCCCTACGAAGGCCTTTGATATATCCCTGCTGCATGTCAATGGTATCAAACATATAAAGATAAGGACATAATAAAATCAGCTTGGCACAATCCCTCATCCTCTTGTCTCTATGAGTAAGGTTGTGGGTTCCAGCCCCACATTGGAACTTGGAATCACATACTCTAAGATGACACTCCAAAGCAGTGCTGGGGGGCGGACATTGCAATTATTGGAGGTGTCATCTTTCGGTATAGATGTTAATCCGAGGTCCCATCTGCCTGTTCAGGTGGATGTTAAGGATCCCAAGGAGCTATTCAAAAAGAGACGGGAGTTTCTCTCTACCAGTGTCTTAGCCAACAATGTCCCAGCTAAAATCGGTCACTCACTCCATGGCTGTTTGTGAGACATTGTTGTTGCAAAGTGCTTCAACAGGGACGATGTGGTAGGGTGAACGTATTTTATAAAACAAATCCAGGGACACACACATAAATACTTTTTTTTAAATTGAACTCCCCACAATTGTTGATAAAGGCAGTACAGTACTGGAGAAGTGTGTTGGATTAAGGCAACAACAAACAACAACAAGATTTACATTTGTATATTATACAAATGTTATCTAATATTTGTGTTATATTGCAAAACACAGTCATTACACCTGACAGTGATTAGCAATGAAGCTCACGGACACATTTAGACGTGAAAGCACTTTATAAGTCTCCAGGCTCCTTTCCTAGGCTGTTGAATCTGCCAATGTCTCATGTTGAAGGTCGGAGTGGTTGATTCAGCACAGACTGTTCTTAACATGGCCTGAATAGTGATCTATACAATAACTTATTAACCTCAAAACTCAACAGCCCTTGAGAGGGACCTCACCTGCTATCTGATCAGTGCGGATGAGTAGCCCATCACTCAGCCATTTCCATTCCTCATCCAACAGGATCAAAGAACTGCCTACTTTAATTGAACTTAGATGCTGACTGATTAGTTCAGCTCACCTCTGAGTGTTGAGAGGGGAAAGACAATATAAAGTTAGCCTGGTACTGCGCTTGTCGGAGTCAGAAGGTTGTGGGTTCAAGCCTCACTTCAGGACTTGGAATCGCACAGTCTAAGATGATGCTCTAATGCAGTGTTGGTGGGGAGAGCTGCATTGTCGGAGGTGCTGTCTTTCAGGTGAGATGTTAAACTGTGTCAGACATGCTGGTTTTCCCGCCAAAAGTTGTGGAATTCTGGAATTCTCCCTATTCTAAAAGGTTGTGAATGCTGGATCCATTCAAATTTTCAAGACCGAGGTTGTTAGGTCAGCGAATCCAGGGATATTGGGCAAAGACAGGTAATAGTCCCAGCTGAGGAGGCTAAACTATCCCTAGCTTTCCCAGGGAAGGGAGGGAAAACTTGCCAGCTTCCTGTTTCCTCTTCAGCAGTCTACTGTCTGTCTGTGTGTGAGTGTTCTATGTGTTTGTGAGTGTGTATGACTATATGGGTTTTTGAGTGTGTGTGTGTGTGTGAATGTGCATGTATGTGTGCGCGTGTGAATGTGTATGTCTGAGTGTGTGCATGTGTGTGTGTGTGTGTGTGTGTGTGAGGAGAGATCAATCAATGCCGGTGGAACCGCACCGGAGGAGATAAGGTCAGACCATGAGTGGAGAGGAGTCCACCAGCATTGAGGAGATCAGAGCCAGAAGAAAGAAGACATTGTCAGAAACCATTGACGCAGGCAGACGTACAGAACATCAGTGAACCTGGAGTCAAGAGTATACATAACAAGTAGATTTCAATGTCACCTGCATATCTGGAGTCCTGTAGTGCAGTGGTTAGCGTACACGCCTCAATTCCACGGAAAGGCAATCAACAAGTCATTCAATTTACGAATGACTTGGGGTTGGGGGACACTGCTCTGCTCAATTAGCTGCCGTGTTTAACTCACAAAATACAGTTAATTCACTTCACAATATATTCTGTGAAACGTTATGAAACATCTCAACAACATGGTAAGGACGTATATCAAATGCAAGGAGTATTATTATTGTCTCTATGACCACCTCCCCTTACTCCCTTGCTCATGTCAGTTATTCCTCCCTCCACAGGCTGCAGATCATCTGGAACTCTGCAGCTTGTGTCCTCTCCCGCACCAGGCTCGACCCTATCACACCCGTTACCAATTCAAGATCCTGGTCCTCGCCTTCAAAGCCCTCCATGGCGTTGCCCCACCATACCTCTGCAACCTCCTATCCCCTACCAACCTGTCCACACCTTCCACTCAGCAGACTCCGGTCTGCTCCATGGAACCCCAACCAACCCATCAGCGGGGGAGCCTTCAGCCACTCTGTCCCCAATTCCATCCTGCAATCCCTCCATCTCGCCCCCTCCCTAGCCTCCTTCAAAACCCGCCTCAAGACCCTCCTCTTCAATCGTGTGATCGGTCTCCCCCCCTTTCCGTCCCTTCCCTTCGCCTCCCTGATCCCAAATCCAGCTCGGGTCCAAAACACTGACTGTCCAGCGCCTTGGGACGTCCTCCTGACGTGAAAGATGCTATACAAGTGTCATGTTGTTGTTGTTGTTAATACATATCACCATAATTGAGATAACCCAAACCAGAAGTTCCATGCCCACCAATAACACGGGAATTTCCCTGTGTATGGAGTCGAATACCCTCCCCAGAGAGGCACATCCTGCTTACCTGATTCCGAAGGATATTAGACACAAGCAAGAGACAACACTCTGTGAAGTCTTGTAGCTCAGTGGTTACAGCACTCGCCTTACAAGTGTGAGACCTGTGTTTCGAATCCAGGCAGGTCAGGGCGAAACCTTGGGCGAGTTTCTTTACTCCACATGCCTAATAATAATCCCTCAAAAAAAAACCCGAAGATAAAATTGGTCATTTCAGTCCACGACTGTTTGTGAGGACACTGCTGTGCGCAATTGGCTGCCGCGTTTCGCCCACAAATATATACAGTCCATTCACTTTACAGTATATTCTGTGAAGCGCTTTGAGACGTCTAGAAGACGTGAAAAGCGCTATTTCAAATCCAAGGAATATTCTTATTACTGTATTATTATTAACATTTGGGGTTAACACAGAGAGTGAGTTGGGGGTAACTGCTAGAGTTTATTTGGCTAAAACCGCATAGTTTGCCCATTGACAGCACTGTCTGGCAAGCTTTCCTGCTGCTTGTGGAGCTTGGGCCATCCTTCCCAGTGGGCCTTGGCTTACAGGGTTAAGTGGAATGATTCCCTACTCCCAGTGACTGGTCTACCTTTGAAGTCCAGCAGTGCCCTAGAGTAGTACCACAGACCTGCCTGACTCAGGAACTGGACGAGCACCTTGGGATGTCCTCCCGACATGAAAGTCGCTCTATAAATATAATTTTGTTGTTATTGTTGTTGTTGAGTGACGACCACAGCGGAAGCTTTTTGAAAGAGGGAAAGGAATTTCTCTTCTCCGAATATCTCCAGAATCTGAGATTCAGTTTCCAAACATGTAGCCTCGGAGCCAGCTGCGGGCCAGGGTGACTCTGATCATCACCCAAGAAAACAGTCACTATTTCCTTTTCTCTGTATCTCTTCTCTGCTAAACCCACAGGTCCCCATCTCAGTGTATCGAGTGTCTCACCTTTGTCATCATGCTTTGATCTCTGGACAGATAGCTGATGGTGACAATCAACACATCCGCCGGCCCACTCCTCACCCGCCCGCATGCCTTAGTCTCATGTCAAACAGCCACTGGACATCAAGACGTCAATTTGTCTTTATCTGTGGGTCGAGCTCCTCTGTGGCCCGTATCTCTCGGATGATCTAGTTTGGAGGTCTGAATGGCCTCTGGGACTCTCACTAAAGTGATCCCCTCACTAAATGCTCTTGTCCCACCGTCCTTGTGATCACTTACTGCTGTCTCGGCCACTTAAAATATCTGTCAAGGGAGTCTCCGAGGTACTGGTTATACTGCCTATTTCAGTGGATGTTACAGGTCCCTTGGCAATACACTTAGTCTTCACTTAACGTCGCAGTTGCGTTCGTGAAAAGTGTGAGTTTAAAGCGAAACGACGTTAAGCGAACCCACACAAGAATACCGGACGTTCAGCGTCTATGTACGCCTACGCTACCCAAAGTAAGTTGTTTCTACCCGCTGGTGAACAATGTAATAGCGAAAGTCGCGATGTTAAACGCATATATGTTCCCTATGTAAAAAAAAAACGTAATCATGAAACATCGTAGACCGAAGCAACGTTAAGAGCGAGGTTTACCTGTATTTGAAAATGAGACGGGAGTTTTTCTCTTTCGATGTGCTGGCTGACAATACACCACCGAACAAAATCACTTCATAGCTGTTTGTGGGACATTGCGTGAAGTTGGTTGGCAACAATGCATTCTAGAGCTTTGCATGGAACGGGAAAGTTGGAGAGATCGAGGGTAGGTTTTTTTTAAGAAGAGGAGTTGATGACAGCGGTTTCGAAGGGGGTTTGGAACTGATCCTGAAGAAAGGGACTGGTTAATGGTGTCTGCCAGCAGTGGGCAGAGGAGTGGGAGCTGGGTGAACAGGTGACCCATTTTAGCAACCTATCTCTGTCCTTTTGCCATCTACTGCTACAGTATCCTCACCATTCATTACTTTCCTAGCTTTGTGTCATCTTCATATTTGGAAGTTGAATTCCCTATACCCAAGTCCATGTCATTTATACAGATTATAAATAGCAGTGGTCTCAATACCGATCCCTGGGGGAATGCCACTCTACACTTATATAATAATATAAATAATAATAATCCTTGCGTTTGATAGAGGGCTTTTCACGTCTTCTAGACGTCTCAAAGCGCTTCACAGAATATTACACACAGCGATGTCCCACAAACAGTCGTGGATTGAAATGACCAATTTTTGTTATTCTGTTTTTTTTGGGAGGGGATTATTATTAGGCATGTGGAATACCCGCCCAAGTTTCACCCCGATCTGCCTGGATTCGAACGCAGGTCTCACGCTCGTAAGGCGAGTGCTCTAACCACTGAGCTACAGGACTCCACTTCCCTCCAGTCAGAGAAAGAACCAGTCACAATCACTCTCTGCTTTCTGTTTCACCTTTTTTCTTTCTTTCTCCTCTGGAATTCCCTTTTTTCCCCTCTTCTCGTCCTCCCGATGCCCTATAAATGTAATTTTGTTGTTGTTTTGTATCCCTGCTGCCACTGTCCCTTTAATACAGTGGTCTTAAATTTTTCGAATAATGTGGCACTTTATCAAAAGCCTTCATATAGCGCCGTCCATGCCAGACAGCATCTCAGAGCGCTTCACAAAAACGGATCCTGGGGCCGAGCCTGGGGGAGGGGGAATAAGGTAACCAAATACACTGTCAAAAAGAAAAAGCCTTTGGGTGCCAACCTGAAAATAGAAAAGGAGGGGGGGGCGAGGCGAAGGAAGTGAGGAAGGGAGTTCCAGAGCCTCAGGGCATAGTGGCTGAAGGTATGGCCGCCGACGGTGGAACGGAGGATTTGGGGGACAAGGAGGAGGCCAGACCCGGTAGAGCAAAGGCAAGGAGAGAGATCAGAGCGTTAGGGGGTTGCAGAGGAGTGGAGAGATTTGAAATCGATCCTCTCCGAGACAGGGAGCCAGTGAAGTCTGGCAAGGACTGGGGTAATCGGGGAACAAAGTTTGGTTCGGGAGAGAATGCGGGCGGTGGAATTTTGAATAACCTGGATTTTATGAATGGTAGAGGAGAGGAGACTGGCAAGGAGGACATTGGAATAGTCCAGCCGAGAGGTGACAAAGGCACGGACCAGAGTTTTGGCGGCTTTTGAGGTGAGATATAGGCAGAGACGGGCGATGTGTCGGAGATGGAAGAAAATGGTGCTAGTGGGAGTGCCTGCAAAGTGGAGGTTGTTAGATGGGTTGGAGAGGTAGAGAGGAACAAGATCCTGGAAGGTTTGAAAGGCGAGTACAAGGATCCTGGCACAAATAACGCGCTCTGAAGTGGGGATCAAGCGGGGACACCCGGGCACGAAAGGTCAGCCGAGGTTTTGTCGTCAACGACGTAGCCCCTTTAAGAGGAAAGGCAGTGGCCCTGCTTTTCAGGAACACACTCGCGCTGAAGCTCACTTTGCACCAATTCAGGGTGAAGCATTCCAGTCACCGGACGCGCCATCCGGATGAGGACGGCACACGAAGCAAAATCAGTTTTAAGCAATTCAGCAACTCAACCGCTGACATCTGTGTAGAGTCACAGCGCCACCTGCAGAACAGTCAGGCCACAGGCTCAGCAAACCTCTCCCATATACTGATTATAATGATCCTTTCGTTTGATCCAATTCCTTATCAGGTTGTCGACGTTTGTGGAGAAAAGCGGCCAACTAGTTTGCGCACAGCGCTGCCCCAAAAATAGTCCTAAAGTGAGCGTCCGATTTAATTTGGGGGATTGTTTGGCAGTCAGGAACGCTTGGAAGAGAGAAACTCACTTCTCACTTTGGGAAGACATCCCAAAGCACTTCCCAGGCTTTAAAGTGCGAACGTAACCTCAAACTGAACACTCGCAGACAGGACCTCGGTTTGCAATCTCATCATGAAAGATGGCAACCTGACAACGCAGTGCTCCCCCAGTACTACTGGAACATCAGCCGAGACCGTCAGCTCAGAGTCAGCGATGTGAAACCTGAACCCAGAACCTTCTGAACCAAAGGCGAGCGTGCTACCACGGAGCCAGCGTGACACCTAAACACCCTCTTCCCAAAATAGTCTAGGTGAGCAGGGATTTACTGAGAGTAAGTATGTCTTTTAAGTATTGGAGTTTTTTGGGTCTGCCAGGTGTCTGACACATGCAGAAACCCATCACCGTGCTTAAGAACAACAAAATTACACTTGTATAGCGCTTTTCACGTCAGGAGGACGTCCCAAGGCGCTGGACGTTCAATGCTTCAGACCCGAGCTGAGGACAGGGGGAGGGAGGGAAGTGGGGTATTAGGAGTTGCCGATGATTCCATCACAAAGAGGAGAGTCGTGAGGCGAGACTTGAAGGAGGCCAGGGAGGGGGCGAGGTGGAGGGACTGTGGGATGGAGTTCCAGAGGTTGGGGGCAGAGTGACTGAAGGCTTGCCCGCCCATGGTGGGGAGGATGGGTCAGGGGACATGGAGCAGGCCAGAGTCTGCTGAGCGGAGTGGGCGGGCAGGTTGGTAAGGGGATAGGAGGTCACGGATGTAGGGTGGGGTGAGGTTGTGGAGGGCTTATGTGAGGAACAGAATCCTGAATTGGATCCTCTGGATGCTGAAGTCGACAAGGCAAATTGAGAATTCCACTTGTCCCACCGACAATGAAAATTCCAGAGATAGATTGTAGGATGGAATGTGCGCTCACTCCCTGGAGAGACACATCCTGCTTACCTAATTCTGGAAAATATTTGGTGAAGGTTGGCCAAAGCCGAGCCCTCGGGACACTAGAGTGTGTGTTCGGGATAACCTCAGGAGCCTAACCAGCTAAAACCACAGAGATTGCCATTGAGAGTATTGTCTAGCTAGCTTTTCTGATCCTTGTCCAGCCAGGACAAGCCAAATCTTTAGGGCTTTGGTTTGCTGGGTTAACAGGAGCTGATTGGGAGAATTCCTGACCCAAGGGATTGGTCTGACTCTGATTTGTACTGAAGTGTATTTTGTGTAGCTCTTTGAGGTATCTTAAAGACGTTTCAAGGCGCTATATCGAATGCAAGGATTATTATTATGATGATTATCATTATTAATGAAAGTCTGGTAGAAAGCTGACTCACACAGTTAATATTTTATTTGCCAAAACAAAACTCAATTCTGAGAAAAACAATATTTCACTGTAAACACAGGCAAATGTCCTCAGAGATTGCACTCAGGCCTGCAGGGGCAGTGCTTGGGAAACACTTCCTGTTCCTAATGTTTGCATTATCTTTCAAACGTCTTGTATTCAATCTCACTCAGCCCTCTCCTCTCTCATTTAACCCATCACAAGATCACACAAGAGGTTCTGGAGAGCAGGGCCCCAAGAGGCCCATTTAATCTGATCTGAATCCCCACTCTTCTTCCTCCAACTCTGGTCTGCTCAGCCAGTCTGGCTCAGTCACCCACACTCTTGCCTCTGAGTTAGAAACATGTGGGTTCACGCCGCCATACTCCTTACAAGCCGCCTTTGAACTCGCAGTCTAGAGGCTGACACTCCAGTGCAGTGTTGGAGGACGGAGGGGGGCGCTGTATCGTCAGAGGTGCCTTCCTCCAGAGAGGAGACATTAAATCGATGTCCCATCTACGCCATTCAGGTAGGCATTAGAGATCCAGCGGTACTATTGGGAAAAAAAGAATAATAATACTAATCTTTGCATTTGATAAAGTGCCTTACAACAACAACCTCATTTACCGGTATCTTACCACATTGTTGAGACGTCTCCAAACGCTTCACAGAATATACAGTAAAGTGGATTACATGTGTATTTTGTGAGCAAAACACAGCAGCCAATTGAGCACAGCAGTGTCTCACAAATAATTGTAGATTGAGTGACCATATTTTTAAAATATACTGTATACAGCTTCACTGTGAAGTGGAGTCGGTGTGTATTTTGTGGGTGAAAACAATGGCTTTTTTTTTGCATTGTTAGAGGTGCCGTCCTTCAGATGAGACATTAAACCAAGGCTCCCTGTTCAGGTGGACTTTCAAGATCCCACAAAGCTGTTTTGGAAAGAAAAGGGAGTTTCTCGTTCCCTGTATCCTGGTCAACAATCCCCCTGATAAAACTGGCTACTAATTTCATGGCTGTTTGTGGGATGTTACAATGCACATATTGGCTACTGCTTTCACCTACAAATTACACAATATTACACCACATGACTGTGTGTGGGAGGGACACTGATGTGCGTAACTGGCTGCCACGTTTCGCCCACAAATATACAGTCAATTCACTTTACAGTATATTCTGTGAAGCGCCTTGAGACGTTGATAACATGTGAAAAGCGCTATATCAAATGGAAGGATCATTATTATTATTGCACTATACAGTAAAGTTGCAGAGTTGGAACCGGGTTTCCAGGAAGGGTGGTTGAGGCCAGGACCCAGGACCTCACTTAAGAAATAGCTGGATGCTTTGATGGGGAGGGCAGGTGTTTTGGAGGCAGGAGATCAGATGGTCTGTTTCTCATCGGAATCTCAAAAGATCAAAAAGTCCCTCTTCACTCAGATCTTTCTTATGATGCTGGGTGCGGAATGTAAGCCAGCACGGGATCAATCTGCTGAGACATCGCCCCCCACACCACACCAGAGGACAAGATACAATCAGACATTACACTGACATGACAATAGGCCTGAGTGAGGCCCCAGAGCCGTCTCCACACAAGATATCACCGAGCTCCACGATACTCGGTGCGCACGGAGTCTGGGACTTGGGAGAGAGATTGCGGGAGGGAGGGGTGGGATCCAGACTATTTGTTATACAGAGATTTCAGTCCAATAGTGCATGCCTCACCCTGTCAGTGATGGACAAGTGTCAATAGCATTGTCAGGTTGGGTCAGACGATTGCAGAGTCAAGCCATATAATAATAATTCTAATCCTTGCAATGCTTTTTCACATCTTATCGACGTCTCAAAGTGCTTCACAGAATATATTGTAAAGTGAATTGACTGTATATTTGTGGGTGAAATGCGGCAGCCAATTGAACACAGCAGTGTCCCACAAACAGTCGTGGATTGAAATGACCAATTTTTATTATTGTGGTTTTTTGGACGGATTATTATTAGGTGGAGTAAGGAAACTTGCCCAAGCTTTCGCCCTGATCTGCCTGGATTCAAACACAGGTCTCACGCTTGTAAGGCGAGTGCTCTAACCACTGAGCTACAGGCGCTCCACCCGAGGGATGAGGGATATGTCATGGACTCTGAGCTCACAGACTAGGCTGAGACTCCATTGCAGTGCTGGGTGGTGTTTGGTGGGGTGGGTAGTGAGAGGGTGACACATCGGATGAGATGTTACATTTTTAAGGCCCTGTTTGCCTGTTCCCATGGTACTACTCAAAAAAGAGAAGCGAGTTTCTTTTTCCCAGTGTCCGGAACAACAATCTGGCCAATACGTAAGATAAACGTAAGAAAAGATGGAGAATTATGGACCAGTTAGTCTGACACCAGTGATAGGGAAAATTCTTGAATCCTTAATTAAGGATGTCGTTATGGGATACCTGGAAGACCATAGCAAGATTCGGCAGGGTCAACATGGCTTTACAAAAGGGAAGTCATGCTTAACTAATCTGTTACAGGTTACATAGGGGGGAACCAGCAGATATAGTATATTTAGATTTTAAGAAGGCATTTGACAAACTGTCACATAAAAGGCTATTGCACAAGGTTAAGGCCCACGGGATTAATGAGAGCATATTATCATGGATTGAAGAGTGGCTAACAGGTAGAAAACAGAGAGTAGGCATAAGCGGGTCATTCTCGAATTGGCAGGATGTGACTAGCTCTCGACATGAAAGGTGCTATATAAATGTAATGATTGTTTGACTGACTGACTGACTGACTGACAGACTGACGGACTGACTGACGGACAGATTATTTTCTAGAAGGGGAGAGGTTAGATAGTGTTAGTGTTCAGAGGGTGTCCTTGTACACCAGTCGCAAAAAAAAATGTTAGTTTGCAGGAACAGCAAGCAACTAAGAAGGCGAACGGCATGTTCATTGCAAAAGGTTTAGAGTATAAGAGTAGGGAAGTCTTGCTGCAACTGTATAGGGCTTTGGTGACACCGCACCTAGAGTATTATGTGCAGTTTTCTCCTTATTTAAAAAAGGACATACTTGCCTTAGAGCTGGTGCAGCGTAGATTCACTAGGTTAGTTCCTGGGATGAAGGGATTAACGCATGACGATAGGTTGAATAAACTAGAGCTGTAATCTCTAGAGTACAGAAGAATTAGGGGGTTCTTATTGAAACATATAAGATTCTTAAAGGGCTGGATAAAGTAGAAAATGAAGAACTGTTTCCCCTGGTAGGAGAATCTATAACCAGGGGTCACAGTCTTAAAATTAAGGGTCAGCCTTTTAGAACAGAGTTGAGGAAACATTTCTTCACTCAGAGGGTAGTGAATTTATGAGAAGAATGTAGATGCTCAGTCCTTGAACATTTTCGAGGCTGAGACTAATAGATTTTTTTAAAACAGAGGGATTAGGGGATATGGGGATAGAGCAGGTAATCAGAGTTAGGTGAGAAGATCAGCCATGATCTTATTGAATGGCGGGGCAGGCTCAAGGGGCCGAATGGCCTACTCCTGCTCCTAATTCTTATGTTTTTAAACCTGATCATTCACTTCACAGCTACTTGTGGGATATTATGGTGTGCAAATTAACTGTTGCGTTCAAAATAGAATAGACACTGCATGAAATCCATATCAATGCTCGATCCTAGACTTCAAAGTATTCCAAGGCACTCGCAACTACAGAACTTTAACTTTAACATTGTCACATCACTCATCCCCTCACTCTCACCCCTATCCCCTTCCTAACCCACTGTATTTTACCTTGGTTCAGTGGTAGCGCTCTTGGCTCTGAGTCAGAAGGTTGTGGGGTCAAGGCTCCAGGTGGGGAATGCTGCATTGTCAAGATGTGCCCGAGTTCACCTGCAAAATACAGTCAATCCACTTAACAGTAACAACAACCGCAACAACAACTTGCGTTTGTACAGGAGAAACGGGTGTGGGGTGTGGGAGGGTGACCAAAGGCATGTACCAAAAAAGGTATTTAGGTGGATTTAGGCAGATGATACTTAGCTAGGAAAAGTAGTAAATGGTGAGGAGGACAGCAGCAGACTGCAAGAGGACATCGACAGACTGGTAGACTGCAATTGGGCAGACATGTGGCAGATGAAGTTCAATGTGGAGAAATGCAAAGAGATGTATTTTGGGAGGAAGAATGAGGAGAGGCAATATAAGATAAATGGTGCAATCTTAAAGGCAGTGAAGGAACAGAGAGAACTGATGGTTCATATAAGTAAATCTTTGAAGGTGGCAGGACAGGTAACTAAAGCTGATGAAAAGGCATACAGGTTAATGGGCTTCATCAATAGGGGCATAGAATACAAAACTAAAAACGTTTTGATGAACCTTGATAAAACACTGGTTAGGCCTCAGCTAGAGTACTGTGTTTAGTTCTAAGTATCACACTTTAGGAAGGATGTCAAGGCATTGGAGAGGGTGCGAAGGAGATTTACCAGGATGGTACCAGGAATTAGTCACATCAGTTATGAGGAAAGACTAGGGAAGCTAAGATTATTTTCCTTGGAGCAGAGAAGGTTAAGAGTAAACTTAATAGAAGTTGCAGGAGTCCTGTAGCTCAGTGGTTAGAGGACTCCCTTATGTGTGAGACCTGTGTTCCAAGCAGGTCAGGCCAAAACCTTGGGCAAGTTTCCTTACTCCACATGCCTAATAATAATCCCTCAAAACAATTGGTCAATTCAATCCACGACTGTTTGTGGGATACTGCTGTGTGAAATTGGCTGCTGCGTTTCGCCCACAAATATACAGTCAATACACTTTGCAGTCTATTCTGCGAAGCATTTTGAGACGTCTGGAACAGTGGTTCTCAACCTTTTTCAGTAATGTACCCCTTGTTAATTTTCTACATTATCGTGTAACCACATACACACACCACATACACACACACACCACCACCCTAATTCCACTTGCGTTTTATGACCAAGCTTTTCTTATACAGTATAACAAAATAACTAGCGCATACAAAACGAGGGGAATAACAATTAAATATACAATTTGGAAGGCTATAAAAGACTAAATAAGAGAGTTAAATAAATCAATGTACTGTACCGCCACCTGTACCCCCTGGAAGTAATTTTGTACCCTCTGGAATACATGTACCCCTGGTTGACAACCGCTGGTCTAGAAGACGTGAAAAGTGCTAAATCAAATGCCAGAATTATTATTGATATTTATTATCAAAAATAATGAGGGGATTTGATTGGGTAAACAAGGAGAAACTATTTCTACAGCCAGGTGGTTCGGTAACCCGAGGGCACAAATTAAAAATTATTTGCCAAAAGAACCAGAGGATAATTTTTTTCACACACTGAGCTGTTTGGATCTGGCATACATTGCCTGAAAGGATGGCAGAAGCCAATTCACTAACAACTTTTAAGAGAGAAGTAGATAATCATTTAGGGAGGACGTGTTTACAGGACTATGGGGAGAGAGCGGGGAGTGAGATTGGCTTGGATAGCTCTTTTCAAAGTGCTAGCACAATCACGATGGGCCAAATGGCCTCCTGTGCTGTATAATTCTGAGTCTATGTTTTGAAGTTGGGGAGGGAGGCACAGGGCGGAGAAACTGAGGGGGAAGAGTTCCACAGTTTTGGGGCATGTATTCTGTGAAGTGCTTTGAGGCGTCTCAATAATGTGACACAATGCTGTATCAAATGCAGGAATTATTATTACAGTATTTTGACTTTTTTCTCACGTCAATTGGAGCCAAGGTCACAGGACAAAAGCAATGTTACCTTTCATTGCCTCAAAGCAATGCTGGCGAGACAAGCCTCAAATGGCACCAAGCCAGTGTCTGGCAAGCCCAGGATCAGGTTTCAGTGGATGTGTTTTTGTATCAGATGCCCAGGATTAGGAGAAAGTCAATCCCACCTGTACAATGTCTCATTCTCCTTCTTCCCCTGTAGTTTAGCCGCAGGCTGCTGTCTCACTTGCACACCCACATGTTTCGCCAATCTCATTCAAAACACACCTTCTCAGAGACAACACACTAAGCTTATCTTTTGTAGAATCATACAATGTTTAGAAGGCTCAGTCCTATCATGTCTGTGATGCTGTTTCCTCCCCCACTGGCACTCTACCCTAATCCCATTCCTTGTTCGCTCTCTCCAAATCATGTCTGTGCTGGTGCTTGCTCCCCCACTGGAGCTCGAGGGAGGGAGGGCCCATCTCTCATGATAGAGAACACCAATATGACTGACATGTCCCAAGCTGTCCTTGTTCAATGCAAACTGAAACCTTCTACGGGGCAGCACACAGTGATAGTCAATGGGAACCTCTAACAAGGAAGCCACACTGCCTGTCAATGCCCTGCTCGCTGGTCTTCCCTCCGCCACCATTCACAAAATCCAGCTCATACAGAATTCCGCAGCCCGCGTTCTCACCCAAACCAAACTTTGTACCCCGATTGCCCCAATTCTCGCCAGACTTCACTGGTTCCCCGCCACAGAACGGATCAAATTCAAGATCCTCAATCTTGTGTTTAAATCCCTCCAATCCTCCGCACCCCCCGACTTCTCTACCCTCCACTCTCCTCACAGCAGTACCCACTGCCTCTGCCCTACTGGGTCTGGCCTCCTCCTTGTCCCCCGAATCCTCCAATCCACCATCGGTGGCCGTGCTGTCAGCCACTGCACCCTGAAATTCAGAAACTCCTTCCCTCAATCCCTCCACCTCTCCCCCTCCTTTTCCATTTTCAGTTCACTCCTGAAGAGCTTTTGGTTCAACCACTCCTATGGTCACCTTCCCCCTCCCCCTGGCTCAGCCTTGACTATTGTGATGTTTTCTGAGACACCGTCTTGCGTGGAGAGCTCTGTATAAATCCATGTTGTAATTGTCAATAGGAACCTGTAACAGACCAATGAGCTATACCCGCACATACTGGTAGGAAATCCACACATTCTCAAACAGCACGAGTCTGGCCCAGGAGGGAGCCTCGGGCTGTGGGTCACCAGGCCAAGAGGCTGGAGTTGACGTGTCCGTTCCGTCCAGGAAGCCAGAGAGTGTTTGTGTGATAGCAGCATCCGCCTCACTGAGCAATGTGTAAATGGACTGTGCGTAACATGTTATTGGGGAGGTGGAGGGGAAGTAATTAAGACAAATAGAGATACACCACTTAGGGAGGCAATTATTGGTGAGACAGGCTAAGAGTTAGCTTAGCAATGTTGGGGGTAGGGGGTTGGCTGGGGGAGGGATAAACAAAGCCAGAAACATCAGCCACTGCCACAATCCAGCCTCTGATCACCACTCGCCTTGCAGTGTGACTGGGCTTTTCTGCTCTCAAAAGCAAATAGAGTCTGCAACGTAAGCTAGACCGGCTGTGACACCAAGCCAGTTTACTGGTGTCTGGTGGAAACTTTAATGTGTTTACGGAGGTTTCTGTTAGACAGACGCAAACAGACACAGATGTGTGAGCATTCCTCCCCACCCCCACCCCGGTTCCTCTCTTTCCTACCCTCCACCCTTGTTCACAGACCCCAGATAAGCTCCCTCTGACGCACACTCTGTCCTATGGCTCTAGGTACCTGCTAAAAACACAGCCTGTGAACCTTTTATGAGGTACAGAGATTGCCAAGTTGCCTTTATATAATTTTTTTTATCACCCTCAAAAAGCAATTACTGTCCTATGGACTATCCTTTTTGCATAAAGTAAGGTTCTATAAACACCTCCAAAGTGAATGATCGCTTTATCTGGAGGATTGGATAGCCAAGGATCTGACACACACAGAAACCCATCGCCGTGATCAGCCAGGTGTCTGACACGCACAAAAAACCATCACTATGGTCAGGATGTCAGACTTACATTGAAACCCATTACCATATTTAAGATTATCCAAACCAGCCTGAGAGATTGTGTGTCGCCTACACAGTGTCTGGAATAGAATGCTCACTCCCTCCCTAGAAGGAAACACCCTGCTTACCTAATCATGGAAAGTATAAGGCGCAGGTTGGGAAGAGCCTAGGCTTTGGGACCCTAGAGTGTGCATTGGGGTAACTGCCTAACCAGCTAAAACCACACATACCGTTGACAGAACTGTCTGGCCAGCTTTCCCACTGCTTGTCCAGCTAGGACCAGCCTACCTGTTACGGCTTTGAGTGCAGGGTTAACGGGAGACGAGTTGGAGGAATCCCTGCCCCCAAGTTACTACTGAATTCTATCGATGAGGCTGGCCGCCAGAGATAACCAGTTCAGCTCCAAGGAGACCTCACTTAGCCAAAAAGGGGAGTCATCAGATTTGGTATCTGATGAGTGTGAGCTTGAGCCCTCACTAGGTGCCTGGCAGATACCTGGAACTCCGGTTCCATCTAAACTCCCTGTGCATTTTACATTTACAACCTCTAGCTTTGGACTCACCAACAAATGGAAGCAACCTATCCGCATCCACCTTAATAATAACAATCCTTGCATTTGATAGAGCGCCTTACCACAGCAGTGACCTACAAACATTCATAGTTTGAGTTACCAAATTATATATAATTTTTGAAGGGATTGTTCACCCCGGATAGCCATCCACCAATCGACTAACAACTGGGTTCCTACTTGCCTCTAAGTAAACAGAGGGGTGTGGAGTAAGGAAACTTGCCTAATAATAATCTGCATTTGATATTGCACTATTCAGGTCTTCTAGACATCACAAAGTGTTTCACAGAATATATTGTTAAATGAATTGACTATATACTGTATTTGGGAGCAAAGGGGGGGCCTAAAGTTTCATCTCACCCGGGAATTAAGTCTGGGTCCTCTTGCTTGTGAAGTGAGAGCTCTAACCACTACACTATTAGACTCTCGGGCTCATTGAATCCTCTCTGTTAAGCGCTCCAAGATGCTATCCTGCATGGAGGGCAGTATATAAATGCAGATTATTCTTGCTGTTTATCAGTCTGTTGATGACTTTTTTTTGCTGTGAGGTGAATAACCTATTTATCTGGTGCCCTTATTGTCAATCGGGGCAGTGGGGGTGACACACACCCTTCTTATCTTGTTTCTTTATCGTCCTTCCAAACATATAGTGGGTGGAATTCATGACTCCTGGTACTAATGACTGAGGCTGGATCAAGGGTCAGTTGTTTAAAAAGTAGTGCATGTGAGCACCAACACCTGAAACGTGGAGACCTATAGTGGTTAGCACACTCGCCTCGCAAATGTAAGGACCCAGATTCAATTCCTGGGCAGGGCAAAACCATAGTCAAGTTTCCTTACTCCACACCCACTCTTTTTATGTATCAGCGATTATACGTCAATTAACAGATTGTTTTCCGGGCGTAATAACCCCCCACCCCCAGTAAATGTGGCCCCTCAATCCACAACTATTTAAGGGACACTGCAGTACACAATGGACTAATTGACTGCTGCGTTTCACCCACAAAATACAGTCAATCCACTTTACAATACAATCTGTGAAGCACTATTCATCCTCGCCCAGCTTCACTAGCTTCCCATCCCCACAGTTCAACATTCTTGTCCTCACCTTTAAAGCCCTCCACGGTCTTGTTCTTCCCTCCATTTGTGACCTAGTAAAATGTCACCCACCTATCCGCTCCCTCTGTTCGGCGTGCACTGGCCTCTGGGGGGTACTCTGGGTGTCAGGGGTACTCTGGGTGTCAGGGGCGCTCTATAAACAGAAATTGTTGTTGTTGGGCTACTCCACATCCCCCGCTTTCCCCAACTCCACTATCAGCAGTCAGGCCTTCAGCCTTTCTGCCCCAGCCCACTCGAATTCCATCATAGAACCCCTCCGCCTCGCCCCCTCCCTTGCCTCCTTCAATATGCATCCCCAGATGTTCCTCTTCGACTTCACCTTCCATCCTCCACTCTTCCTGCCCTCCAACCCTCTCAGATCCCAGCCCCCAACTTGGGGGCAAATCCCTCAGTGTTCACCACCCTGGAACGTTCTCCTGACATGAAAGGCCTGTCAAAATGCAATGTTGTTGTTGTTGAAACCCACAATAGACTTGGCCTCTCTGTATGAAGGTTTCACCCTTCCTGGGAATCGAATTTAGGTCCTCTCGCTTGTGCAGCAAGCGCTCTAACCAATACACTGCAGGATAAACACGACAGGGTGAACTGGGCCATTTCTGTGCTGAGAATGGCCATGTTTCTATGGCTTTGAATTTTGTGGCTCACTGAATGGGGTGGTTTGCAATTCACTTCCTTTAATAACAGGGGCTCCCTTTGTAGGCGCTTTACACAGCGAGCAATGAAGGTGATTAGACACCTATTGAAAGCCTTTACTGCCAAAGACTCAAGACGTCAGTGAAACACAGGGTATGCAAAGAGCTCAGTCCATAATGAGATGAGGAGTCGGGTGGGGGGGCACATTACAGCCTTGTGTGTGAAGCAACCTCAGCGGAGATGTAACGCTCTGTGTTCCATTTTGGTCTTAAATACATGCGACTAAGTCAACCATATGTCACTCATGTCACCATTGATAGGCAACACACATTCATAATCTGACCTTTCCCCTGCGAGATCACTTTCCTCAAATTTATGGACTATTATAGTGCAGTGGTTAGCCCGCTCGCCTTACAAGCAAGAGGATCCAGGTTTGATTCCCAGGCATGGCCAAACTTTCAAACTTTCAGCAAATTTCCTTACTGAAATCTACCAGTAAGTAGGAAGCTGGTTTTTCATTGATTGGCAGATTGCTTTCCAGGTTAATTTCTTCAATAAATAATAATAATGTGGTCACTCAATTCACGACTGTTTGTAAGACACTCCTGTGTGCAATTGGCTGCCGCATTGTGCACACAAAATACAGTCAATTCACTTTACAATATAATATATTCTGTGAAGCACTTTGAGACGACTCAGCAATGTGATAAGGCGCTATATCAAATGCAAGGATTCGTATTCTTATTATTATTATTCTCGCATGACCTTCCCCCTGCGAAATCACTTTCCTAAAATCGAATCCATCATGGAACTGGGAGCAATCTTTATTCGGAAGCGGATTTTTTTTAAGAGGTTCAGGAAAGCTGGCTTGCAAACTGAAGACTAGATTTAGAAATTTCCCATAATTCTCTGCCAACTTGGATTTCAGGACAAAGCATCTCACGGGCTAAATTACGGGGGCAAATGTCAGGGCACTGCAGCTTTAGGTACAGGTCCTGAAATGCCACCTCATCTGAGCCTGTATGTCAAGTCCAGTTTGACTAAAGACTGTGGTACTTTAGGTTCGACTTCAAGGTCCTCACACTCCCTGATAAACTCAATCACCCCCCAAACATCAGCAAATAGTGCAGGTTTAGCAGTGTGAGTTATCTTATACGAATGTGGAACTGTACTGGGTGACAGTGGGTACAGTGTGGATCGTTTGTAAATTCTGTGAGCCTGGCATAGTGATCACACTCTTGCCCCTGAGTCGTAAGGTTGTGAGTCCAAGCCCCACTTAAGGACTGGGATTCATCATATTATCTAAGGGGTGGTGTTGCATTGTTGGAGGTGCCATCCTTTGGATGAAACTTTAAACTGAGGTCGCATGCGCCTGTTCAGGTGGATGTAAAAGATCCCGTGGCACTATTTGAAAAGAGAAGGAAGTTTATCTCTCTCTCGTTGTCCTGGTCAACAAACCCCAAATAAAATGGGTCTCTCACTTCATGGCTGTTTGTAAGACACTGCTGTGCACAACTGGCTGGGCTGTGTCTTACAAATATACAATCACTTCATTTCACAGCAACTCCTGTGAAATGTCCTTCTGACATAATAAGATGCTATCTCAACTGCAGAATTAATATTGTAACTTGCCTGCGCAGAATGAGATGTTAATCAAGGAGAGGTTTCACGCTTGTAGCTCGCTTGCTCAGTCAGTCCACACACCGGACAGTTCAACTCCTTTTTAATTAAAAGGATTGCCTGTGTGTGGGGGGGGAAGGGGAGCCTAGTCCTGAGAGGGAGCAAGCAATGCAGGATTATTCGACATGGAGGAGGGGGAGTTGAGGCCAAGAAAAAACAATGATCTTTTATCCCGTCTTTTTTAGTTCCTTTTTATCGTTAATCTATTTTTGATTGAGTGTGAGGTCACTCAGTTTCTGTCACCTTCGCTCCTCTTTGGCCTCAGTACAAACTCGCCTTTTCCCATGCTCCCTGGCCCCTTTGTTCTCAATTCATATTCATTCCCCGCATAATGAAGGGATCCCCCTATACACACAGCTCTCCGGCTCACAGCCTCTGTTGCTGTTCAATGTCCTTGTGTTGGACGTGTGTTAATGGGACAAAGTTTAAGCTTTCAGAGGCAGGAGGACCAGGGGGCACAAGTTCAGAGCGGGATTTAAATCTTCAAATCAGAGCTAATCAGGGTTAGAACAGAACCCATTTGTTCACACAAAGGGCACAGAGACAGAATTGGGAATGTTTGATGGGGAAACGGAGAAACAGGGTGTTAAGGGGTGTAGAGATAAAAGGTGATCAAAACAGGAAAGGAAATAGGATTTGAAGCTTATCTCGCAAACTGGTAGAACACGCACGCTTCATGGGCTAAATGGTTTCATCTGAATGCGTGAAGGTCCCATTCACTTTTATTGCATCCATACTCCAATGGCCCCAACCCCTTCCCACTCATCCCACTGCACACACTCCCATTTGCTCAAACCCCTTCCCATTCACTTCCAGATAATGTAGATTCACTGGTCCAAGTATAACATGTGATTCCCTTCCTGGACTAAGCACAACCAGCTTCCTCCTTTGCCTCTACAATGTTCAGTATTGCACCTAAAACAGAGGGACCATATGTTCCCGATCTCCAGAGACAGTCCACAGATGAGGTATTGTGGCCCAGGGGCCAGATTTTGCCCTGTCCTGAGTTCAACAGCAAACTAAGCAAGAACATTAACATTCTAAACCAGGGACACAGATCACAGAAACTCAGCCATTAATCCAACACAGTACTGTACTGTCAGCATCAGCAATTGTAGGGGCTTCCATTTGTTGTATGTTTCCCCTAATTCAGTTTGGTGCTAGCCTGGCTCAGTGGTAGCACACATGCTTCTGAAGCAGAAGTTTGCAGGTTGAAGCCATAGGTTAGGATTTGGAATCACATCATCTCAACTGACACTCCATTGCAGTGCTGGGGGCGTATTGCATTTTTGTATATGCCATTCTTCTGGCGAGATGTTAAGCAGAGGTCCAGTTTCTTTTTGAATAGCGCCATAGGATCTTTAATATTGGAGATCCCATGGCACTATTCGAAAAGAGAGGGGAGTTTCTCTCTCCCGGTGTCCTGGCCAACAAAGCCCCAAATAAAATTGGGCACTCACTCCATAGCTGTTTGGGGGCATTGTTGTGCGCAATTGGCTGCCATGTTTTGCTCGCTTCCTCAGTTATATATACCCCATTGAGCTCCAGCCATTGGCTCAGGCCAACTCGCTGAATGAACATTCAAATAGGCTGGAGGCAACATTTCTAAAATTGGCCACTCTTATCTACGGCTTATAAATAAAACAACAAGCTCTGATCCACACATAATATTTTCTTGGCAAACCAGTCCTGCAATTGGATGGAGTTCCAGCATAATCATATTTTATTGGATCTTCGATTTCCCTGTTTCTATTTTACTAGAATTCTCTCCCTCTGTCTTTCAGTCTCTCCCACACTCGGCGTCCCACTCCTGTTGACACCAGCTGAACAGCAGCCAGGTCACTCCATGTTTTCAATGGAGCAGGTCAATACCAGTGGAACAAACTCTTTCGATAACAGAAATGAGAGGAGATTTTAACTCTCACAGACTTGAAATTCCGCCCGGTCTCAGTCCATGTGTAGTGTAACATGTGGTGACTTTGTATTTTGTAGGCTAACACAACTGCCAATTTGCACACAGCAATATCCAACAAACAATCGCTTTATCTGGGGGATAGCCATCCAGGACACCAGTTGAGAGAAACTCCTTTCTCTTCTCCAATTGTGCCATGGGATCTTTGACATCCATCTAAACAGGCACAAGTGGAACCCCAGGTTAACATCTCATCTCAACTGTACTTTCAATTATACAATGCCTCTCTGAACTCTTCCCTCGACTATTAACTTAGACTGTGTTATTCCTAATTCCTAATATTGTGGTTGAACCCACACCGTTCTGACCCAAAGCCAAAGCATAACTGACTGAGCCAGGCTAAGGCACACAATAACCATAATAGCCCTGGTAAGAGCAGCATTCCTGTTAGCTGACCAATTTCTCAATTAAGAAATACTTTTAAGAAATACTACAAAATGAATTTTACATCAAATTTTACAGAGTGGAAGGAAAATGTTCACCCCATCATGTGTGTGGCAATTTAAATAAATGGTACCTTTATTTCCTATATCAACAACAGTAAGAAGTTGGATTTACACAGTGCCTTTTGTATCAGGAACATGTCCCAAGGTACTGGACAGTTAAGGGTTCGCACCCGAGCTGAAGGTTGGTTTGAAAAGCGGTAGAGGGGAGGGTATTGGGTTGGAGGGTAGGCTGTTGGGGGTGGAGAGCAGGGGGTTGGGGGTACAGGGCAGGTATTGGGGTGGAGGGAAGGCATTGGAGTGAAGGATTGGAGATTGGGGTGGAGGTCAGGGGGTTGGGGATGGAGGGTCGAAGGTTGAATGGCAATCGGGATGGAGGGTAGCGGATTGGGGGAGGAAGGCAGGGGTTGGGGTGGATAAAAACCCTACTTCTCAGGGTTGAAAATACACCTTGTCTCAGTCCATAGGCCCAAGAGTGTCAGTCAGGCTTTCAGCCTCTCTGCCCCCAAACTTTGGAACTCTATTCCACAGTCCCTTTGCGTCCGTCCCTCACTTGCCACCATCAGTGTCAGTCTCAAGACCCTCCTTTTCAACTGCACCTTCAGTCACACTCCTACCCCTGCCCTCCCTGTCGCTCCTAATCCCAACCCTAGAGCCTTGAGATGTCCTCCTGACCTTCTTTAGTCAGTCTATATTTTAGGGCGATAAAAAATGGTGATCTGAGAGTCAGAGATTGGGTGGAATTTGAGAGTCTCAGAGTCCCGCTCTGGGTTACTGATCCAGCATGTTTTCAGCCAGGAACATTTACAATTCTCTTCAGAAAACAAACTTTGTTTGAATTGAAAGCCTTTGGGGAGACTCAACAGATGTTGGCGGTCAGGGAGTCAAGGGTCGAGTAAAGACTACAACATTAACACTGAGCTGTTTTGTACATAATCGTTGCATAAGTGGGTGAATGAAGGGTGGATGCGGAGTCCCGCTCAGCAGATGTTAGCGGCAGATGCCGGACTGATCAATGGAGAAATAAAACAAGATTCATTTCAGATACACCAAGGTACTTTGGGATGAGATACACACAGGTTCTTGTTGGAATCCTGTAGCATATGGTTAGCATGCTGACTTCACAAGCGAGAGGACCCAGGTTCGATTCCCAGGCAGGACAAAACCTTCGACATGTTTTCTTACTCCACACTCCTCTGTTTGCCTAACAGTAAGTAGGAACCCAGTTGTTAGTTGGTAGATCATTGTAAAGTCACTCAATCCACGACTGGTTTGCAGGACACTGCTGTGTGCAAGTGGCTGCTGCCATTCGCCTTCAAAATATACAGCCACTCCACTCTACAATATATTCTGTAAAGAGCTTTGAAACGTCTCAACAACATGATAAAGCACCAAAACAAACTCAAGAATTATTATTATTATGGCATTTCTCCTTTGGGAAAAGATGCACAAATAACCTTGGGATTCAGTGGGGCAGGGGACCAGCCCATTCCAACTGTCAGATGTCAGCCTGACTCAGTCCATATCACTCACACCTGCTGTTAAATCCTCATGTTAGGGACTTTGAACTCTGAATCTGAAGTCCCATCTATGCCTGTTCAAGTGGACATTAAAGATCTCAAGGTGCTATTTGAAAAGAGAAGGGTGTTTCTCTTGGTATCCTGGCCAACAGTCCCTTAGATAAAATTGGTCACTCACTTATGTCTACAATTTACACAGTCACTACACTTTAAGGTGTATTCTGCAATACTCTTTTAGCCATCCTCCTGGCACGAATGGCGCTGTACCAAAAGTAAGAATTAATGTTATTATTAGGAACATAGGAACAAGAGTAGGCCATTCAGCCCCTCAAACCTGTTCCACCATTCTATTAGATCATGGCTGATCTGTATCTTAACTCCATTTATCTATCTTTGTTCTGTATCCCTTGACATCCTGACCTAATAATAATCTATCCACCTCAGTCTTGTCAATTTCAATTGATTCAGCATTTACAGCTTTTTGGGGAAGAGAGTTCCAGATTTCCAATAAACTTATGTGGGAAAGTGAAATAATAATAATGACATCCAATGCAATGAATCCCTCCCGTATCTCCACCACCACCTGTTTCTCATCACTTTGCTTTGCTCCTAACAGGGCGATTGGCTTCATTGCTCTCCTCTGCGCTATCTCTTGGGGCTTGCCTCACCCTTAAGTCGCATTGACCAGAACCACATGCACTCCGACCAGACAGCTTCATTCTGACTTGTGGGGATCTGAGCTCAATTGATTCAGCTGTTTGGCCCAGCTTCCTGTTTGCCTTGTTTATTGTTGCCTCTGTTTTGACATAGTGAACGATGAGTCATCTTACACCCCTGGGTCCATTTCAACTTCCCCTTGGCAACTTTAGTCCCATCCACGGAGTTACAGGTGTCTCCTATTTTAACTTCCGATGCGCATTTACGTGCATTTAATCTCATTAACCACCTGTCAGCCTGGCTCAGATGATCGTATTCTCGCCTCTCGGTTGTGGGTTTAATTCCCACCTTGGAGCATTGAGCTCTGTCTAGACTGACGCTCGCTCCAATGCAGTACTCGGGAATATAATATTAATCCTCATATTTTATATACTGTAAGAATAATAATTCTTAGAATTTAATCTAGTGTCTTAACACATTGTCAAGTGGTCTCAAAACGTTTTACCGGAGTTTCTGTGAAGTGTAGTGTGTGTATTGGTTAGTGAATGCGGCAGCCAGTTTGTGTACATCAGTGTCCCACCGTGAAGTGAATTGAATGAACAATTTTATCTGGGCATCAGCCTCGAGTATGAGCTCAAAGGAGTGAAGGCCGTGGAAGTTTGAATCCACACAAACTCAGAGGTGAGAACGTGAGGTGAATAGCTAACCAGGAGATTGGGACTGACAGCTAATTGTGGTTTTGTAACTCAGAATCAAATGGCCTGTGGATGCCCCCGGCAAAGACTAATTTGACATCCCTGGCTGCAGTCTCAATCCAAATGGACACGTTCAGTCAGTGGTGCAACCAGAGACTAAAATCCTTCCCTTCTGCAGCTTTGCCAATGGGCGTCTGTCCATTGTGAGCATGTGTATCCTGTTTGGCTCTACATAACCTTGAATCTGAATGTACATCTGCCGTTAATCATAGAATCTGTGTGCCCGGATCCCATCCCTTGTGGAGGCTATAGCACAGTGGTTAGAGCACTCGCTTCACAACTAAGAGGACCTGGGTATACCAGGCATGGCGAAACCTTAGGCAAGTTTCCTTACTCCATACAACTCTGTTTACCTAGAAGTAAGTAGGTACCCGGTTGTTAGGTGATTGGCAGATCACGTTCCAGGGGTAATAATCTTTCCCCCAAATAAATAGCTAAGAATATTCTTGTTGCTCTATCCACGACTGTTTATCAGTCATTGCTATGCATAATTGCCTGCCACCAATTGCAGTCAATTCACTTTACAGTATATTCTGTGAAGTGTTTTGAGACGACTCAATTAAGTAGTAATGGCATTATTCACTGTTATTGGCCCCTCTGTTCTCTGATGGTCTGGTTTCTCCATTGGGTATAGACTGATGATCTAGTGCTGGGGTGGGAGGAGGTTGCACTGCCACAGTGTTGTGTCATTACAGTATTAAACCAAGGGCCCATGAAGCTTCATGATCCTATCTATCCCCTTTGACCCCTTCTCTCCTCATAACAGTACCCGTTGCCTTTGCTCTACCGGGTCTGGCCTCATCCTGAATCCTCCGTTCCACCTTCGGCAGCTGCGCCTTCAGCCACTACGTCCCGAGGCTCTGGAACTCCCTTCCTCACTCCATTTGCCTTTCCCCCTCCTTTCCTATTTTTCTATCCAAGGGGGCACCTTTTTCCCCCTTCCCCTGGCTCATTCCCGGGATCCGTTTTTTGTGAGGAGTTCTGAGATGCCGTCTGGTGTGGAGTGCGCTATATAAAGCCAAGTTGTTGTTGTTGTTATCACCCCGATCCTCACTGGCTCAACTGGCTCTACATCCCCAAGAGAATCAAGTTCAGATCTTTGTCTCCGGCCTGCTGCATTGTCCCCCAATCCAACCGCCTCACCATTGGTGGGCGAGCCTTCAGCCACACTGCCGCCAACCTCCAGAACTCCATCCCGCAGTCTCTCCACCTCATCCCCTCCCTAGCCTCCTTCATGTCCTGCCTGAAGACCCTCCAGTTTGATGGTCCCATCTCGGTCACCCCAAATCCCCACCTTTCCCTCCACCCTCCCCATCCCCGACCCCAGCTCGGGTCTGAAACAATGATTGTCCAGCGCCTTGGGACATCCTGCTGACATGAAATGTGCTATATACAAGTGTAATTTTGTTGTTATTTTGTTGCTTATCCTTAAAGCCTTCCATGGTTGCTCTTCCCTACCTCTGTAAACTATTAAAACATCACTAACCTGTCCGTTCTCTCCTTCTACAGATATTGGCCTGGTCCACATCCACTGCCTTGTGGACTTTAAACCTTTCTGCCTCCACCTTCTGGAAATCCATCCTGGAGCCCACCCCCACATTTCCCATTCCCGTGCATCCTTCAAGGCCCATCTCAATATCTTCCTTTTTATCCGTGCATCCGGTCATCTCCCCACCCCCACCTTCTCGTCCTACCCTCTCTGATCCCAACCCGCAACAAACCTCTCGTTGCCCAGTACCTTGGGACGTCTCCTGATGTGAAATGCGCAGTGTAAATGTAATTGTTGTTGTTCAGATGGATGTTCCAGGTACCGCTGTAATATTGGAAATCAGAAAGGAGTTCAAAAATAGCTGCCACTTTCACCCTCAAACACAGTCACTTCACTGACTACCCCAACCCTATTAATGCTCCAAGATGTTATCCTGCATGAAGACACTGTATAAATGTTGTTGGCTATGATCCACTTTATGATGTTTGCCTTACAAAGTACTATAAGTCCTTTTTTCCTTTATCGCTCTCGCTCTCTCTCTATTGGTCTCTCTCTCATTCCTTTTTCTGTTCAGTCTGCCCTCACTCCTGTAGAGTGAGGCCTCACACCAACCCCTGGGAAACTCTGGCTCTCCACATCCTCAACCTTTGGCTCATTGCCTGGAGGACCCACTTTGCATTTCCAACAACAACAATAATAATCCTTGCATCTCATATGTCTCAAAGCGCTTCACAGGATTTCCTGTAAAGTGTAGTGACTTTGTATTAGTAGGTGAAACACAGCGACTAGTTTGAACACCGCAAAGTCCACAAACACAACTACGGAGACACTAACTGATTTTATTTGGAGATTGTTGGCCAGGATACTGAGAGAGAGAAACTGCGTGTCTCATTGCTGAACCCTACAGGCTGGTCAGTCTTTGACAAGGCCTTAGATTTACTGTACCCCTGTCGTAGCACCTGTCAGCTGAGCTCAGCGCATCTCTCCTTCATGAAATTGTTTTTCTTTATATAACAATAAAAGTTTCAGCAGCTGAAAGAGTGAAGGGGCAAGTGGGATTCTACCTTGAATTATTTCAAGGTCACTTCATGCCATAGCACCTCCCTTTCTCTACCCCACTCTTCTGCATGACCATCCTGCCTGCCAACAAATTACATCTGTGCAGCGCCTTTCATGTCAGAAGGACCCCGCCATGCGCTGGACACTTAAAAGTTTGCACCCGTGCTGAGGGCTGGAGGGCAAGAGGGTGGGAATAGGAGTGTGGCTGAAAGGTGCGGGAAAGGGCGAGGTGGATGGGCTCCTTGACGGAGTTCCAAAGGAGCGACATCTATCTTTAAATCCTTCTTTAAGTCCTCTTGGTACAGGACTTGGAATCAGATAGTCTAAGCCAATGGTGGTCCAAGCATTTTGCTACTGAAGGCCAGTTGCCCTATTTGAGAAATGTCCATGGGCCCCGAGGAATATTTTTGTGTTTCTCTTCCAGAAACATATTTCAACATTTATGGGTTACAGAGGGAGGATATGGGTCAAATGAATTGGAATGGGATGGGTGGGTGGGGGAAAGGCGTCCTTTGGTAGAGGCATGAATCCAAGTTCGCGACTGCCAGTTCAAATGGATGTTAAAAATTGCATGCCACAATTCGAAAAGAGAAGGGAGTTACTCTCTCCTGTTAAACTGGCCAACAATCTCCCAAATAAATTCAGTCACTCACTCCTTGGCTGTTTGCAGGACGCTGCTGTGCGCAAGTTGGCTACCACGTCTCGACAAAATGGTAAGGAGCTATAATGTAAGGATTATTACTATTATTAAAACATACCTTTTTCACTGTGCCTATGTTCATTTGCCTTCCTCTCATCTGTCAGCCCTCCACCCTTGACATTAACAATAATAGCAATAATAATCCTTGCATTTGATATCATGCCTTATTATGTCTTCCAGACATCTCATAGCACTTCATAGAATATACTGTAAAGTGAATTGGCCGTATATTTTGTGGGGGTGTAGTAAGGCACTGCAGTGTGCCACAATTGTAGATTGAATGACCAAATTATTAGTATTTATTTATTTTTTGAAGGGATTATTACCCCGGAAAGTGATCTGCCAATTGATTAAGTTTCTACTTACCGCTACGCAAACAGAGATGTGTGGAGTAAGGCTATACCCTGCTTGGGAATCAAACCCGACTCCTCTTGCTTGCAAGGTGAGCGGTCTGAACCATAATCAATGTCTACCTCCCCGTGTGGCTCCCTGCCCATAGCCTGGGACCAACCTCAAAGAAACAACTCCACTTTCTGAATGAAATCAACCCTCTCCCCATTTATTGAGTTAAACTCGATTCGCTGCATGGAAGGAAGTTCCTTGGCCTGTTGTGCCTGAGCTTTCAATAAATCCTCACCCCGATGAAAATTTTATCCTAAAATGTAACCATTACTACAGCGGGGGAAGAATCGTGGAGCCTCGTAGCATAGTGGTTGTCCTCCCGACTTGAAGTGCGCTCTATAAACATAATTTTGTTGTTGTTTGTTGTTGGTTAGTGCACTCGCCTCACAAGTGAGAGGACCTGGGTTTGATTCCAGAGCGGAGCGAAACCTTAGCCAAGTTTCCTTATTCCACCCGCCAAAGGCTTAGGGCTGAAGTGGACTTTGTCCAATTAATTAGAATGTGATGGAGCTATGACCATGTGTAAAAGCCAACACTGCTATCTGGTGGTGCACAGTGGTAATGTTGCCTACCAACAACAATAGGTCAGTGATGGGGCTCTGATCACGCAGTCTACCCAACATACACGCTATCCCCAAAGCAGATACACACACTCCCCAACATACACTCTCCCCAACACAAACACACATACTCTCCCCAACACACACACACTCTCCAACACACACACTCTATCCTAACACACACATACGCACTGCACTAACACACACACAGTCTCTCCAACACTCACACACTTTGTTCCAGCATTTATAGCAGGGGTCCTTGTGCGGTTTGGCTTGAGGTTGGAGTTCAAGGGTTGGGGGGGATGTGAGATTCCGTTTGACATTAATGATAATAGTAATATTAATAATCCTTGCATTTGATGTAGCACCTTAACATGTCTTCCAGACTCTCAAAGTGCTTCACAGAATATACTGTAAAGTGAATTGACTGTATATTTTGTGGGCGAAGTGAGGCACCCACAGTGTATAGTTGTAGATTGATTGAGTGACAGAATCATTAGTATTTATTTATTTTTTGAAGGAATTATTACCCCAGAAAGTGATCTGTCAATTGATTAACAACAGGGTTCCTACTTATCGCTTAAGTAAACAGAGGCGTGTGGAGTAAAGAAATTTTCCTGAGGCTTTATCCTGCTCAGGAATCAAACCTGACTCTTCTTGCTTGCAAGGCAAGCGGTCGAACCACTACACTGCAGGACTTCACATTGAGGTTCAGGAGGAGGTGTGGTCCTGGTTCTCTCTCCTTAGTTCACAATAGCATTGCTCTGCCAAACACAGGCATTCCTAGAGAATCAATGTCTATCTCCTTGTGTGGCTCTCTGCCCACAGCCTGGGACCAACCTCAAAGAAACAACTCCACGTTCTGAATGAGATCAACCCTCTCCCCATTTATTGAGTCAACAATAACAACAACAACTTTCATTTATATAGCGCCCTCCACGCCGGATGACGTCTCAGAGCGCTTCACAATAGAGGATCCCGGGACCAAGCCAGGGGGAGGGGTAGAAAGGTGACCAAAGACGCGGTCGAAGAGAAAGGTCTTCAGCTGGGACCTGAAGCTGAGAAAAGAGGGGGCAAGACGAAGGGAGTGAGGAAGGGAATTCCAGAGCCTCGGGGCGTAGTGGCTGAAGGCATGGCCGCCAAGGGTGGAGCGGAGGATTCAGGGGACATGGAGGAGGCCAGACTCAGTGGAGCAAAGGTAACGGGAGCTGGTTTGAGGAGAGTGGAAGTCAGAGAGATAGGGGGGCACAGAGGAGTGGAGGGATTTGAAGACAAAGGTGAGGATCTTGAAGTCGATCCTCTCTGGGATAGGGAGCCAGTGAAGTCTGGCAAGGACTGGGGTAATGGGGGAGTGAAGTTTGGTGCGGGTGAGTATGCGGGCGGCAGAGTTTTGGATGAGTTGGATTTTAAGGATTGTGGTGGAGGGGAGACCGGCGAGGAGGGCATTGGAATGAGGAAGCTGTGAGGAATAGTCCAGCTGTGAGGTGACGAAGGCGTGGACCAGGGTTCAGTGGCTTTTGGGGTGACGTATTGCCAGAGACGGGGACCAGGGATGGATCTCTGGGGTACCCCACATGTAACTGGGTAATAGTGGGAGGAAAAGCCGTTTGTGGATATGTACTGTTGAGGTTTGTGAGGTAGGACTCAAACCAGGCGAGTGCAAATAGAGAGGACGTTGTTTGTGACTTTCACAAGCGCAGTCTCTGTACTGTGGGCAAGACGGAAACCGGACTGGAGGGGTTCGAAGAGGGAATGGGAGGAGAGGTGGGCGCGGAGTTGGTTTGCAACAATCAAACTCGATTTGCTGCATGGAAGGAAGTTCCTTGGCCCGTTGTGCCTGAGCTTTCACATAATCCTAGTCCTGAAGAAAATGTTATCTTAAAACGTATCGATTCCTCACAATGGGGGAGAATCAGAACCCCTCGCAGATTTGATTGACAGATTGCTTTCTGGGAGTTAATAACTCTCTCCCCACCCATTAAATCCACGACTATTTGTGGAACATTGCTCCGTGCAAATAGGCTCCCGTGTTCCGCCCACAAAATACACAGTCACTACACTTTACCTTCCATCCTGTGAAGGCGTTAATATGGCCTGATATCGCATGCTGGAGCCCCAGCCTGGATTGTGAGCTCAAAGTCGCTCAATGTGTGGCCTCTCCAATCCACAACCTTCTAACCCTGAGTAAACAGCACTACCCACTGAGGGCTGCTGCGGCTGCATTCACCTACAAAATGCACAGTCACTACACTTTACAATGAAATAGTGTGATACGCTCTGCTGATGCCTGCTGATTTTTATTTATAAATATATATTTGCGATAACATAAATCCCCAAACAAAATCCCCCCAAACTCCTTTTCCATTTTCCAGTAGAATAATACCATTTCTTTGGGTCAGAATATATTGCTTCGCCGCACGCACACGGGTTGCGCGCACATTTTTTCAGGTACTCTCACTTTAAAACAGCCGGGAGTCACCCCTTGTGCACAACACAACCGCGTGTGCTCACGCTCGCTCAGCTCGCCGCTTTGGGATGTGAACCCTACGCCTCACGCGTTTATTGTACATACATTTTCCGGACACTCTTTGGTTACATGTCAAGCGTCCTTCTGTACCTTTACTCTTATTTGCCACCATTTTGGGGTGCGCTGGGGGGGTTTGCGCAAGAGCATCTGGCCTTCGCCACGGTTGAGCAGAATTGGCAGCCTGTCCCTCAGGACACCACATGTACATAGCTGCCAGCTGATATCTTTGTTCAGTTACACGTACACTCCACTAGGGGCAGCAGATTTCATTCTGTCTGATGATACAATTTACATTGACACAGCACCTTTCACGTTGGCGGGGTTTCCCAAATGCTGGATGAGCACCCAAGCAAGGGTTGAGAGTCAACCCTTGGGAGAGGAAGGATGACCGGAAACAGTGGTCAAAATTCTTCTATAAAAGGGCATGTTCTTGAGACGTGGCTTAAAAGAGAGACTCTTGGATGGAGCTCCGACAACAGTCGGAGCTATATAGCTCTCCTCACACAGGGCGGCGTCTCAGAGCGCTTGACAGAGATGGAGCCTGACACTGGGCCGGGGAAGGGGCATGTGACCGTACCCACCATCAAAAATGATGCTTTTTGATTAGGAGTAGGCCATCGTGCTCCTAATTCTGAAAAAAAAGCACGAGGTCATCAGGCGAGACCTGAAGATGGGTGGGGAAGAGACAAGGTGGAGGGATTGAGCGAGAGAGTTCCCAGAGTTAGCGGCTGTTGTCACAGCACTCATGTTATTGAGTGGTACAGTGCTACTCTTTGTCCTGAAACCTGAGACAATACGATAGCCCTCTTTGCCTGTCTTCGGATCGCACTTGACAACTTTCCTCTTTGACTGTGCCTATAGTCACCTCCCCCTCTCTTCCCCAGCTTGGCATCAGGCTCTGCCACTGCTAAGCACTCCCAAGATACCACCCCACGTAAAGGGCGCTGTGCTAAATGAAAATTATTGTCACTGTGCGTGGCTAATGAACATTGTGTTATCAAAGTTCCACAGGATGGCAGTGTAGGCCAACAAATAGCCAGCTCCTCCAGCAGGCAGCTCAATAATAATAATAATAATTCATAATCCTTTTATGTAACATGGTGCCTTATCAGGCCGTCAAAACATCTCAAAAATGCTTCACGGAATATATTAGTGTGACTGTGAACAAGCAATGTCCCACAAACAGCCATGAAATTAAGATTGCATCTTAAGCGGTCCAGGACGCTACCCTGCCTGAAAGGCACTTAAGTTGAGGCAAGTTGTTGTTTGAAGTCTCTTCCAACTTCTGACAATGCATCCCCACTGCACCCCCCCCCCCCCCCTTCCCGCTCTAGCACAGCGCTGCACTGGAGTGTCAACTATGTGTAAGCACTATATGTGATTCAAAATCCCAATGTGGGGGCTTGAATCCTCAATGTTCCTACTCAGAGATGAGAGTGATACCGCAGCACAAGGCAGACACACAAGGCTGTCTTAAGAAGACTCTGGGGAGCTCTGACAGATAGCTGTCTCTCATTAACATTTTAACATGCTAACAAACCGTATACTGAAGCTCAGTGGAGGGCTGGTGAACAGATCGTTTCAATGCAGTGTAATTACTTTATGCAACGTCTGGTAAATATGTGGAATGGATTGCCCAGCGAAGCAGTGAGGGGTGGTGGGGTGGGGTGGGGTGGGGCGGGGGTGGGGTGGGGGGGGCGGACACTGTAGGAATAATTTTGAGAGAATTTGATAACTATTTGGCAGAGAATTTAATTGAAGGGTATAAGGGATCATGTTGCATATCATAGAAGCAGAGAAATTTACAGCAGTGAAAACAACAATTTGGGCCATCATGTCTGTGCCGGTTATACATCAGATTTGCTGTAAAATTGTTTAGTTTTGAATTAAAAAAGAAGGTTTTTGTGAACAGTTAGATGGGACGTCAAGACTTCTGTACAGTCATGTGTTACTATTAATGTACCGTTAGCCTTTGCCATTGACTGTCATATTCCGTGAAGCGCTTTGAAAAGCGTTCTATCAAATGAAAGGATTATTATTATTGTATCATTATTGCACAGACCCAGTGTGGTTGGTTCTGACCTGCTCATCCCTCATACCCTCCGCACTGCCATCAGTGGCTTAGCTTTCAGCCACTCGGCCGTAAGCTTTGGAACTCCTTCCTTCCTTCCTTCCTTCCTTCCTTCCTTCCTTCCTTCCTTCCTTCCTTCCTTCCTTCCTTCCTTCCTTCCTTCCTTCCTTCCTTCCTTCCTTCCTTCCTTCCTTCCTTCCTTCCTTCCTTCCTTCCTTCCTTCCTTCCTTCCTTCCTTCCTTCCTTCCTTCCTTCCTTCCTTCCTTCCTTCCTTCCTTCCTTCCTTCCTTCCTTCCTTCCTTCCTTCCTTCCTTCCTTCCTTCCTTCCTTCCTTCCCTCCCTCCCTCCCTCCCGTCCGAGAATCTGCACCGTGTGAAGGGCGCTGTGCGAATGCAAGTTTTTGTATTCAATCCTGATTGGCTTCAATTTTCCACTGTGTTCCACATTTGAATCAACTTCACCACCCGATTGATTTCTGCGTAACTTTCAATAACTTTCCAAGCAATACTGGCCCCTACATTGACCTGTCCTGCTTCAGAAATGACTGCTCGAGTTCCAAGGATCATTCCCTTTCGGGGTAGAATAATAATAATTATTATTATTATTATTCTTGCATTTGATATAGCTCCTTATCAAGCAATTGAGACGTCTCAAAACACTTCACAGAATATACTGCAAAGTTAATTGTCTCGTTTTTTTTGTGGACGAAACGCAGCTGACATAATTATGCACAGCAGTGTGCCACAAACAGTCTTGGATTGAGTGACCAAATTAAAAAAAATTGGGAGACATTATTACACCCGTAAGCAATCCACCAATCATCTAATAACTGGATTCCTTGGTAAACAAAGGTGTTTGGAGTAACCAAACTTGCCTAAGATTTTGCCCCGATCGGCAATCAAACCCCAAGTCCTCTCGCTGTGAGACGAACATGCTAAGCACTATGCAATAGGTACATTACTTGCTTCAGTCAAGTAGTGTATTTGAATGCAAATAAGTGCCCAAATTGTCACTCCGAGCAGCTTCTAGCTGGTGGCTTAATTTGCAATTGACTGTGTTGGAGCTTAACACAGATATTGGTTTAGTGTAAATTGAACAGATTTTAATGCTATAAAACTGGGCGTTGTGTTAACAGACAGTCTATACATAGACAGGGAGAGAGAGAGAGATAGAGAGAAACATAGACAGAGAGTGACAGTCAGCCAGACTGACAGGTAGAGAATGACAGATAGACATATGGAGAGTGACAGGTAGATGGAAAGTGACAGACAGACACACAGTGACAGACAGATAATAATAATCCTTGCATTTGATATAGCGCTTTTCACGCCAATTGCGCACAGCATTGACCCTCAAACAGTCAAGGGTTGAAATGACCAATTTATTATTGTTTTATTTGAAGGGATTATTATTAGGCGTGTGAAATAAGGAAACTTGCCCAAGACTTCCCCCTGGCCTGGATTTGAACACAGCTCTCTCATTGGCAAGACGGACGGATGGACGGACAGACGGAGATGGAGAGTGACAGACAGATAGAGGGATGATATTCACCCATTAGAACAACAACTACAATTACATTTGTGGAGCACCTTTCACGTCAGGAGGACATCCCAATGTACTGAACTGGTTCACGGACACACATAACACCTCTAGGGAAATAGAAACCGATATGAAGGTAGACACAGAGAGCTGCAGGCTTCAGATCTCTAGGCCACCTTTCACGTCGGGAGGATGTCCCAAGGCGCTGAACAGTCAGGTCGGGACACTATCATCTCACTTGTTAGACCTCTTTTCTCCACCTCTGTGCTATCTCCACGTGACCCCAGCCAAGCTGAAACACTCTTTCGCCTGCCAAATGTAAGAACATTCCACAACTTTTCTACACAATCTTCAACTTCAAGGCAAACGGTCCATAATAATAATATTAGTGATAATCTTTGCATTTGTTATACCGCCTTATTGTTGGAAAGCCTCAAAGCGCTTCACAGGATATATATATACTGTAAAGTGCAGTTACTGTGCATTTTATATGCCACACACAGCCTCGCTCCTTCCTACCTCTGTGACCTGCGAATATATAAACCTTTACGCTCCTTCTGCTAAGCAGGATACACGTTTCCCTCCCCCCCCCCCCACCCGCCAGGCCCGGCCTGCACCATCATCGGCGGTCAGACCCTCAGACTCTGTGCCCCCACCTTTTGGAACTCCATTCTATGATCCTTTCACTTTGCTCCCTCCAATGCCTCCTTCAAGGCATATCTGAAGATCCTTCTCTTCAACTGTGCCTTTGGCCACCCTTTTACCCTCCCTGATCACAAACCTCAGGACGTCCTCCCAACGTCAACCTTCTGACCGTGAGAGTGCGACACATTTAAAGATGAGAATGCCTTTCATCCATTTCACTTAAACCTCTTCCAAATGGGTCAAGAGGTTAGAGAACATGGGAGACTGATGCACTGGGTGCAGTGGTTGGCTAATTACGGAGCCCGTCCTGCCTTCTCTCTCTCTCTCTCTCTCTCTGGCCTAGGAAACTAAATCCTGAGCTAAATCGGGCAGATTAACTTCACGAGTCCTTGATCACGCTACCATTCACATCTCAGCAACATGTGTTTCGAAACATTACATGGGGCTGTCACACATGCAGCTGTTTCATACCTAGTTTCAAAGAATGTGGATACGTTACTAGTCAGTCCACCACAGACTATTCTTATCTTCTTCAGCCTCGAGGCATTTTGAAAGGCGACCGGGGCCGTCTGAAAACTGAACTAGCTGTGTCTCCAGTTCACCTTTGACACAAAAAGGAGAAGGTTTAGTCTTTCCTGCCTCCCACCCAAACGGTGAGTGAGCCAGAACTCATATCTAGACAGTAAACCCTGATAACTCAACCCTGGCTTCATTTGTCACTAGCACTTAAATCATCAGGTGGCCGTGTCAATAATCTGGCCGCATTTCTTTCTTTATTTATTTATACATATGCCTAACTCGTCACTGAGCCCTTTTTGCTTGGAGCAACAATTTTTCTTAGTCACCCGGGTGTCTGGACTCATGCGGAACCCATGCCCGTGCTTAAGAATATCCGAATCAAACTGGTCCCGTCTGCGCCTGTTCAGGCGGACGTTCCAAGATCTCATGGCACTATTGGAAAAGAGAAGGGGGTTTCTCCCTCCACCTGACATAGTACCTTGTAATAATAATCCTTGCATTTGACACGGCGCTTTTTATGCCTTCTGGGCGTCCCGAAGCGCTTCACAGAGGATGCTGTCAAGTTAATTCACTGCATGTTTTATGGGCAAAACACGGCAGCCAATCGTGCACAGCAGCGTCCCACAAACAGTCGTGCATTGTGATGTCCAAATTATTATTTGGGGGTGGGGAGGGGAAGGTGTTGTTTTATTTTTGAGGGATTATTACTCTGAAAAGTGATCCGCTAATCGACTTCCCCGGGAATCGAACTCAGGTATTCTTGCTTGCGAGGTGAGTGGTCTAACCGCTGCGGTAGAGACTGCACGTACAATTGCGTAGCCAGTGTTAAAACATGCTGAATGTGTCCCACTGTGAACTCCCAGCTTTTCTGCTGGGAGTCATTAACCAAACGAATTATGCAGAGTAGACGGCTCTGATAACTTACTGTGGTTTTGGAATCCAGGCGGTAAGTCGCGCATTAGCGTGTGCTCATTGCTGGCTGCTGTGAAGATGGTTTCATTTTGAACAACACAAGTCAGCAGAATAAAAGGAAATGGCTGTCATTTGTTTTTTAAGAATTCAGAAATGGGTTCAAGCTCAACTTCTCCACAAGGTTTTGAAACCATCCAGGAGTGATCAGTAGAAAGGGGCAAAGTCTGACGGCAGCCAAATCAGATTAGAAAGCCAGGCTTGTGTTTTGACACGACAATGGCAACAAGTGACATTTGAATAGCGCCTTTTACATCAGGCAGAAGATTCTGGACACTACGGATGTACACGCGAGCTGGGGGTTGGAATCAGAAGCGGTGGAGGGCGGGGGAGGGAAGGAGGGTGGTGAGGGTGGGGCGATGGTGCAAACGAAGAGGAAGGTCTTGAAGGAGGCAAGGGTAGGGGCGAGGCAATGCCACTGTGGGATGCTCCACCTTCTCTTGACAGTGTCCTCCGTAAAGATACACACATCCATCTTAACCCGGCACGGAAAGTTTGTTTTGGTCAGCCAGCCGGGTGTCTAACTCTAAATCCAAACCAAACAGAAAATTATATGCATCCCACCCACGCTTGGCACTTCCAGAGACGGATTGTTGGAATGGAGTGCGCACTCTCTCTCTGGTGGGATGTAATGTATCTTGCTTACCTAATTCCAGAGTGTTAGGTGCAGGTTCTGTCAGAGCCAAGGCTTGGAGACCCTAGAGTGTGCGTTGAGGTAACTGCTGGAGTCTAACCAGCTAAACCCGCATGGCTTGCTGTTGATAATTGAATTGAGGACTGCCATTGGTCAAATAGGTAGAAAGGTCATTCACATCTGATTTTTCTCTGGTACCTACCAGCCATCACTCATTTCCAAGATCTTTCTTATCTCCGGTAAAGCTCAAATATCCAAATGACTTGGGGAAACAGATTAAATGGTGACCCTTGCAGTTTGCGCACAGTAATATCCCACACATAGCCAAGAGGCGAATGACCCAATTTTATTTGGAGGATTGGTGGCCAGGACACTTTCTCTTTATGGACATTTCTTTAGTGTCCATCTGAACAGATAGGACACAACCTCAATCCAAAATGTCTCACCCAGAAGACAGCACCTCTGGCAATGCAGAGCTCTCCCAATATTAAATTAATAACACTGGTATGTTAGCCTAGACTACGAGATCAAAGTCCCTGAAATGGGTCTTTAACCTACAACCTTCTGACTGAGGTGAGAGTGAGATAATCGAGCCTATCTTAAAACTTGGAAGATTTCAACTGGGCATCCCTCAAGACAAAAATACAGGTTGAATGGAGCAATAATTATAATAATAATAATTCTTGGGATTTGATAGAGCGCTTTATCATGTTGTTGAGACGTCTCCAATCGCTTCACAGAATTTACTGTAAAGTGAAGTGATGAAGTGTTTTGTGGGCGAAACACAGCAGCCATTTTGCACACAGCAATGTCCCACAAAACATGGATTGAGACAAACAGAAGCGAATCAATGACGTTTTGCTGCGGGAAGGAAAAAATAACCTCAAAGGCATTTTTATTTTTACAGTTTATTGTATAATATAAAACTACAAAAGTAAGACTGCTCAATCCCACTTGCATTTGTCCAATGGTCTGTAATTACAGTCCATACGTAAATGTGGAACACAGTAACCTTGCTTTCAGATGTATACATTTGAAATATTGCATAGAAAAAGGCACAGCACTAAGGTCTGTGGGAGAAAGTTACAGCATTTCTGCTTTGACAGAAGCAAGCACTCTATATAAGGGATTCTCAGCCAAGGCCTCCGTCCATTGCAAACCTCTGAACAAACGTGACTTCCACCCTTTCCATACATTCCAACAGCCAAATACATTCCTACTACACATACATTCTGTACACATTGCAAAGCATTTCGCAGATTTTCTGTTAGCTTCACATTAAAATAAATATATTTACACAAAGAATAAATAAGTTATGGGAAGAGGGAGGGAGTGGGAGGGAAAGGAGGGGGAAGGGATAGGAGCAGTGGAGGGGTGGGGGGAGGGGGGAAATCACTTCACCACCAAAGCTTTTCTGCGTTCTTCCAGCCCAGCCCTGGACAACAGCCAAGAATAATTTGTTCCCTGATGTAGTTTAGAGCTCTGTGGTATCTGGCTGTTCTGCACAAACCAGAATAATGACATGTACAGGGTGTTCACAAAGTCTTGTTACCCCCTTCCTCTCCTCCTCTCCTCCTCCTCCTCCTCCCCACCGTTTTTTCTCTTTCGTACAATGATTTTTTTCATTTAATGATAGTAATCCTTGCATTTGATATAGCGCCTTATATCACGTCATTTGACGCCTTCTCAAAGGGCTTCACAAAATAAACTGTGATGTGCATTGACTGTATTGTTTGGGCGAAACGTGGAAGCCAATTGCACACAGCCGTGTCCGACAAGCAGTTATGGATTGAGTGACCGAGTTATTCTTTTTGACTTTTTTTTAAAAAGGGATTATTATCTCCGGAAAGTGATTGCTCCCATCGAACAAGAACCGTTTTCCCATTTACGGCCAGGTAAACAGAGGGGCGCGGATGAAGGAAACTTGCCCGATACCGGGCTCGGCCTGGGTATCGGACTCGGATGCTCTCGCTTGTGAGGCGAGCGCTTTAACCACCGCGTCGCAGGACTCCGTGAACAATTGCAAAAGTGAACGAACCATTGAAAGAAAAATGACCCTGATATTACAAGCAATGTTGAGCCTGCGCCTCAATCAATATGAAGGGAACAGCGATTTGGAAATGGAGAGCTGGCCACACAAAAACATCGGATCACTGACAGCCCCCTTTTCGCTTAATTGATCTAAAAGAACAGGTATCAAATTTGTAACTTGCCCAGCCTGGATGGAAGAGAACAGAATTTTCCAAACAGCGTATGGAGGAAGAATGTGGAACATAATTTAAAAATCCTTAAATAAATTAAAATTGATAAAGTTATTCCTAAAGAAACCGTATGCAAGCGTTGCAACAGTGTGGGTTGCAATCGGCACACGGCCGCGATAGTACCGTTGGAAAAGCAAAAAACAAAAAAAGCAACAAAAACCCTGACAACACTATTGTAATAATGCGATGGGTATGGTGCGTTTCGAATCATTTCTAAGCAATTTACATAAAAGTCCTTTACCGAATATGCTTTTGTTTTACACATCAACGTAAGCTTTAAAAAAGATTGTCACTCCCCTCGGTGTAAAAATCATGCATAGGAATCTGCATTTGCGCGAAACCTGCCAGAAGGTATGAATAAGTTGAAATAATAAAAGCCAGTTCAACTGGAAAAGTAAAGTTAAAATAGTCAGCGTCAGCTGGAGAAGCTTTGGGGAGGGTCATTCATTCCAATTTCTCGAACTGTCCTCAGCGTTTTTTGGGGGGACGGGGGACGGGGGGGGGTGGCAGACGAGTATTTTAACGCATGCAGAAACCCACTACCATACTTAAAGAGTATCCAAACGAAACTTGGAATTCCATGCATCCCACCAGCACATGGAAATTTCAGACAGAGATGGATTGTTGGAATGGAATGCGCACTCTCTCCCTGGAGGGACATATCCTGCTTACCCAATTATTAGGCCCAGGTTTGATGGAGCCAAGGCTTGGGGAACCCGGAGTGTGCATTGGGGGTATTGCTGGAGCCTAACCAGCTAAAACTACATTGATAGCACGATCTGGCAAGTTTTCCCACTGCTTGTCCAGGTAGGACCACCCTACCTATTAGGGCTTTAGCTTTTAGGGTTAACAGGAGCTGGGTGGGATGACTCTCTGCCCCCCTCCCCGCCCCCAGTAACTGATCTGTCTTCCAGGTCCTAACAATGAGCCAGGTTGGCTGTTCTGCCATCAGCAGGGCCATCGAATACTGTGGACCTGCCTGGCTCAGGAACCAAAATAGAGACCATCATAGAGGATGGGCTCAATTCTGATATTTTGTTCGCAAACGTGTCATCCCAAAGTCAGATCAGCAACAAGGAGAGCCCCGTTTACCTCCCCTCCCTTCCCCTCCAACGAGGATAATCGAGCTGTCCTCATTCTGAAGCTAAAGCCATGTACCCCATTGCAGGAATACTGAAGTGTACATTCTAACACAGAGCACCCGAGCGCTATTGAGTATTGATACTGTACACATGCTTTCTATATTACAAAGATTGTGTTGGAGAAGAGTCCTTTTTTTCTCTTAGACTACAATAGATTATTGCCGAGTGTTTTGTTCAAATTCATGAACTCCCCCTTCCCTCCCCAACTCCTCTCTCTCTCTCTCTCTCTCCTTCTCCCCAACTTCCTTTCTCTCCTTCTTCTCCCCAACTTCTCTCTCTCCCTCTCCTTCATTCTTTTCTCTCACTCACTCACACTTTCTCCCCCCACCCCCTCTGCCTCTTTCCCTCTCTCTCTCTTCCCCCCTCTCGCTCTCAGCTTCCACACCATCAGATTTATTGCTGGTTTCTAAGCATTTAAAGTTACCATTCCTGGCAAACTCAACGAAACCACCCAGCTCCACATTTTCTGCGTTTCCAGTTTGAGATGTTGTAACGTCGTTTCATTTAAGATATATGTTTTTTAAAAAAACAACACACATTCACACATTGGAATTATAGGGAGCAGCGATAATATATTAAGCAAGTTTGAAAAAAGCACTCTCAGATTAACATTACCCAGATCCACCAGGCAACCGGTAAATCTGTTTGGTCAGATCCTAACTTGAACCTCGCCTTAGCTCATAGATATAAAAAAAAGCTTTCAGAACTAGCACCAAGTTGTTGTGAAGCATTTACGTTTCCTGAACAAGACCCAAATTGGGGTTCGGGGTCGAGATTACAGCATTTCACTTTGTGCATATATGCGAGCATGTGTGAGTGTGAAAGAGTATGTGTGTATATGTGCGAGTGCGTGTGTATGTGAGAGTGAGTGAGTGTGTGTGTGTGTGTGTGTGAATGTGAGAGAGTACAATAACAATAAGAAAACGACATTTATGGAGCGCCTTCCATGTTAGGAGAACGTCCCAAGGCGCTGGGGTGTGTGTCAAGTATGTGTTTATGTGCGAATTTGTGTGTATTGAGAAGATGTGTGTATACCTATATGTGAGTGTGAGAGGGAGAGTATGTGTGTTCATACAGGATGAATCACAAGTCCTTCCTCATAGGTCAAAAACTTTCAGGAACACTATGAAATGAAAGACATTTCCAATAATAGCTGCATGCGCTCGACCAATATTGTTTTAATTAATAATTAAAACCTTTACGAGTAAATACTTCTGATTCACCCTGTATGAGTGTGAGAGAGAATATGTGTATGTGTGTGTGATGAAGTATAAAATTTACTTGCATAGGTTTCCTGTGCACTTTTACTGAATGCTTCACAGATGTAAACGGTTACTGATGATGAAGGTGGACAGCGATGGGGAAACAGCAAAACAGCAGCAACCAGCGAGAAGTTTGTTTAGAGCATAAAATTTAAATTGGCAATGAAATATTTCTTGCATTTGATATAGCGCCTTATCACATCGTTGGGACATCTCATAGCACTTCACAGGATATATATTGTAAAGTGGATTGACTGTGTATTTTGTGGATGAAATGTGGCAGACAATTGCATGCAACTGTCTCCCACAAACAGTCGTGGACTGAATGACCAATTTTTTTTTAAAGTATTATTACCCTCGGAAAGCGATCTGCCAATCCACTAACAACTGGGTTCCTACTCAATGCTGAATTAAAAGAGGCGTGTGGAGTAAGGAACCTTGCCTAAGATTTCACCCGTCCTGGGAATTGAACCCGGGTCCTCTTACTTACAAGGCTAGCGCTCTAACCAGCACGCTATAGGAACTCCTTCTGACCTCATCTGTGCTCTCTTCTTCTCAGATCCATTCAAACCAGTTGTAGACTTGTTCGCTTTAATTTTCCCTTTGCATTGCACACATGAACATGGTTTCAATTTATCTCTCTCTCGCACTCTCTTACCACTCCCCCCACACCCACCGCCTCTCTCCTCTCATATAAAAGTACATGTTATTCTTGCTCTTTTGAATTTTGCAGGATTTTGTTGTGGGACAGATCAAGGCCTATCAAAATAGTTATCTCAGGCGTATAAACAGCATTCGGATTAGAAAATAATATGATCCTACTGCAGAATCTGTACAAAAATATAAATAATCCCCGGACGGACAGTGGGGCTTAAAAGAGCAATGAAATATAATAGTCAATTGAAAGGTAAATGACCAGTCGAATTAAAGCCCACAAGAAGACCACTGAGACTTGCAGACCATAGACTACAATTCTTTTTTTTTTAAACGCACGCACTTCAATTGTTTTTTTTTCCTAGCGCAACCTCTGATCTCGGCGTAACACATCGCACAAAGCATCAGAGTCTCACACGACTAGGTCTTACCTGGGGAGACCACTTCATCCCACGCTCCCTTCAAAGTGGAAGAAATATCAACAATAATAATCCTTGCATTTGATATTGCACCTTACCACATCATTGAGACACTTCCAAGCACTTCACAGAATAAACTGAATTGACTGTATATTTTGCGGGCGAAAATGCAGGAGCGAATTGTGCACAGAAGTGTCCCACAAACAGTCGTGGATTGGGTGACCAAATGATTAGTCTTATTTTATTTATTAAGGGATTATTATCCCCGGAAAGCGATCTGCCAATCGACTAACAACCGGGTTCCTACTTACTGCTAGGTAAACAGAGGCGTGTGGAGTAAGGAAACTTCCCTAAGGTTTCGCCCCCGCCCGGGAATCGAACCTGGGTCCTTTTGCTTGTGAGGCGAGCGTGCTAACCACTGCTACAGGACGCCACATCAACAAACAGAACAAAAGCCAAATTTCCTAGGAAAATCACATTCAGAAACCTTCCAGGTGACTATACGCACAGATGAAGGTTCTCCCAACTCTGCTGAAGCAATGACTGGTGTTACTACAGCTCTACATAGAACGAGCAAAGACACATGCACAGTGTAGTACTGTAGTAACATTTGCAGTGACTCTCAAACCACGTATTTTTCAGTTTTAAAAAAAATTTATGCATGAATGTTACCGGTAAATAAACTGTATATATATTCATATATATATATATATTTTTTAAAAATCTAAATCTCTCGTCAGATCAAGACCCGACAAGCACCTCCATTATGTGATCTAGTTCAGCAAGGTCCATTTTGAAAGGCTGACTGGGGCTGACTGACGACGGGTTGCTGTAGGGAGATAAAGTCTTCAGGATGTCGTCTGCTGTCACAGAGGCCATTTTGTTGCTGGGTCCTGTTGTGGACGTGCAGGGGTCAAAATCGTACATGGAGGTGTCAATATCCGCAAACAGGATGTCGTCCAGCGTCAAATCCGTCAAAAAGCCAGTGGAACTGGTGACCTCAAAGTTGCCCGGCAACGAGTCCGTCGGCCGACTGTCCGATGGCTTATTCTCCTGCACCTCTTCAGGCTTCGCACTGTCCACCGCCTCGCTGCTCGGCAGGCCGGCTTTGCTCTCCTTAACGTCCGCGGGGCTGGGAGACGGGCACAGCTCCTCGATTTCATCCAGGGCGGAAGAAAAGCTGTCTTTGGCGGGATGGGCGGGGGGCTTGCCCGAACCTGACCCCGGTTCAACAGTCTGGGAGACGCTGAAGGAGTCCTCCTCCAGCACGGAGGCGGGCGTCAGGCAGGAGTCGAGCGAGGTGGAGCTTGTCAAGCCGGCGGGTTGGATGAGAGGAGAGGCGAGCTGGCTAAACGCGGGCTGGGCCTCTCCGCGGTGGTTGTCGTTCAGGAGAGTATCGCTGGGCTGGGAAGTGGTCAGGAATCCTGCCCTCAGGCTGCCTTCCTGTTTCAACTCCTCCTGAATGCGCCTCAGCATGTTGTTGATCAACACGGTCTTTTGCAAACTGGGCTCCGTTAACGGCTGCTGTCCTTGGCTGTAAAGTTTCATGAGGGAGATGTTGAAGATGGTCTGCCGCTGTAAGGTGTAGGACACCTTGGAGGGAACGTACCCCGAGGTCGCCACTTTGCCTTCCAGCCCATCTTCATGCTCGCTAAACTTTCGCTTCGCTCCTTTGCCCAACATATATCTGAAAGGCAACGGGGAGAAAACACAGGTGTTCAGCTTCAACTCATAATAATAATAATAATAATAATCATAGCAATACTTGCATTTGACACGCAGAGCCATAACCCGTCACTGAGATGTCTCAAAGCGTTCACAGAATATACTGTAACGTGGGTTTGACTGTGTGTTCTGTGGGTGAACACAACAGCCAGTTTGGACAGCACAGCAGTGCCCCCCAAAACACCCATGGAGTGACTGGTCAAATTATTATTTTTTTGAAGGGATTATTATCCCCCCAAGCTACCTGAGAGTAAAGTGATTATTGGGGGGAACAGATGCAAGGACAGGAATCTAACATGCAACGGTCAAACTAAACAAAAACAAGACCAAAGCTCAAGCTGTTGAGAAGTCATCTGAGGCTTGATTTCAACGGGTGGGGACACGGCCTTAAACGTACACCACAGATTTGACCGAGCATCTTTAGTCTGGTTCATACTGTCTATGATGACACTCCAAAGCGGTGATGGGAGGGCAGGTGTTGCATTGTCAGAGGCACCATCCTCCAGATGACACATTAAACTGCCCGTTCAGGTGGACATTTCACATCCCATTGCACTATTGGAAAGGGGAGGAAATGTCTCTCTCCCCGCATCCTGACCAATAACCATCCAAATAAAATTGGTCACTCACGACACTTCTGTTTGCAGTGCATCGCTGTGCACATATGTTCTGTGAAGTGCTTGAGACATCTCAACGACATGATAAGGCACTATATCAAATGCAAGGATTTAATAATCCTTGCATTTGATATCCTTGCAATGCGAGACCCTGCTCCGCCTGATGGGTGCTTTATAAATCAAATTGTTGTTGTAATACTGACCCCCCCAGGGTGATCAGAGATGTACTGCCAACGATGATGCCATCAGAAAATTTACAGTCAATTACACAGAAACCCAATCAATTTATACACAATAACACAGTGTGAAGCTACAAGTGAAAAATTAAGTGTTGTACATTGGCAAATAGGTGTCCATGACACGTGCTGCTACTTTATGAGGTGAGAGCCCATTAATTAGGGCTTCCTGTGTAAATCAATTGTCCATTTATCAGAGTGTCTCAGTTGAAACACATCAATATCGTTTTAACTACTCGCGTCCATACAAACTGTCCTCTATCGAAAAGGGCTTCATTAGAATATCCGTTGTAATGGACCTACTCTACACATAGAATTAAATCTTCAGAGGGATGAAAGCAACAGAGGCTCTGGTTAGGAATCTACATAATCCTTTGGCTAACTACTTGGTTGGCAGTATCCTCACATCAGCTTTGGAATACAGTAAAAGTCACATAAGTACAGTACATTAGGACCAAAACATTTAATCTGATTTACGCCAAATCCGAGTTGCAGGCAAACTGTAAAAGTCGTGGAAAATCCATTTTAATCAATAATCCTCACTGCGCATACTTAATTTGATACAGCTAATAAATGTGCATTCAGTGACACATTAAAAGTACATTTCCGTCTTGCTCGTCACCACATGCGCAATTACTCCAAGCGTTGGAATCGCATTGAGAATTGCGGGGAAATTAAGTTCTTCTGCGCAAGTGGCAGTGGATCAAAAACTTTGTTTCCCGCGATCGAATGCAGCTGGTAACTGCGGGAGTAATGGGAGGGTAGGGGAGCGATGTTACAAGTTAGGAGGTGATTAATCCGAGGGGTGTAAATAAAGCCAAGTGGTTTTGATAGGAAACCAAATGAAACTCGGGAGAATGTAAGTCTCAGGCAACTGTATGATTTACAAAAATCTAAGACTCGTGCAAGTTTTGTTGTAATGAGGATTGCCAAATAATCCCGCTACTTGTCCAGATAGGAGGACCCCCACCCATCGGATAATCAAAATAACCCTCCCCTATCATCTAAATCCATGACTGTTTGTGGGACATTGCTGTGCGCATTGGCTGCCGGGTTTCACCCACAAAATACAGTCAATTCATTTTACAATATATCCTGTGATGTGCCTTGATATGTCTCAATGAAGTGAAAAGACCCTATATCAAATGCAAGGATTATTATTATGTTATTATCAGTGAATACAGCACAGTTTATTACACAGTGCCGCTATCCGTTCAGTGCCTCTTTGGAGAGTGAAGCGTTAAATTCTCAGTTGTGGAGCGAGCTGTTTTGTCATCTCTAGAAAACTCTCGAGCAAATCAGAAAGCTGGTCTGCTAAAAGCAGAGTCTTAAAGGAGCCATTGAGAGCTTTCTAGTATTAAAGGGGCAGTAGGCATTGGATGGAAGTTACATATGTTAACAGCACGCAAAGCCACTATCGTTCAATTAAAATCAAGTGTACACACATTTACAGAATTTTCCCAGAACAGGTGTGGGGTAAAAAGGATAGTGGAAGATCAGACAAGACACGAGACAAGAGAAACTCCCTTCTCCTCTCGGGATCTTGATTTCAGGATGTTAGCGCCATAGACTATATGATTCCAGGTCCAGAGAGCTCTGCCACTGAGACAGGCTGGCAAATGCACTAGAAACCGATCACCTCATTCTGGGAACGATTCAAGCAGCAGTGAATTCAGTAGGGACCAAAGCTGAAAGGTAAATCTGTTTCCCCAGCAAGATCTAACCTGCTCCTCTCAGTGGAGCAAAACAAGCACCTATTGGAGCAGATGACATCTGGGGACATTGCAATCAAAAGAACCATCTTTAATCTAATTGGAAACAAATTGTACAAAGTGAAGACTGATAACAATAATAATAATAATCCTTGCATTTGATATAGCGCCTTATCCCATTGTTGAGATGTCTCAAAGTTTACCAGACAGCGATATCAATGGCAATGGCGGGTTTATCTGGTTAGGTTAGGCTCCAGCAGTTACCCTAACGGACCCTCTGAGCTCCCCAAGCCTTGCATCTTGCCAACCTGCGCCTAATACTTTCCAAAATTAGATACCAGGAACGTGTCCCTCCAGGGAGCGAGTGCCCATCTCATTCCAACAATCTATGGCTGGGCTTTCCATGTGTAGGTGGGATGCGTGGAATTCTCAAGTTTGGATTTCCTCGTATGTCACAGCTGAGCATAAAAAAATTTAATCACGGCGTCGATATCCCGGCCGCATTCATTTATGTGTTCATGTGTAAATCCCCACTCCCAATAACTCATCGCCGAGCCCTTCTCCCTTGAAGCAATAAGTTATCAGGGCTGATAGCTACAACAAACCAGACTGTGTGAGAACGTCACATGTCTGCCAGCCTTCAGGAAGCTTCATGGAGCTCCTGCCTGCCTTTCAATCAGCAAGTAAAGGTTTCCTGACCAACAGTTAACCTCATGCGTGTCTCCACACACCGGATATGAGACACCAACCTGTTCAGTCCTAAAGGACAATTCTGTCTAAAATCCAATTATAGATGTTAGTTTGTCCCATCTGGATCAAGAAGTGAGACAAGTTTCCAGGGAATTTCTCTCTTCACCGCGGACTCTCAGTGAAGTGTAACCGAGTCAAAGATTGCTTGCTCTCGGTTTTATTGCTAAGTAGTCCTGGAGTTCACCTTCTTGCTGTAAGGCGAAGTCAGCAGCGCATTAAACAACAACACAGAAGTTGTGAAGCCGGACATTTAACATGATCAAACGGACTTACTGTACTGTACTTACTTACGTCTGCTCCGTTTTTACCAGCGCTCTCGAGTGTTTCCCATCATTAAAGACACCCAGGTTACTGTAGGTCACTGTACAGTAGCTGAGAGTCACCGGTACCCCACCCCTTAGGTACATGCTGTACATTTTTTACAAGTTATTCACACACATGTTGCAACCACAGCTTAATGATTGGTTGCCGAGTTCAAAGGTTGTCCCAAACTTATTCAAGGAGGGGCCACCGATAGAGGCTGTAGTAGGATAGTTGGATAGTTGGCTTGAGTTTTTTTTAATTAAAGCCTGAATGACTGACTGTCTGACTGACTGACATCCTATAATAATTACAGTAACATAAACAGCACAAGTGATCAGAAACTGCACTTCCTGATCCAAGAATTTTACTTCTACTACTACCACTACCAATAATAATTATCCTTGTAATTGATATCGCACCTTATCAGGTTGCTGAGATGCCCGAAAGCGCTTAACAGAATATACTGTAAAGTTAATTGACTGTATATTTTGTGGGCGAAACGCAGGAGCCAATTACCACGTCAAGGCTTTCAGCTCACAGTCCAGACTAACGCTCTACAGTAATGGTTTCCAAACTATGGGGCACACCTCCTTTGGGGGGGCGCATACCGTTGGCCGTGGGGAGGACGCTGAGCTTTAAGAGTCTCGAGCCCCCAAGTGTGTGTGGAACCGAGTGTGAAGGGAACCGAGTGTGAAGGTATGGAGGGGGGTGGTGGCGCAACAAAAAGTTGCTGAGTTAGGCTTGGGGGGGGGGTGGGCGCTGCTATTCAGAGCTTGGAAGCCACTGCTCTAAACTGTAGTGGTGGAGATGTGTTGCATTGTCAGAGATGCTCTCGTTCAGTGGCTTCCACTGAAGGAGAGTATCCTTTTGTTGCGCCCCCACCCCCCCCCCTCCTTCACTCGGCTCCGCACACTCGGGTCCTCGCCCCCGCCTCGCCTCCACCACTGCCCGCCAGGTTGGCAGGCCCGTGGGCAGGGGTGGAGACGTCTGACTATATTAAATGTATATCAAAATGTAAGGATTAGTATTTTATTATTAACCGCATTTTTGCACTGGTCTCTACAAGCCAAATTCCATCCCTGACAACTGTCGCCATCCGACTGAGATCAGTCAAAGATCAGCCAATTCAGCACATCACCCCCACACACATCCTGGTGTACACAGCTGAGCTGGACAAATTCACTGAGCTGAGCACAGCTTGTGCTTTTAAAGGGAGCAGAGTATTTAGAGAGTAAACAGAGAGGAAGTACTAAAAAGGTTGACGTTGCTCAAGGTAGATAGGTCATCCGGTCCGGACAGGATACATCCTAGGTCAGTAAAGGGAAGTATGGGTGCAAATAGCAGAGGCTCTGGCCACAATCTATCAATCTTCCTTGAATACAGGGGTGGTGCCAGAAGATTGGAAGGTTGCTACTAACTCCCCTGTACAAAAAGGGGCAGAAGGGCAAACCTGGGAACTACAGGCCAGTCAGTCTAACATCAGCAGTGGGGAAACTTTCAGAGACTAGAATCAGGGACGAGATAGATCTTCACTTAGAAAAATATGGATTAATAAAGGGCAGCCAGCACGGATTTGTTAAAGGCAAATCTTGTCTAACAAACCTGATAGAAATTTTTGATGAGGTAATGGAGAGGATGGATGAAGGTAGTGCAGTTGATGTAGTTTACATGGACTTTCAAAAGGCATTGGACCAAGTGCCGCATAAGAGACTTGTCAGGAAAATAGAAGGCCACGGCTTTAAAGGGACAGAACTGGATCCAGAACTGGCTGGGGGACAGAAAGCAGAGAGTTGTGGCGAATGGTTGTTTTTCCGAATGGAGGGAAGTGTACAGTGGTGTCCCCAGGGATCGATATTGGGATGCCTGGTCTTTTTAATAAATATAAGTGATCTGGACTTGGGTAAAGGGAGTATAATTTCCAAGTTTGCAGATTATACAAAGTTAGTAAAAGTAGTAAATAGTCAGTAGGATAGTAGCAGACTGCAAGAGGACATAGACAGAATGGTAAAATGGGCAGTTACATGGCAGACGAAGGTTAATGTGAAGAAATGCGAAGTGATGTATTTTGGAAGGAAGAATGAGGAGAGGCAATATAGGCTAGATAGTACAACAACAACAAAATTGCACTTATATAGCGCCTTTCACGTCAGGAGGACGTCCCAAAGCGCTGAACAGTCAGGTCGGGACCCGAGCCGGAAGGGGGGCGGGGGGAAGGGAGTGGGAAGGGGAAGGAGAGTGGGAGAGGGGGAAGAGTTGGTGGTGGAGCCAAAGGCGCGGTCGAAGAGGAAGGTTTTGAGACCGGCCTTGAAGGAGGAAAGGAAGGAAGCAAGGCGGAGGGGCTGTGGGATGGAGTTCCACAGTGTGGGAGCAGAGAGACTAAAAGCTCGGCCACCGATGGTTGGGTGGTTAGGGCGGTGTACACGGAGCAGGCCTGAGTCTGCTGAACGGAGGGTGCGGCCAGGCTGATAGGGAGACAGTAGGTCAGAGAGACAGGCGGGGGCAAGGCCGTGAATGGTCTTGAAAGTGAGGACGAGGATCTTGAATTTGATCCTCTGGGTGACGGGGAGCCAGTGGAGACGGGCGAGGGTGGGAGTGATGTGGTCGTGAAGCCTGGTACGGGGGAGTACATGAGCTGCAGAGTTCTGAATGAGCTGCAGCCTGTGAAGGGAGGAGCTGGGGAGGCCGACGAGGAGAGAGTTCCCGTAGTCGAGCCTGGAAGTGATAAAGGCGTGGATGAGAGTTTCGGCGTTGTGGGGGGTGAGGTAGTGGCAATATTGGCAATATTGCGGAGGTGGAGGACGGCTGTGCCAGTCATGGAGCGGATGGGGGGAGGAAGGATAGTTCGGGGTTGAACAAGACGCTCAGATTCCTGATTAGCTTCGAGAGGTGGAGAGAGCAGCCTGAGGTGCTGAGGCGCTGACGTGAGCCAATTAAGAGGGCCTCCGTCTTGTTGACATTGACCTGTAGGAAATTTGCCCTCGTCCAGGACTCAATGTCGGACAGACATGCAGTCAGAACGCCAGTAGTCCTGGAGTCAAGGGTGGACGCGGAAAGGTAGAATTGGGTGTCATCCGCATACATGTGGAAATTTACCCCATGTCTGCGGATGATATCGCCCAGGGGGAGAGTATAGAGGGGGAAGAGCAGGGGGGCAAGGACAGAGCCCTGGGGAAAGCTACATGTGACAATGCGGGGGCTAGAGGAAAAGCCACTGGAGGAACGTAGTGAAGTCGGTGGGAGAGATAAGACCAGAATCATTCAAGGACAGAGCCTTGCAGGTTTAGGAGATTGTACAATCTTAAAGGGGCTGAAGAAACAGAGAGACCTGGAGGTTCATGTAAGTAAATCTTTAAAGGTGGCAGGACAGGTAGAAAAGGCTGTTTATAAAGCATATGGGATACTAGGCTTTATAAATAGGGGCACAGAGTACAAAAGTCAAGAAGTTATGATTAACCTGTATAAAACGCTGGTTAGGCCTCAGCTAGAGAACTGTGTTCAGTTCCGGACACCACACTTTAGGAAGGATGTTAAGGCATTGGAAAGGGTGCAGAGGAGATTTACCAGGATGGTAACAGGAATGAGGCACTTTGGTTATGAGGAAAAGCTAGAGAGGCGAGGTTTATTCTCATTGGAGCAGAGAAGGTTACGAGGAGACCTAATAGAGGTTTTCAAAATCATGAGTGGATTTGATAGGGTAAACAGGGAAAAACTGTTTCCACTGTTGGGTGTGTCAGTGACTCGTGGTCGCAGATTTAAAATAGTTTCGAAAAGAAGCAGAGGGGAGGTGAGGGGAAATGTTTTCACTCAGCGAGTTGTTCAAATCTGGAATGCATTGCCTGAAAGGGTAGTGGAGGCCAATTTGATAACAACTTTTAAAAGAGAGCTGGATGGTTATTTGGGGAGCACGGGTTTGTGGGGTTATGGGGAGAGCTAAGGAGTGGGATTGACTTTGAATAGCTCTTTTAAAAGAGCCAGTACAGACTTGATGGGCTAAATTGACTTATTTTGTGCTGTAAAATTCTATGATTCTATGATTTGGGAGAAATCTCAGGGTTAGAGGGCAACAACAAATCATGGTCTGGACAAGTTGGACCAGAAATCAAAGTCTGTGTACCTTGCCAGGGTGCGGGGGGGTGGAGGGGGAGAGGAAGGGACATACACACACACACTGTGGGATAGAGATGTGAAACAAGAGATAAATAAGTACTTTTTTAAAAATAGAAGAGGAAACCGCAGTACAGTAAAGGGACAAAAATATAGCGACAGACAGAGAGACAGAAAGGCACAGAGAGAGTCCGAGATGAGAGAGCCAGAGACAGAGACAAAAAGAGACAAGAGAAAAAGAGACAGAGAAAAAAGACAGACATGCTACATAGCTATTAACACAGATACAATCAATTATACTGGTGCAACATTTTTTAATTCAATAACATCACTTGAAGAAGCAGTAATGATGATGTTGACATGCTTCCTGACCCTAATGAATAAAGGATCATATGATTAGATATCAATTAAAATAGGAGAGGGTAGCTGGGAGGTATTTAAGTGAACCTTTGTGCCTTGCATCAAAAAGGCTTGTTCTTAAAGGGAAACTCACCGAATGTAGGGACAACAAATAATAATCCTAGCATTTGACATAGTGCCTTATCACATTGTTGAGACCCAAAGCGCTTCATAGGTTACACTATAAAATGGATTGACTGCATATTTCTGAGTGAAACACAAAAGCACAATTGCGCACAGCAGTGTCCTACGAACAGCCATGGAGTGAGTGACCAATTTTATTTCGAGCAATGTTGGGCCGGACACCGGGAGAGAGAAACTCCGTTCTCTTTTCGAATAGTGACATGGGATCCGTAACGTCCTCCCGAACAGGCAGACAAGACCACAGTTTAAAGTCTCATCTGAAGGATGTCACATCTGACAATGCAACACCCCCCACCCCAGCGCTGCACTGGAGTGTCACCTTAAGACTGTGCGATTCTGACGTGGAGCTTGAACTCGCAGCCTTCTGATTCAGAGGTGAGAACGCTATCGCTGAGCCAGATTGATACACAAACAAAAAAAGGCTTCAGTCTACAGTGGATCCAACATAATGAAGAATGAGTCACAATTTTCATCCACTCTGTAGAGAAAACAATCATATCCCCCATCCAGCAACAATTAGTCGCCTATCTTCCCCGCCCTCCCCTATTGTATGTCTCTCTTCATTCAGTTACAATGGATTGATTAATTTCAGGAATAAACTAATGAGCGACTGACTTTCAAGCCTAATCTAATTTGAGGGGTTCAGTGGCTAGGAAGGCCCCTACAGCGCTACAGCTGCAGGAACTGAATGGAGGTGAGATCAGACATGAACATGGCTGTGTTTTCATATACGTTCGGGACATTTTTATTTGCCCGCCGCTAGCTGTCATTTGAGGAAGGATATGATGGGGAGGGAACGATGAGTATCTTGAGACATTACCAGGATACAACATCAACCAAGAAAGAAAACAACAAAACAGTAAACGGAAATCTTCATCTGACCCTCAGTTGCGTAGGATTGACTGTGGAACAAGAAACCAGCTTGGACATCATAACCCGTCACACGGAGTCCCTTAGTGTGGTGGTTAGCGCACTCATCTCGCAAGCAAGAGGACCTGGGTTTGATTCCAAAGAAAGGCAAAACCTCAGTCAATTGGCGGATTGCTTTCCAGGGGCTAAATGGTTTGAGCCTGGCTCAGTGGTAGCCCTCTCACACCTAAGTCAAGAGTCAGAACCTGGAATCACACAGTCTAAGATGATACTGTACTCCAAAGCAGCTCTGGAGGGGGTATTGCATTGTCAGAGGTGCCCTTCTTTGGATGAGACATTAACCTCAGGTCCCACCTCGGGATGTCCTCATGATGTGAAAGGCGCTCTGAGTCGCCGTCCGGCCTGGAGGGCGCTATATAATTCAAAGTTGTTGTTATACAAGTGTCATTTTGTTGTTGTTGTTGTGTGTTCAGGTGGATGTTAAAGATCACGAGGCACTTTCAAAAAGAAAAGGGAGTTCCTCTCTCAGTGACCTGACAATCACCCAAAATAAGAACTGGTCATCAATCCACGAATGTTTGTGGATTGGATCATAGCTGTAAACAACAGATAGCGGCTTTTCGTCCACAACACGCACACTACACTTTACAGTATATCTGCTTTGAGATAAGGTGCTGGATCAGCCGCAAGGATTATTAATGTTGGGAGGAAGAGGAGCCAACACATCCTGAGTGGGTGTGAAATCGGGCCACCAACGGGTAGGGCGATTCCAAACAAGGCATTATGAAAGGAGCGAGAAGTTAGTCTTTCACAGTTGTAATAGTTCAGACTGTAAACTGCAAGGAGCTCACACGAAGCTTTGTCAATTATGCCTAGAGCTTTACAATCATTACACAACATGTGGCAATGGCTATCCTCACATTCACAAAAATGAGCAGTCCAATTCTGCTACCACAAGCAAACTCTCCCCCATCCGGAGGAGGACTCACTGAACTGCAGCTTTGATTATTAATATTAATGACAGGGGAAGAAGGCAGGGGTGTGGGTTTTAATATAAATAAGACAAGACAAAAAAAAAAAAGCTGAAATGGGGTAGTAGTGATAATCGCTTCCAATTTGGCTTGCAGGGTTAGCAGGAACTGAGCGGGAAAATTCATCCCGGGTAGGGTGGTCCTAGCTGGACACGCAGCAGGAAAGCTCGCCAGTCATCAATATCAATGGCAAGCTATGTGGTTATAGTTGGTTAGACTCCAGCAGTCATCCCCAATGCACACTCTGGGATCCCCAAACCTTGGCTCTTGTCAACCTGCGCCTAATACTTTCCGGGATTAGGTAAACAAGATGTGTTCCTCCAGGGAGAGAGTGTGCATTACGTTCCAACAATCTATGTCTGGGATTTCCATGTGTGGGTGGGATGCATGGCATTCTCAGTTTGCTTTCTCCCCCAGAAAGCCATCTGCCAATCGACTGACATACAGAGGCGTGTGAAGCAAGGTTTTGCCTGCCCGGGAATCGAACGCGGCGATCACACTAACCACTACACTACGGGGATCCAAGCGGCAGGGTTTAAAATAACAATCTTATTTTAAGGTTGACTTTAAAAAATTGATCACTCAATCTACAACTGTTTTGTGGGACACTGCCGTGCTCAATTGGCTGCCGTGTTTCACCCATAAATATAGTCAATTCACTTTACAATACATTCTGTGAATTACTTTGAGACGTTTTAATGATGTCCTGATGTGAAATCGGCTGTACAAGTGTAATTTTGTTGGGATAGGGTTCTATATGAACGGCAGGTTGATTATTATTAGAAATAGTAGTAATAGTATTATATACCAGGTAAAATTTCAGATCTGGGAGCTTTTAATAAGAGAACTGCTGTTTGCATCAGCTAATCTGCCAGCCAATATCTCTCTTGCTATATACTAACCTGTAGAGATGAGTTTCAGAAAAGGTCTCTTTCAGATGCTTCATTGTAGGCAGCAAAGCCATTAGCGAAGCTGCAGGTGCGTTTGAATCTGTAACTACGCACCTGTTACCCACCCCAGAGTTAAAACAACAAAACCACTGAAAAAAACAATCCCAAGGCAACAGGAGAGGTAAAGCGAGACAGTTACATGCAACCACCCCCCACCTCCACGCCCCACACCACCATCAATTCTTGTCGCGACCATTTTATTAAGAGTTGTACTGAAACTCAAGAGACTCCCTGTCCACTGAGGTTTACTGAACAAAAAGTCCCCAAAAGATCAGCTGGGATTCCCCAGCGTAAAGTTACTATAAAGTAAACACTGCCCACAAAATGTCTGCCAAGAGACAGCAGTGACACAGACCAGGAACTGTGTGTGCGACAAGACAGATGTGCATACCGGTAATCATTTGACAAAACACAAAATACTATGGATGCTGGGAATCTGAAACAACAACAGAAGTCGCTGGGGAAACTCAGCGGGTCAGGCAGCATCCATGGAGAAAGGAAAAAGAGCCAACGTTTCGGGTCTACGAAGTCAGAAGTTCTGACGAAGGGTTGTAGACCCGAAACGTTGGCTCTTTTTCCTTTCTCCATAGATGCTGCCTGACCCGCTGAGTTTCCCCCGGCGACTTCTGTTTTTGTTTTTAATCATTTGACAAGTTTGATGGCCTATTCAGACACGACTAAATGGCTTTCAATCAGACACTTTGCTGCATTTCATCCTCTGTACTGGCGAGATAGAACACACCGCACTAATCAATCTCAATGACAGAACACAACAGCAGTTCGAGAGGGAAAAGAGTTACATTTTAAGAAGTAATTTGTCTAAGATGACCGGTAGAAATATACAAGTGTCCCCAGTCCCTTGGGTCTAAGTTAATATTAATGGTTAGGTCTTTCCTTTCTGCACCTCCAGCAAAATAAACTCACTTGTGTGAGTTATTAAGCACTCCGAGACATTGTCCCATGTGAAGGGCAGTAATAAACGCAAGCTGCTGTTGTTGTATCCACTGAATATTTAGTCCGTATATGCTACTAACTTCTCTGCAAACAAGGCATATTTACTTGGTGTTTGAGTGCAGCAAAAAGGGTGTAGATTAAGACAACGGACATGCCCAGTGCATGTGAACACAGTGATAAACAATTTCAGTTCTGATAGTTCACTGTAGGCTCTCAAGTAAAGCGCAAACTAATCTCAACGCTGAACACACGGCTCTTCTGTGGAGCTTTCAAAACACGTCTACATTTCCTGTTCCAGTACAACACATGCTGGGGGTGGGGAGGATATAACTGTGGGCTGAGAATGTAAACACTTGTTCCTTAATCTGGTTAAAATTAATTATACTGCCTGGACACTCTTTTAATCGTTGTTTAAAAGGCTATATGGTCAATGTGGGAAATGGCTCCACAGAACAGATATACTCCCTACATTAAATATAGTGCCTTAGCACGTCATTCAGAAGTCTCAAAGCGTTTCACTGAATATACTGTAAAGTGTCGGGACTGTGCATTTTGTGGACTAAACGCAGCAGCCAATTGCGCACAGCAGTGTCCCACAAGTCAGTCGTGGATTGAGTGAAATTGTTTCTTTATTTAGGAGGGATTATTCCCCCACTGAAAACGATCCACCGATCGACCAACAACCGGGTTCCTTACTGGTAAGTAAACAACCGAGCCAGGCTGACACCAGGCATTCCACAGCTGAGACATCATTGCATCCATTAGAAGGAGGCAAAACTGCTCCCAATTTCTTTTAAAAAGAGTTGACCACAACATTATCTCCATTCCTGTTCCATTAAACTACAGTATTTCTCAGAAATGTTCTAGTCTTGCTAGAGGCGTGTTAACTTTCCACTTGTGCACTGCAGTGCTGGACTGGGGCCAAATAAAAATACGAAGACTTGCATTTGAATCAGCTCCTTTCATTCCGGGAAGACGTCTCAAAGATACTTTGCAGGACACATTGTAAAATGTAGTGACTGGGTATTTTTTTTGTAGGTGAAAATTAACCACCACTTCACATCTGGATTACCCATTTTCCTAACTATATTAAAAGCCTACATCCTTATTTTCCCCCCAAACAATGGCACCCAGAACAGTAAATTAGTTCCCCGGGGATTTTATTTTTTAAGGAATAAACCAACTGTGAGAAGGGAATTTCTCTCTCTCTTGGTGTCAACGATCCCCCAGATGATATTGGTCACTGACTCCATGGTTGTTTGTGGGACACTTGCTGCTGCATTTTGCCCACAAAAAACAATCAACAACAACAAAATTACATTTATAGAGCGCCTTTCACGTTGGGAGGACGTCCCAAAGAGCTGAACAATCAGGTCGGGACCCGAGCAGCGGAGGAAGGGTACGGGGAAGGGGAAAGAGAGTAGGAGAGGGGGAAGAGTTGGGGATGCTCAGCCTTCCCAGACTCTACCCCGTGTGAAGGGCGCTACATAAATACAAGTTGTTGTTACTGGACTAGATCAGTAATTAGCTTGATTCCTTTGGGATTTTTTTCCCCAAAAAAATCACTGAGAAAAGCATCTTGCCTGCCTAACCTAAGCTAACCCTAACCCAAAGTCATTGTGCTCTACCCAAACCAACATTCACACGTTGGTCAAACTTTCCACAAAATTAAGTACTGTATAGCTAAACCCTAAACTTAACCAGGGTGGGTGATGCAGCCAAAGGACCCACACACACACACTCAAAATCCCATTTTTTTTCAAACAGAATGGACCAACTCATTCGCTGCAGCCTTTGTTCTCCCGTTTGTGTTCCCAGTAAATGGAAGTCCTCTTCCAACGCAACGGCTGACACACCCTTACACGCCCACCGAGTGCACTGAGAGCTGATGCGAGGTGAGAGTTTTGCACCATCAGAGACTGGCTTGATATAAATAGTGCCATAGAGCAGATGTAGAATTTTAAATACACATTTAAATAACCCTCTCCTCCCATCGACAAGATTATGATTTGAAAATAGAATGGCAGTGTGTGAGAGAATCTAGTCATCTCTCTCAAGCAGGAAGACAAAAGCACAACGACACTCCCAGTTAAATGGATTGGAAGGCCATGTATATTATACATTCACAGGTCAAGATTTGAATTCGCATTGTCTAGGCTAACACTTCATCTCAGCAATGGGTGAGCATTACATTGTCAAGAGGTGCTGTACTTCAGATGATACAATAGCCCGATGTCCTGCCTTCACCTGTTTAGGTGGATGTTAAAAGATTAAATGACACTATTCGAAAAGAGAAGGGTGTTTCACTCTCCTGGTCAACAATTCTTCAAGGCGCGCCTTGTCAACTGCGCCTCCGTCCACCATCCTAGCCCCACACTCCTGGCCCTCATAGCCCCAAACCCCAGCTCATTTGAAAAACCTTCACTGTCCAGCGCCTTGGGATGTCCATATCATTGCTGTTTGTGCGATATTTCTGCGTGCAACTGGCTGCCGCATTTGCCTACAAACAGTCACTCTATTTCACCCTAAATCCTGCGTAGCGCTGAGACGCCTCAACAACATATAAAGCCGCAATGCAAAATGTGAGGATTATTATTATCATGATCACTCCTCTCCCCAACAGAAATCAAACATAATAAACATTTAAAAAAATCTGAATACGTATAATCTGAATAATAATAATAATAATACAAACATCTGAATACAGTAAAAGCCCGTTTATCCGGCACCCTCAGGATCTGGCCGGTTAAAGCTCCTGCTGGTTATTCGGCCAAAAACGCAAATAAAATTTCAATAAAAAATTTTCAATGCATTTTTCTGGATAAATTCCGGTTAATCGAATGCGGACCTTTTTTTTTGTGATGCCAGTTATACGGAAGTTACGGTTGATCAGGTGCCGAATAAACAGGGTTTTACTGTACATCACACATCATGGAGTCCTGTAGCTCAGTGGTTAGAGCACTCACCTTACAAACGTGCAACATGTGTTTTGCTGCGCGAAACCTTGGGCAAATTTCCTTAATCCAGACGCCTAATAATAATCCTTTTTTAAAAAAAATCATTTCAATCCATGACTGTTTGTGGGACACTGCTGTGTGCAATTGGTTGCCATGTTTCACCCAGAAATATACTGTCAATTCACTTTACACTATATTCTGTGAAGCGCTTTGAGACGTCTAGAAGTCATGAAAAGCTCCATCTCAAATGCAAGGATTATTATTATCATTCAGAGTCAAAAAGTCTCGGTTTTCAATTCTATTGCGTGAGGCTTCACAGCTCAAGCTCTTTGACCAATAAAGAAGCCAAAGCACGAACACCAAGAGAAGGAAACTTGTATTATTATTATTAGAAAATTGTAAGTTACAGTCAGTCAAAACGAGAAGTGAGATTCAGAAGGACGGAAGCTCTATATGTGAAAGATGAACTACAAACAAAGCCCGAGGAATAGCAAACTTACAGTAATAAAAGTAGCACAACATTCATAGCAACTGCCTCTAGAATTTTCGAATGGACAACATGACAGTTGTGGCCTGTACACACACATCACCAGGTTTCACAATGTTGCTTTCGCTCTTCTTCGGTCAAACTTTGTTCAAACAAAACAAGAAAAATGATCAGCTAAACTAAGATCCCAACACGCCATGAGATCCAAACTGACAATACTGTCCCCCAAAAAGTCCCTGTGCGCAATTATTATGGAGTCAGTTAGTATTATGGTTAGAGCATTCACCTCGCAAGTTAGAGAACCCCGGTTTGTTTTCTGGGCAGGCAAAACCTTAAGCTGTAAATCCATTTTAAATATTCTGTGAAGCACTTTGATATGTCTTAATGACGTGATACAGTGGTATATCAAACAAAAGGATTATTATTATTATTATTAAAGCATTCTTCGTTGAGCCACTATTTAATTCATTTTACTACTCCCCTTCAATTTTTCCCACTTGCTTTCCTGAAGCTACTGAATAATACAGAGCTGAAGGCCCAAATGCCGATGGTGGAGTGGGCAGGATGGGGGTACGAGGAGCAGGCCGGTGCCTGCTAAGTGCAGAGTGTGGACAGGTTGGTAATACGCTAGTAGTTCGCAGAGGTAGGGTGGAGCAAGAGGATGCTCTCTCGCTTAAAAAGTGAGGATGAGGATTTTAAGCTCTTTCCTCTGGGCAATGGGGAGCCAGTGGAGCTGACTAGAATAGCCGCGATCAGCTCACAGAGCCTGGTGCGGGAAAGGACACGAGTTGCCGTTTATGGAGTGAAGAGTTGGGAAATGCAGCGAGCGAGGAGTTAATATAGTTGAGCTGGATGCATTGAATGTGTGGATGAGGGACTCAAGCTTGTTGCTGTTCAATTGGAGAAAATTGGCTCTCATCCAGGACTTGGAAGTCTAATAAGCAATCGGTCAGGGCAGCAGTGGTCCTGGAGTCGAGAGTGGAGGCAGAGAGGAAGAGAAGAGGATTTGGTTGGGGGAGGTGGGTTCGAAGAGCATACAGACGCCTTATGAACCCATTAACTACACTTTCTTTGCTCAACTGTTCCGTGGTTGGTTCACCGTTTAAATTTAGTATCGCAGTCAGCATCAGACAGTATCCCATTTCTTCAGTTGCTAGACACCAAAGAATGCACAAATGTCAGTCCGTATTTGTATGTGTGTGTGTGTGGGGGGGGGGGGGGGGGGAGGGGGGGGGGCAGGTCCTGGTGGGAGATGTTTTCCCATCAAATGTTACCTTCTTTGCTAGGAGATGAGATGCCTGAGTTCTCCAGTGTCTCCCTGTACTGTCAGCCTCTCTCAATGATAGCAATCTCGCCTCTGCTTCAGAAGGATCTGGGTTTAAGCACCACGTCGGGACTTGGAATCACATAGTCTAACCTGACGCTCCAATGCAGCATGGGGGATGGGTTGTTGCATTGTTGGAGGTGCCATCCTTTGGTCGAGATGTAAAACCAAGATCGCCTCTGACTAATAAAATACATGTTGAAGATCTCATGACACTATTGGAAAAAAGGGAGTTCCTCTCTACTAGTGTCCTAATAATAATAATAATCCTTGCATTTAATATAGCACTTTTCACATCTTATCGACGTCTCAAAGCGCTTCACAGAATAGACTGTAAAGTGAATTGACTGTATTTGTGGGTGAAATTTGTCAGCTATTTGTGTCCTAGCTGACAATCCCCGAAAATAAAATTGGTCACTCACTCCATGTACGTGGGACATTGCTGCGTGCAAAACTGCCTAGCGCGCTTCAACCACAAGACACAGTCAATCCACTTTACAGTATATCCTGTGAAGTGCTTTGAGACATCTTCATGGAATGATAAGGCCCATATCAAATGCAAGGATTATTATTATTACCTGTACGTGACTATTATGGAGTCACGTTGTGTAATGGTTAAGAGTAGTCGTCTCATAAGCAAGAGGTCCCGGGCTTGATTCCTGGGCCAGCAAGTCCTTAATCAAGTTTCCTTATACACGCCTAGTGTATGAGTTCAGAGAGTTTTAGGTCAGGTAGGTGGAGGCGGTGAGAGCCGTGACTCTCCTAGATAGACAGGCTGACAGACAGGCTGACAGACCATCTGGCGACTGGGGTTCGCAATTTGAGGTAGAAAAGTAGATTTCCGCAGATGATTGGGCAAAAGTGAGAGGAAAAGCCGTTTGCAGAGATGCACTGCTGGCGGTTTTTGAGGTAGGATTCAAACCAAGCGAGTGCAGTCCCACAGAGATGGATGACCGAGGGCAGGCAGTGGAAGATGGCGTGATCAACTGTGTCGAAGGAGGCGGAGAGGTCCAGGAGGACAAGGAGGCAGAGGGAGCACTGGTCACAGATAGAGAGGTCATCGTTTGTGACTTTCACAACCGCAGTGTCTGTACTGTGGATAGGGCAGAAGCCAGACTAGAGGGGTTCGAAAACGAAGTGGGAGGAGAGGTGTGCGTGGAGTGGTTGGCAACAACGCATTCTAAAACTTTCGCAATGAAGCGCAGGTTTGAGATAGGGCGATAGTGTTGGGTTTATAAGGGTAGGTTTATTAAGGAGGGGTGTGATGCCAGCGGTTTTGAGGAGGGGAGGGACTGATCCAGAGGAGAGTGAGTGATTAATGATAGCAGAGAAGGGGGAGCTGGGTGATCAGCAAGTTGGTGGGAAGGGGGTTGAGGCAGCAGATGATGGGTTTAATGGTGGTGATGGTGGATGACAGGGAGGAAAGCGAGATGGGGAAGAAGGAATGTAGAATGGGGGCTGTGGTAGGAGCTGAGGATGGGGTGGGTGAGTGAAACGGAATGGGGGTTGTGGTGAGCAACAAGAGGCAGGAGCACGAGGCTGCCAGGTGGATTGATTTTGATGGTAAAGAAGTCCATGAACGCTTCCCACTTGACGATGGATGTGAAGACTGAGGATGCTTGAGGGGGGCGCACAGAGGAGGTGGTGAGTGATGGAGAAAAGGACTTGGAATTGTATTGGGCCTCCATAATGATGTTGGAAGTACTATGCCGTTTTCACCTTGCGACAATGAATGGCAGTAGCTGTGAAGGTGCTCGAGCCACAGCTGGTGGTGTACTGTGAGGCCAGTTTTCTGCCACCTGCGCTCGAGCAGCAGGGTATGGGATTTCAGGGAGCGGAAATGGCCACTGTACCAGGGGGATCTGGTGGGTTTGGAGATGGTCCTGGATTTCAGGGGGACGAGAGAGTTGAAGGTGGAGGAGAGGTGATCATGGAGCAGCTTGACGGCTGCTTCAGGATCCCTGCGGGCAGAAGGCCAGAGGGAAAGGAGATCTTTGTGAGAGTCTCAGAGGGAACCTTTTTCCATAGGCGGAAAAATATGATTGAGGGTTTGGTGGAGGAGAGAGGGATGTTAAGAGGAGAAAGAGATGAGGAAGTGGTCTGAGATGGCCTGGTCCATTATGCACAGGTCGAAGATGTCAAGGCCATGTGTGATGATGAGGTCGAGGGAGTGGCCACGATCGTGGGTGGGTGAGTTCATATGGAGGGTAAGGTTTAGGGAGGAGAGGAGGGCAGTGGTGAGAGGAAGTGGTGCAAGGGGAGTTTAGGTGGAGGTTGAAGTCGCCAATTATGAGCAGGCTTTCAGAGCAGAGGGACAGGGAGGAGAGGAAAGTGGAGATGTCAGAGAGGAAGGAGCCAGGGGGTTTTGAGGGGCGGTAGACCAGAAGAATTTTCAGTGAAATAGTGCCTTATCACGTCATTGGGCAAGGCACTTTACAGATTATGTTGTAAAGTGGAGTGACTGTATTTTGCGGGCAAAACATGGCAGTGACCCAGAAACTGTTGTGGATTGAATGACCAAATTATCATTATATATTTTTCAAGGGATTATTAACCCAGGAAAGCAATCTGCCAATTGCCTAACAACTGGGTTCCTACTTACCGCAGGGTAAACAGGGGCTTATGGCGTAAGAAAACTTGCTTGAGGTGTCACCTTCCCCAGGAATTGAAACTGGGTGCTCTCACTTGTAAAGCGAGCATGGTAAACGCTACACCACAGGACTCCAGTTAAGGGTTTGCAGCCCAGCTGGGAGTTGGAATCGAGAGGGATTTACATGTAATTGGTTGGACAAGCTGGTCCAACACAGAAAATTCAAAAAGTAAAATCCCCCCAAAAGTTTGTAGTTTCTAACTGGGTCAATTTTTTAAAAAAAAACACACACATGCATACAAGCCACAAGAAAGACATTTACATAAACATAAGCCCTATTTACACTACAACTGCAGATTGATTTTCATTACTGTTAATTCGCACAAAAAGTGCTAATATAAACAGTGCACTAAACACTCCCGGGTGTGGGGAATGGATTTAAAGCTCAGGCAGTTCCTGTGATCTCTATTATCTGGAACACAAGTAGGTACCTATAAGCTAACCAAGTTATTAAACTGACGATAGAAATCGCTTAGTTAAATCTGTTGATAGAAATCTCTACAAACTTGCAGTCCAGTATCACTATTTCCTAAAACAGTAGTTCTCTATAAGACAACCTACTTTATTAAACTGATGATAAAAATCTCTCAAGCGTTTCAATTTTTTAAAGAGATTCCTAAAATGGTTAGTGTACTCGCAAGCAAGAGGAATCGGGCTCCAATCCCAGGCGGGGCGAAACCTTGGGCAAGTTTCCTTACTCCATACTGATGTTTATCTAGCAGTAGATTGTTAGTCGATTGGTGGATCTCTGTCCAGGGGAAATACAGTGGAAGCCCGTTTATCCGTCACCAGATTAACCGGATTGCTCAACCCCCTCCCGGGGCAATTCCCCATTTCAGCAATCGCGAGTATGCTCAATTTGCGCACTTATTAAACTTACGAACTTGGAGGTTTTTACCAATCGGTAAAAAATGCTTTTTTTTTAACCATTTTTTACAGAGTGTTCTGAAATCTTTATTGGTGAGGAGCTATGCAATATTCTGTTACTATTTAGTATATTATTAATATAGTATGTTTTAAAATAAGTCCATTTCTGGGGTCGGGTTTTCGGCAACTTGCCGTCCGATTATTCGGCACAATCAATTAGTCGACCCCCCCCCCACACAGCGTGCCGGATAAACAGGCCTCTACTGCAGTGTGTCAGCCATCGCGCCTCTGACTCAGAAGGTTGTGAGTTGAAACAACAACAACAACAACAATTTACATTTATATACCGCCTTTCACGTCGGGAGGACGTCCCAAGGCGCTAATATTCCATGTACCGGGACTTGGAATCAGTGCAGCTGAAGGGTTGAGAAGATCAAGAGGCTTTGGTTGTGTCTCACAAAGCTATATAGTGTTGTGGTCAGATTGCACGTACAAATATTATTATTATTTATCATCGCTGCATCTGGTATTGTGACTAATCATCAGGATGTATCAAGCGCTTCATAGGATTTTGCTGTGTCTGTATTTGTAGGCGAACAAAGGCGGCCAATTTGTACACAGCAACAATAAGAATAATCCTTCCATTTGAAATAGCACCTTACGTGATTGAGACCTTTCAAAGCACTTTGCAGGATATACCACTGAAAAGTGCCTTTCACGTTTGGAGGATGCCACAAGGCACTGAACAGTCAGGCGTTAAGACCCGAGCGGGGATGGGGGTTGGGGGCTTGAAGGAGGCAAGAGAGGGAACGAGGCAAAGGGAATAAGGGATGGAGTTTCAGAGGGTGGAGGCAGAGACTGAAGACCTGACTGCTGATGGTGGGGGACATACAGCAGGCCAGAGCATGCGGAGGGAGGGGACAGGTTGATAAGAGGTCTGCAGGTCAGAGATAGGAGGGGGCAAGGCCATGGAGGGCCTTGAAGGTGAGGATGAGGATTTTGAACTCGATCTTCTGAGGGTTGGAGAGCCAATGGAGCCGAGCGAGGGTGGGTGCGATGGGGTCACTGAGCCTGACATCGGAGAGGACACAAGCTGCAGAGTTCTGAATGATAGACTGTAAAGTGGACCACAAACAGCCATGGAGTGAGAGATCAATATTATTGATGTCTCAGTAAAAAATAAAGATTTTCAGTGGGAGTGAGAAAGTAAGCTCAGAACTATATTTACAAACACAGTGAGGCAGCAGAACAAGAGTATACAGGTTTAGGGTTGAAAATATTAATTTCACTCAAGATACCAGGATTTAGTTCTTTACCCTCAGGGTAAACGTATCTTAACTGGCCAGGAAAACAAGGAGAAACTCCTTTTTACAATAGTTTCATGGGTCCTCTAATCCATCCTTCACATTAGATGTTAATCCGAGGTCCCATCTGCCTGTTCATGTGGACGTTCCAGATCCCATGAGACTATTGGAAAAGCAAAGGAAGTTTCTCTCTCTACCAGTGTCCTGGCCAATAATACCCAAATAAAATTGGTCACTCCCTCCACGACTGTGTGCAGGACGCTGCTTTGCACAGCAGGCTGCTGCATTTCGCCCACAAAGTACAATACTGTACAGTAAAAGCTTGGTTATCCGGCAACCAATGAAACGGCATACTCAACCACTGGTATCTCCCAATACAAGTAAAATTTGAGTACAGTATATGCGTTTTTCCCCACACTTGCACATTTATTAAACTTACCGAACGCGATTTTACCGAGTGCGCTGTTTTCTAGGAGCGTAACCCCCGCGTTTGGCAAGGGTTGACTATACTATTGATGCATGCTTTATTGGTAAGTATCCATACCATATTCTGTTATTATTTAGTCTATTATTAATATGGTACGTTTTAAAATTAGTTAATTTTTTGTGTAGGATTTTCGGCAACTTTTTGCTTGATTAACCGGCACCGGTCAGGTCCCAAGGGTGCCGGATAACAAAGCTTTTACTGTACCATGCCTGTTTACCTCCCATTTACCTGGTGTGTGTTGCAATTTAATGCCGCTGAGACCGTACGACGCTAGTGGTGTGGCATCTCAGGATGACTTTGCAGCAAGCCCATGGGGATATATCATTTTATTCAATCTGAACAGAAACAAGTACTGTCCACAAAGTGCTCAAAGACACAAGCAGGCAAGCAGCCAAGTCTCCAAAAGGACTGACAGACAAAGATAGGACTCGCTTCCACTCTCTGGGTCCAAGTCCCACCCTCAGCCTCTAGTTTATCTCTGTTGGGAGGCGTCCATGCAATCAGAGCAGCACTGCCTGCCCACCAGGGTCCTCAGTACTTTCTCAGAAGCTTTGCCTTACTTTAATTGCTATTCAGATCATATTAATCACTAGAATCCCTGCATATTGCGCTTCATCGTGTCATTGAGACGTCTCAAAGCCATTCACAAAATATACTGTAAAGGGGACTGACTGTGTATTTGCGGGAGAGACGCGGCAGTACATAGTACCATCCCACAAACAGCTAGGGCGTGAGTGACCACATATTTTTCTAATTTAAAGTAAAGGAAAATTACTTTTGATAATCAACCTGCAGTTTCTAGAGAAAGGGAAGAAGCCCTGCATAAGAAAAAAATAATTTCCTACTTGTGTAAATATGAATAACTTTACACATTCACAACACTTCCATCATTTCTTCCAGCAGTGATCATTAATAAAACATGCATTGTGTATTATTTTAAATAAACGTACTTAAATGTACAACTCCGCCGAGATAATTCTTCTCTTCACTCAAAAGACGAATACACAAACTATAGTAAGAAAGTTAGATGTGAGGTGCACTTATTTTATAAGCAAAACACACACACAAAATGTGTGATGTCATGTCTATCACCTTTTGAGGCAGCCGGGTGACTGACTCATGTGGAAACTCATTACTATGTTTAACAGTATCCAAACCAGACAGAGTTCCACATATGTAGTGTATCTACACATGGAAACTTCCCCTCTGACTGGAATGTAGTGTGCACTCTCTCCCCGGAGGGACGCATTCTGCTTATCTAATTCTGGAAAGTATTACACGTCGGTTAGCAAGAACCAAGGCTTGGGGACCACAGAGTGTGCGTTGGGGTGAATATGGGTGTCCAACCAGCTAAAGCAGCAAGGCTTGTCATTGAGAGCAATGCCCGGCAAGCTTTTCAACTGCTTGTTCAGCTAGAAACACCCTACCCATTAGGGCTTTGGTTTCCAGGGTTAACAGGAGCTGAGTAGGAGGATTCCCTCCCCCACCAGTGACACCCATAGTGCCTCTCCAGTTCCTCCAGCTTTGACCTTATATTTAACATTGCTATGTGCAAAATTGGCTCCTGCATTATGCCCACAAATCTACTTCAGAGTATATTCCGCACAGTGCGTTGAAACACCTGAATGACGTGATAAGGCGCTATCTCAAAGGCAAGGATTGACTAGGTAACTTGTGGGCAAAATGAGGCAGTCAATTTGTCCCACCAACAGTAATAGAGTGAGTGACCAATTTTATTTGGTGGATTGTTGGCCAAGACACGGGGAGAGAGAAACTCAGTTCTCTTGTTGAACAGTGCCAGGGAATCTTTAACGTTCACCCAAACAGGCAGATGGAACTTTGGTTAAACGTCAGAAGTACGGCACCTCTAACACTGCAACATACCCCCGGCACTGCTTTGGAGTGTTAGAGACAATATGACTCCCAATCCCAATGTGGGGCTTGAATCCTCAAACTTCTGATTCAGAGGCGAAAGCTTTGACACACAATTTCAGGACACACACACACCAGGAAAGTTTTCTTTACCCAGAAGGAAATTAACGACTGGAACAGATTACCAGGAAAAACTGGGGAGCTGGGAGGGAGGGAGGGGGGGGGGGGGGGGGGGGGAAATAGTAGGCCTGATGTACTGGAGGAAGATCAGATGGGCTGAAAGGACTTCTGCAACTGAACCGATCAGGTGATTTATTTTAGCCTCCTCCATTCTAGCTTACAGTTCTATCACAACTCACACTTAACCTCTGCAACCCTGTGTGGGGATTATATAATACAAAGTGGGTCCGCAGTATTCCAGGGCACTGCTGATGACAGCACGGACTAACCGGGCTCATCAGCAGGACTTGGAAGGGCAGACCAGTCACTGGGGGAAGGGAATCCTCCCACTCAGCTCTTGTTAGCCCTACAAGCCTAGGCCCTAATGGGTAGAGTGGTCCTAGCTGGACTAGAACTGGGAAGCTTGCTGGACAGCAATATTAATAGGAAGCTATGTGGTTTTTGCTGGTTAGATTTCAGCAGTTACATGAACATACGCTCTGGGGTCCCCAGACCTAGGCTCTCGTCAACCTGCGCTTAATACCTAAATACTTTAGGTAAGCAGTATGCTTCCCTCCAGAGAGATAGAGCGCATTTGTTTCCAACAATCTATCTCTGAAATTTCCATGTGTAGGTAGGATGTATAGAATACATTGGGTTTGGATACTCTGAAGCATGGTGATGAATTTCCGCATACAGTATGTCAGACATCCAGCTGACCAAAAAGACTGTAATCGCAAAGCCTACATTGCACTGTGCAAACCGTCATTACCTCTGCAGAAACACAACACAAAGCACGCCACACTTTTAAAGGACTGCCCTTTCACATCTGGGTTTGAATCCAGCCCCAGATTAAAAGGAATGAAAGTCTCCTCTGTCTTTCCCCTGTTAGGGTTCTTTGTGAAACGAGTTTGAATAGTCTCAACCCAGTTCCTAGCAGGCACGGGACCACAATTTTTTTTTAAAAAAAGGACTGCTTTGGGTTCCACACTAACTGAAAGTCTCAATGAGTAGGGTGGGTGGGGCCCCAATGTCACTGCAGGAAATAGGAAAATATGCTCTGTTGTTTGTGAGGATGGGGCTCAAGTTTGGAAACCCTAACCCTGAAGTTTTATTAACTAACTGTGGAGCCGAGTCCCCAAATAATAATGCTTGTACAGTAAAAGCCCATTTATCCGGCACCCTATCAACCGTAACTTCCGTATAACTGGCATCGCAAAAAAAAGTCTGCATTCGATTAACCGGAATTTATCCGGAAAAATGCATTGTAATTTTTTTTGGGGGGGCGTTTTCAGCCGAATATCCAGCAAGCGCTTTAACAGGCATTGGCCAATCCCGAGGGTGCTGGATAAATGGGCTTTTACTGTATTTGATACAGCGCTTTACAATGTCTTCGAGACATCTCAATTTGTCCCACAGAATATACCGAAGTGTATTGACTGTGTATTTTGTGGGCGAAACACGACAATTGCACGCATCAATTTTTAAGGGATTATTACCCACTGGAAAGTGATCCGCCAATTGACTAAAAACTGATTTCCTACTTAACTGCTAAGTAAACAGAAGGGCGTGGATAAGGGAATTTGCCTAAGGTTTAGCCCCGCCCAGGGATTAAACGCAGCTCCTCCTGCTTGTGAGACGAGCTAACCCTGTTAAGGGACTCTAAAAAACTTTGCATATTTAACACTTCAAATCCAGCACTTGTTCGAAAAAGATAGGTTCAAAGGAAATTTATCTGACAAAAAATGTAACTGATGCCTTGTTTTTTTGCAGGGAGAGAGTGTTAAAAGGCAGAGAAGCCTTGCAATCATTTTTGCCGAGGCAAGGTTGGACTCAAAGGGACACGCACTCCACACACACTCCAACTACACCTTACTTCACGCACACCCCACTCCACACACAGCCCACTCCACACACAGGTTACACTCTTTACCATTCAATCCAGTCACCGCTTTGTGGGAATCTGGACAGCAAAAGTCTAAAAAATTAAATCAATTATTGTAAAATTATTTTAATCATTCAACTGTATATTAAAGTTAATCATTATAAAATTATGGATAATACAGAAAGTTAATTTCTTGAGAATAGCAAATTGCCCTCTAAGGAAAATCCCTACCAATGTCACAATTTTCTGTCGCACTCTATATATTTTCTTTCAAAAACGTAGAAACGTATTGGCCACAAGTTGGCAGATTAGTTATAACTAACATTATCTAATTAGCCTCCACCAAAACAAAAGAAAGATTCTAATTCGACAAAGGTTCCTTGTGAGGGAGCAAATAAAACAAAGTTCAAAAATAAACTCTTTGCATGTTTCTTCCATTTTATTCCTATTTTATTTGTCCGCTTCACACAACCACCAAATAATAATAATAATCCTTGCGTTTGTCACAGCATCTCATCAAGTCGTTGAGACATCTCAAAGCACTTCACAGAATATAGCGTAAAGTGGAGTGACTGTATTGTATGGACAGAACACGGGAAGGGAGGAGTAACAACAACAACAACAACAATTTACATTTATATAGCGCCTTTCACGTCGGGAGGACGTCCCAAGGCGCTAAACTTGTAGGGGGAGGAGGGAGGCTAGTTAGAGAAAGCAGCGTGAAACAGAAATTGAAAAATAGGGAGAGAAAAGAGTGAGCAAATAAAACCACCCTGTTCAAGAATATAGTATTACTCTCTCACACCGTTTCTACTTCATCTCCACAAACGGCTTCTCCTCTAGCACCTGCACCGTCTCATGCGGCTTTCCTCAGGGCTCTGTGCTGGGTCCCCTCCTCTTCCAATATCCATATGTAGAGTCCTGTAGCTTAATGGTTACTCACTTGACTTACAAGCGAGAGACCTGGGTTCGATACCAGGCAAGGTGAAACTTTGGGCACGTTTCGTTACTTCACACACCTGATAATAATCCCTCAAGAAAAATAATAGATTTGTCGTTTCCATCCACGACTGTTTGTGGGCATTTGGCTGCCACGTTTCGAACACAGACGTACAGTCAATTCACATTACAGTATATTCTGTGAAGCGATTTGAAAAGTCTAGAAGACGTGAAAAGCGCTATATCAAATGCAAGGATTATTATTGCTATGATATGCTCCCACCTGGTGACGTCATCCACAGATATGGGGTCAATTACCAGACATATTTGGAAGACACCCAATTCTCTCTCTCTGCCTCCAGGCTCAACTCCAGCTGCACTGCTGTCATGTTAGAATGTCTCGTCAGACATCGTCTTGGGTGAGAGCTAACTTTCTCTGCGCGTCAACAAGACTGAGTGAGACCCTGCCGATTGGCTCCCATCAGCACCTCCACACCTCAGGCGCTGATAGCATCACCCTACATGGATACATATATTCCATCTCACTAAGCCGGTCCAGAACCTTTGCATCTTGTGCAAACCCCTCAACTATCCTTTCTATCCTACATCCGACCCATGACTCGCTCCCCCTTCCGCCACCTCCGCAACTTCATCGGCTCCCGTCACTGTTTCCCACCGCTGGCTGCAAAAACAAAAACCCACGTACATGCATTCATAACATCCAGGCTCGACTACACAAACTTCTTGCTTGTTGGCCTCATCCCTTCATAGGCTGCAGGACATTCAGAACTCTACAACCGGTATTCTCTACTGCACCAGGCTCCATAACCCTATATCACCTTCATCCTCACCCGACTGGCTTCCCATCACACACAGGAACCAGTTCGAGATCCTGGTCCTCACTTTCAAAGCTCTCCATGGCCTCACTCACCCCTACCTCTGCGACCTTATAACCCCCTTCCAACCTGCCCCTCCCTCCACTCAGCGGTCTCCAACCTGCCACATGCCCCTGCCTCGCCAGCCCCACCATTGACTGGGGGGGGGGGGGGGGCCTTCGGCCACTCTACCCCCGCCCTCTGGAACTCCATCCTGCAGTCCCTCCACCTTGCCACATCTCTAGCTTCCATCAAGACCTGTCTCAGGACCCTCCTCTTTAACCGTGCCTTCAGTCACCTTCCTTTCCCGCTGCCCTCCACCCTCCCTGATTCTGACCCACAGCTTGGGTGTGAAACGCTGATTGTCCGCCTTGGGACGTCCTCCCGACGTGAAAGACGCTCTATAAATGTAATTTGTTGTTGTTGTTGTTGTCCGCCTTGGGACATCTTTTCGACGTGAAAGGCGCGTATGTACAAATGTAATTTTGTTATTGTATTCTTTAAACTACATCCACAAAATGCATATCTAATTGTGCCAGCCTTGGCACCCCAAGCATTGCTGTGTACCCTGCCGATATGTGGCTTCCATAGTTATGCCAACTTCACAAACTCCCCAATATCTGTGTCTCTTTTCCCTCCGGAGGAATTTTTATTTTAAAACGTGTCAGATGAATATTAGACCGAAAGCCAGTATATTTAAATACTGGTATGTTACTGCACACAGCGCTGTCCATGACTTATTGCATTTGCACACACACAGACACACGAATCACATCCCCACCCCACAAATAAAATACAAGACGCACACACCCACATCACAGCCCCACACACCCAAAACACACACATCCACAAGCACACACAATCACACACCACAACACGAAACAAACGACCCACAAAAACAAAACACACGGACAAAAAATACACATGACAAACACACACACAAACGTACGCACAAAACATACTCTCACAACATAAAGTGTGACAGTCCCTTTAACAACGCTGACTAACTGATTGACTGACTGACTGTCTGTCACACGCAGTGTGGCTTACCACTGTTCTCAGCTCCAAGCCCAAAGGCCTCTCTACATGCTCGACCCCTGCATTGTGAAAGGTTACATAAAAAAAAGGAACAGCTGCGCTCGAACTTCAGACCAAGTCACAACCGACGAGAAATGCTCTCTCTGAGAAAAAAAAAAAGAGGGGCTCAAACTTACCGCACGCACTTGCACACCCGAACCCAGACACAAGCATCTGCACTGCTCGCTCACTACTTCAGCTCCATACCGCAGCGGCCCGTCTGTCTGTCTGGTCTGTGTCTGTCTGTCTGTCTGTGTCTGGCCGGAGTCTGTGAGCTTCACACACGCGCACAAACACAAACACACAAGAAACAAAACAGAAACAGAAAGTTCTGTGGCTTCACCAGCAAGGGGCACACAACGAGAGACAGAGAGAGAGAGAGAGAGAGATCGGGCAAAGGAGAAATCCCACAGCAGGTTACATGACTGCTGTATATAGTGCTGTTGAGGTGAACTGAAGCTCTGCTGGGTTGGGCGGCACACAGACCTTTTCCTGCCAGCCCCCCGCGTCCGTCAACAGCTCCCACCCTTTCCTCAATCCCTTGGCAGCTGGAGAGAGCAGCGGCAGTGAAGGGTTAGCTTGCACATGCCCTCGTTCTGGGCTCACTACCCAATCAGACGAGGAATCCTTACTGGGCTCCACTCTCTCATGTCAGATCCATGTGCCTTGTGTGTCCCCGGGGAAGCACATATGCTAATGTACTGCCCGCTGCTTGTTAGAGAGCCAAGGGAGCCTTTTTATAAAGTGTCATGTGTCACAGAAACGGGAGGACGGATAATCGTGGTCCAGCCAAGAGATAATAATCCTTGCATTTAATAATTTGATACAGAGCCTTATCGCGTCTCAATGCGCTTCACGGGAATATCCTGTAAAGTGAATTGGCTGCATATTTTGTGGCCGTCAGTATCCCAAGTATCCCACAAACGGTCGCTGATTAGTAAGTATGAGACCACGTGTTCCACAAAAAGTACGAGAATAGCAAGGTACAGTAAACTGGCATACAGTACAAACACACAAATAAATTTGGCCGGGATACCGACAGCGTTGTAGCTTAAGTGGAGGTGTCGAGTTAAGTTAAGTCAGGGTCGAGTTATCAGGAGTTTATTGTCTATGGTTAAGCAACAATATTTTTTTTTTAAAAAAAGCAAACAAAAAGTGCAAAAGAAATTCCAGCCGGGACACATTCACAACCTCGAGGAGACTGAAAGCTACGCAGAGAATTCCAACTATTTAAGAAATGTGAAAACTACTTAAAAACAACTAGTTCACAAATTGCTACTTGAAGTCCACAACTGCGGGCAAGTCTTAAAGAGAAATGTGCCGTATCATTTGATATACAGTAAAAGCCTCAGTTTGGTTTGGATACTCGTAAATGTAGGGGTGGGATTCAGGGTGTCAAGACACCCAGCTGCTGGCCAAAACAATTATAATAATCCTTGCATTTGATATAGCGCTTTTCACATCTCATCAATATCTCAAAGCGCTTCACGGTACAGCATATACTGTAAAGTATAGACTGTATATTTGTGGGCGAAACGTGGCAGCCAAATCATGGATTGAAATGACTAATTTTATTAATTTGTTTTTTTTTAAGGATTATTATTAGGTGTGTGGAGTAAGGAAACTTGCCCAAGGTTTCACACTGATCTGCCTGGATTCGAACACAGGTCTCACGCAGGTCTAAGGCGAGTGCTCCAACCACTCAGCTACAGGAGACATCCTCAAATGTCCACTTCTCTTTTCAGCCTGTCTAGTGTTTGAAAGGTTCCAAAGGGAAGAGGGAGGAGAGCAGATCAAGTAAACTCTTCTCTCACCTGAGACATCATTCCCTCCCCCACCACTTCCCCAAAGTATTTGTGAGATAAAGGTGCCAGGACACTGTAACCAAACATTAATGGGCAAACAAGGGCTCAGTCCACGAGTCTTCTTGTTCCAGACAAGAGGCTCTGGGGCAGCTGGTGACTAAACTATTCCACGACTGCTGAAGTTGTTGAAATGTTAGTGACAAACACCCATCTTTTTGTTTGGTGGGGGCCGGCTGAATTTTTATTCGGGCGATCTTTCCAAGTTTCTCTAGAGATGTTAGGAAAGAAGGAAAGAAGGAAAGCGGGACGGAAAGAGAAAGACACCAAGTGAAAAAGAAAGAGAGAGGGAAGTTCAAATAGAAATGACCACCCACCAAACGACTGGGTATTTTTACATAAAGATTCCAAGTCAAAAGAACAGGAAATAACTCCCACACTGAAAAAAAAAGTCACAATACAAACTACTACCAACACCAACCCTTCGAAATGCTGACAACAGCCTTGCTGTTCCAGGCTGACATCCGCTTGCCTGTCTGATCAATCAGTTCTTCTTTTTTTTTTAAAAGCGATTTAAAACCACCAAAAGATTTTAAAAAATGGAACTTGCCAACAACTCACAAATTCTGGGGCAGACTAAGCAAAACACTTGTTTCACTCCACTGCCGTTAAACTCCCTTGGACCCAGTGCTGGTTTGTTGTTGGATTCAAATTGATTTCAAAACCATTTTGTGGAAGGTCTAATGCAAGATCACTTGCATTATTCACCTTTCAGTATCAAGGCGAAAGCTTAGGTAAGTTTCCTGATTCCACACATTTCTGTTTACCTAATAATAATAATAATCCTTGCATTGGATATAGCTCTTTTCACATCTTCTAGACAGATGTCTCAAAGCGCTTCACAGAATATACTGTAAAGTGAATTGACTGTATAATTGTGGGTGAAACGCGGCAGCCAATTGCACACAGTAATGTCCAACAAACAGTCGGGGATTGAAATGACCAATTTTATTACTGAGTGTTTTTTTGGACGGACTATTATTAGGCGTGTGGAGTAAGGAAACTTGCCCAATTTGCCCTGATCTGCCTGGATTCGAACACAGGTCTCACGCATGTAAGTCGGGAGTTCTAACCACTGAGCTACAGGAGCTACCTAGCAGTAAGTAGGAACCCAGTTGTTCAGTCGATTGGCAGTTCACTCTCTGAGGGATAAAAATCTCTCCAAAAAAATGTGGTCATGCAATCCATGACTGTTTGTGGAACACTGCTGTGCACAGTTGGCTGCCACTTTTAGCCCACAAATATACAGTCAACTCAGTCAACTCACCTCACAGTATATTCTGTGACAAAATTCGAGGACGTCCCGGTACCTTCGGACTTCCTCCCGATGTGAAAGGCACTTTACAAATATAATTTTACATTACACAAAAACAGAAATTGCTGGGAACACTCAGCAAGTCAGGCAGCATCTATGGAGAAAGGAAAGTGAGTCAACGTTTTGGGTCCACAGCCCTTCGTCAGGATGGTTGTGGACGCAAAATGTTGACTCACTGTTGTTTCTCCATGGATGCTGCTTGATCTGCCGAGTGTTCCCAGCAGTTTCTGTTTTTGTTTCAGATTTCTAGCATAATGATAAACTTTGCATTTGATACAGCACTTTTCACATCTTCTAGACAGAAGTCTCAATAGCGCTTCACAGAATACACTGTAAAGTGAACTGACTGTATATTTGTGGGCGAAACGCGGCAGCAAATTGCGCACAGCAGCGTCCCACAAACAGCCGTGGATTGAAATGACCAATTTTATTCTTGTGGGGTTTTTTTTTCGAGGGATTATTGTAAGGCGTGTGGAGTAAGAAAACTTGCCCAAGGTTTCGCCCTGACCCGTTGGGGATCAATCCCAGGTCTCTCGTTTGTAAGGCAAGCGTTGACAGGACTTCGCAATAATATTATTATTACAGCGCCTGCAGGATTTGAGTTTTTAATTATATATTATATTGTAATAAGACAAATGCAGTAAAAGCCCGTGTATCCGGCACCCATGGGACCTGACCAATCCCAGTTAAAGCGCGTGCCGGATACTCGGCCGAAAATACCCCGCCAAAAAAATCAAAACATTTAAAACAATGCATTTTTCCAGATAAATTCCGGTAAATCAAATGCGAACGTTTTTTTCCAAAGGTGTCGGTTACTCGAAAGTTACGGTTGATCGGGTCACGGATAAACGGGTTTTTACCGTATAAGGATTCATTTCAGTGCAACGCGCCAACACACGCGGATACACTGTGCAAAAAGTCTGGGAGTTGCGTTCCCGGGAAGGGCGTGTTCTTTACAGCGTTGTAATTATTTCTTACATATGAAGGAATGTATGTAAGAATGTTTGCTCAGTGTATAGATTTTTTTTTTTTACTTTGCCTAATAAATTCCCTCATTCTCTCACATTACACCCTCCGGTGCATCTGTTTAGTTCAAGTTCCACATCGCGACTTGAAATAACATAAGTCTAAGATGACTGGGGAAGTGTTGCGTTGTCGGAGGTGCTTAAATCTTCCCTTCTCGGCTCCTGATAATGGGAAGCTTGACAGTGTTTGCCACGGACGCTGTATGGTTTTAGCTGATTGAACTCCAGGGGTACTCACACAGCATACTATGGGGATTCCCAATCCTTGGCTTTTCCCCCAACCTGTGACTAACGCATTAAGTTAAGCGGGGAACATCCTCCTGGGGGGAGAGAGAGCGCAATTATTACCAAACGCACAGGAACCATGTGTGTGGAGCTCGCACTACTAACCCTAACCATGGTTTGAATGCACATGAACATAGTGCCACATGTCCCAGCTGATCTCATGCAGCCCCCTCCCACCCACCCCCCCCCCCCCCCCCACCCCAACTTTTTTTGTCTTCAGAAGAATCAATAAGCTTATTATGAAGGTGAAGTTTCTCAAATGTTCCGGAGTGGGGAAGCAGTGAGAGAGAGAGAGAGAGAGGGAGAGAGAGACATAAAACAGCGAGAGAAAAAAATAGAAAAAGAGAAAAGAGTACAGTACATGGTGGCCGAAAAAGGAATCAAGGAGTTTACCCCGTAGGTCTGCTAAAAAAAAATGCAACTTTTAATCAAGTGTATCTCTGAAGCAGAATACCTCGAGCTGCTGTCCTGGCTGTGTTTCAAGGCCGTTTGGATGTTTGCAGTTTGGACATGACAATTAACACCAGTTTAAAAATCTGTACCCTTCCAAGGTATGTCTCAAGACCTTCTACTTCTGGTCATCCTCCCTCCCCGCCTCCTCCACGCCCCTCTTTCTGTCCACCCCTTTCTGATCCCAATCCACGGCTCAGGGCAAATCCCTCGTTGCCCAGCGACTTGGGACTTTCTATTGACATGAAAGGCACAGTATAAATGCAATTTGTTGTTGTTTTTTGATTTGGGGGACTGTTGTCCAGGATTGAGAAACCCCATTCTCTCTCAAATAGTGGGATGGGATCTTTAACATCCACTCAAACAGGCAGACAGGACCTGGGTTTCATATCTCATCCGAAGCAACCATTCCCCCCTCCCATCCGAAGAAAGCTTTAGGACACGGACAGGCAAAACACAATAATAAAATTGGTCATTTCAATCCACGACTGTTTATGGGACACTGCTGTGCGCAATTGACTGCCGCGATTAAACAGATATACAGTCAATTCACTTCACAGTGTATTCTGCGAAACACTTCGAGATGTTGATAAGACGTGAAAAGTGCTATATCAAATGCAAGAATTATTAGTATCATCAACCCAAATCCTTTCATTGTCTTCCCTGGTAGAGATGAAACCTGGCAATGGTCATACATCCACAACATCTACTGTATGAGTGGTACATTCAACACAAACAGTACATTTGGGAAGACATGCAACGTTTACACCAAAGCTACACAAGAATTCACTAAAACTTTCCTGAATCAAAAGGTTGCGGGTTCAAGCTTCAAGTCGGAACTTTGACCTCACCTTGAAGGTTACTATTACACGGAGTACCTACACACAGGGAAGGGTGGGGGGGGTGGGCCATTGCAGGAAAGGTTGATCTTCAGGAGAGACATTAAATTGAGGTCCCGCCTGCCTGCTCAGGTGGATTTTAAAGTTCTTGTGGCACTACTGAAAACAGAAGGGAGTTTCTCCCAGTGTCCTGGCAACCAATCCCCCCAGATAAACCTATAGTGCATAAGACTTCCTTCAATACCAAAGTCCACAATGATTGATTGCGCCTGGAGTGAGGTCCTGAAACTGGCTGACTTCCCATTCCACCCACTAACAGCCAAATACTGTGCTGTATAAGAAGGTATGATGACGCAGCCACCTTAAATGACTCTCCATGACTGTTGGTTACTCATTATCTTGTGCGCTGCTGTGAAATAGCTTTTTCCTTCGAAAGCTTTTAGTTCAAAAAAACAAATTTTCTAAAAGCCTACTGACCACTCCTCGCTAACATTGAGTGCCAGGAACAGCGACTCTGACTTGGTTTGAATCCTGCCAACAGAACAAAGCTTAGAAAATAAGTTTTCCAAAAAAATTAACGCAAAATAAGTTTAGTCATTGAAACTTATTTTCCCTAAGTTTTCTAAATTAAACTTATTTTGTAAAGTCTATTGCAAATTGGAATAAGTATAATACATAATCATAGTGTCTATATAGATGCAGCCACCTATTATCATATTTATATATATTGTATATATATATATAAAAACCAGGTAATAATCCCTCCTAAATAAATAAATAAATAATTGCACTCAATCCACGACTGTTTGTAGGACACTGCTGTGCGCAATTGGCTGCTGTGTTTCACCCGCAAATATACAGTCAATTCACTTTACAGTATACTCTGTGAAGTGAGTTGAGACTTCTAAAAGACTTGAAAGGCACTATATCAAATGCAACGATTAATATTATTATTACTGTACTTACTAGATAAAGAGAAGTGTGTGGAGTAAGCTTCAGCCTCACCCAGGGATTGAACCTGCATCTCCTCACTTGCGAGGCGAGTGCTCCAAACACTGTGCTACATGGGAGGTAGGAACGTCAAGATGGAGAAGCTCATTGGCAGAATTGGCCCTTGGCACATAAAGGAATCTGTGAGGCCTCTGTACTGCCTACACAAGTAGATAGGATCAGAACACATGGGAACAAGCAGTACAGAACTTGGAAGTGAAGGATGAAAGACTTCATGCCAATATCCTGAAGTGCCTCCAGACGTACAAATGCAATTAACCATCGACCAAGCCTGAGAAGAACAGACCATTAGTGGCAGGATGAAACACAGGACACCGCGTGTCAGCTGGTATTTGTACTGGATACACCAGTGGATTTTTTGAAGGGGTCAGTCGAGTGTCTGGCACACAAGGAAACCCGTCACCAAGCCTGACAGTATGCAAATCAGACCAGGGTTCCACCTACAACATGGAAATTCCCCCTGTATTCAGTATGAAATTACACTCTCTTCCCCCCCCCACCACCCCCCCCGGACGGACACCTAATTAGGGAGAATATTGAGTACAAGCTTGCCACAGCCCCAGAGTGTGTGTTGAGGTAACTACTGGAATCGAACCATTGATAGACTGCAACCAGGCATAGATTACCATTGATATCACTGTCTGGCGAGCTTTCCCACTGCTTGGAAACAGACGAGAGACCGCCACAGCGCATTTTCAACATTCCATTGTCAAACCTGTCACCTGGTTACCAAACAAGATCCAGACGGCGGTCGGGCTGCTGCGCGAGCTGGACAGACACGCCGTGTGTCCGAGGCACCAGGGCCGTCACCAAGTCACTGGGTACACCAGCTGAGGAGCCGCTCGGTTTTGGGGGCCTGTCACTTCACCGGGCCCTGTTTCCCCGTCATTTTAAAGATGGTCCAGACGGGTGGCGAGGACAAGGAGCGGTCGCTGGACTATTGTTGTTGTTTTTGTTAATATTATTGCTTTTGTTGCTTACTGTTGTTGATTTTGTTGTTCTTCTGTGCGCAATTTGGCTGCTGCGGTTCACCCACAAATGTGCAGTCGGCTTTCCTACTCTTCTTCAATCTGCCCCGACCCCCCTCCCCCTTCCCCCCTGCTCTGTTCCTTACATAACTGTACAGCGCCTTGGGACATCCTCTCGACGTGAAAGGCGCTATATAAGTGTAAGTTTTCATTGATTGAAACAGTGATATGCGACTGCAGAGGAGTTGAAACAAGATGTCTGAGATGCATATGGCCTCGTCACTCCATCATGTTATGGAAGGCACAGAACATGGTGACGGATCATTGTCCGTCATGCAAATGATGGCACTCACGCACACTGAGCCTATGGACATCTAAATACAGTTAAACACTTGTACTGAATACAATCAGGTACTTCTAAAGACCGTCCTTCCACATGATTCAGTTGTGGGTCAACAACAACAACTTTGTTTTACACAGCGCCCTCCACACCGGACGGCATCTCAGAGCGCTTCACAATAGCGGATCCCGGGACCGAGCCAGGGGCAGGGGGAGAAAGGTGACCAAAGGCGCGGTCGAAGAGAAAGGTCTTCAGCTGGGACCTGTAACTGAGAAAAGTGGAGGCGAGGCGAAGGGAGAGAGGAAGGGAATTCCAGAGCCTCGGGGTGTAGTGGCTGAAGGCCCGGCTGCTGAGGGTGGAGCGGAGGATTCGGGTGACATGGAGGAGCGAAGGGAATGGGAGCTGGTTTGACGAGAGAGGTCAGAAAGGTAGAGGGTGCCGAGGAGTGGAGGGATTTGAAAACAAGGGTGAGGATCTTGAAGTCGATCCTCTCAGGGACAGGGAGCCAGTGAAGTCCGGCAAGGACTGGGGTAATGGGGGAGCGAAGTTTGGTGCAGGTGAGTATGAGAGCGGCAGAGTTTTGAATGAGTTGAATTTTATGGATTGTGGTGGAGGGGAGGACATTGGAAGAGTCCAGCCGAAAGGTGACGAAGGCGTGGACCAGGGTTTCAGTGGCTTTTGGGGTGAGATATTGCCGGAGTCGGGCGATCCGGTGGAAGAAGGCGGTGCTGGTGAGGGGCCGGATGTGGGGGAGGAAGGACAGTTGGGGGTCGAACCTGACGCCTAGGTTGCGCACGGGTTCGGAGAGTTTTAGGGGCAAATAGCTAATTCACTTTCCAGTATAATCTGTGAAGTTGAGTCGAGACGTCTAGAAGATGTAAAAAGCACTATATCAAACGCAGGATTATTTATTCATTATTTATGAAGAGACCCCTTGCCCCCGGTCAGGGCTATCAAACATGTAAACACTGTTTCAGATTGTATCTCAAATCTGTGATACCACAGATGCTGAGGCTGTCTCTCACTCTATCACCACTGTAGCTCAATGGTTAGAGCACTCGCCTTGCAAGCGAGAGACATGGGTTTCATTCCAGGCACGGCAAAACCGTGGGCAAGTTTCCTTCTCCACATGCCTAATAATAATAATCCCTAAAAAAAAAAGCAATAAGAATTTGGTCACTTAATCCACAACTGTTTATGGGACGCTGCTGTGCGCAATTGGCTGCCGAGTTTCGCCCACAAATATAGTCAATTCACTTTACAGTATATCCCACGAAGCACTTTGAGACGCCTAGAAGATGTGAAATGCGCTACATCAAATGCAAGGATTGCTAGTATTATATTATTACTCAGCCGGCTCTGATAACACTTTTTTTTAAAAAAAGAAGCAAAACAAAAATGTCTAAATCTATTCCTAAATTCAAGATTCCAGATTAAGGGTTGGAGGGGGTGGAAGAGAGAGAGAGGGAGGAGAAAGAGATATAAAGGTATGAGACGGATAGGAGAAAGTGAGAGGAAGGACACTGAATATACTGTAGAGTGGATTGATCATTATTTTGGGGGCCAAACACTGCAGCCGATTGTGCAGAGCAGTGTCCTACAAACGGTGTCCTACAAACGGTCGTGGATTTGAGTGACCACATTTTTTGTGGGAGGGATTATCACTCTCGTAAAGCAATTCCGCCAATCGACTAAGAACTGATTTTAAATGCAAATTGTCCCTCCAAAGAAGAGGCCTGGCCCCGTATTGTTAGGAGATTTCACACCCGCACTTTTTTCACAACAGTATTTAAAGCTTTGTGGCAGTTTTTTTTAAACTGCCGGTCAACAGCTAACTGGGAGCTAATGAAACCCAGCACAACACCAGCTGCTGGAACATGTGCCAAACTCCATCTGGCACTCAGCTATGTGTCAGCCAGCTATGTTCCCCTCACACTGTACAACGCAAAGCGGCTCAGCTCCCAGCCACTGTCCAAACACACCAGCCTTTGTCCAATCAGGGTTCAGAAACTTGTAGCAATTTATTTAATAATTTGTCTACTATTATTGCTGACAAAATGCGGCAGCCAATTGCACACAGCGATGTCCCGCAAACAACCATGGATTGAGTGAGCATAATTATCATTGAATTTTTCGGGGGAGGGATAATTATTCCCTGAACGCGATGCGACAATCCAGGTTCCTACTCGCTGCTGGGTAAACAGAAGTGCGTGGAGTAAGGAAAGGCGAGTAAGTTTTCGCCCAGCCCGGTTCCTCTCGCTTGCGATCGCTCCAACCGCTGAGCAACTTTACAAAGATTTGCAAATCTGTGCTTAATAGAAATAGAAAAGCGTACACGTGGAGTCCTGCAGCTCAGCGGTAGAGCACTCGCCTTGCAAACGAGAGACCCGAGTTCAATTCAAGGCAGGACGTAAACCTTGGGCAAGTTACCCTATTCCACACGCCTGATAACCATCCTTCGAAAACAAACACAATAATAATTTGGTCATTGCAATCCACGACCAAATGCTGTGCGCAATTGGCTGCCGCGTTTCACCCGCAAATATACAGTCAATTCACTTTACAGTATATTCTGTGAAGCGCTTTGAGACGCCTAGAAGACGTGAAAAGCGCTATATCAAATGTGAGGATTATTATTAGCATTCTGTACCTTCAAACTCCTCCCTCTCAGCTACAACCTTGTAGTTTACATGTGGGCATTTCCTGCGATTTAATGCGTCTTGATCCATTACCATATACCAGCAAGTGCTGCAATCACATTGAATGACGGGCAATTAAGTTATTCCGAGCGTGACGCGACAACAGATCAAGACTAAGTTACCTGCAATACAACACAGACTCGGGTGCGTGTGCAATGAAGGTGACTGATCACCCAATTTATAAACATGAATGTTTTAATAGCAAACAAAAGTTGAAACAGATTTTTTTTAAAATTCCATAAAACTCTTAACCTGCCATTCTCCTCTTCCCTTGAAAGTAACATATAAACAGAGAGGCGGGGAGGGGAGGGTGGCTGAGATAGGAAGAGCTGGAAATTTACAAAGGGACAGTCAGAATTTGAAAACTATAGTGAAGTGGTGGTGGGGCAGAGGGAGAAATCCCGATTGAGTCTAGCATTCAAGCTTCCTTACTCCACACGCCTGTTTACCCAGCAGTAACCGGGAAGCTGATCGCTGGTCCATTGGCAGATTGCCTTCCGGGGTTAATAATCACTTCTAAAAATCAATATACAGTAAAAGCCCATTTATCCGGCACCCGGGGGACCTGGCCAATGCCGGTTAAAGCGCCTGCCGGATACTCGGGCGGCCCGCCCCCGAAAACCCACCACAAAAAAATTAAAGTTCTTTTAACACACACCATACACACCAGACTAAATAATAACAGATGATAACAGAATATTGTATTGGTACTTATTGTCAAAACTACTCTCTTGCGCTTCTCACCTTTACTGGTTGAGGTTTATAGTCCAGCGATTCATTTTTAAATGGAAGACGCCAAGCGGATGAAAAAAACGGCAGCGCGACTTTACTAGCAGCAAGCCGATAGCCCTAGACTCTACTAGCGCCAAACCGAAATACTGCACCTGCGCGATAATGTGGTTATCGGCTAGTGTTATCGACTTGCCGCGAGTATGGCTTTAAAGTCGCGCTCCGGTTTTTTCACCCGCTTGGCGTGCTCCATTTTAAAAAGAATCGCTGGACTATAAACCTCAACAGCAGCATCATGGCTTCAAGCGCAGCATCTACCAGCAAAGGTGAGAAGCGCAAGAGAGTAGTTTTAACAATAAGTACCAATATAATATTCTGTTATTATGTTATTATTTACGCATTTACAAATGCTCCACTGCTATTGTTCCAGATAAGTTCCTGTTTATCGAATGGGGATTTGTTTTTGGGCGTGCCGGTTTACAGAAGTGCTGGTGCACCGAGTCACGGATAAATGAGCTTCTACTGTATTTGGTCACTCAATCCATGACTGTTTGTGGGAGCCGACTGTGTGCAATTGGCTGCCGTGTTTCGCCCACAAAATACTGTCAATTCACTTTATAGTACATCCTAGGAAACGCTTTGAGACATCTCGAAGATGTGTGGTAAGTCGCTTTATCAAATGCAAAATTTATTGGCAGTATGTTAAGAATACGCAACCTTTGGGCAATTCTAAGATCCCGCCTCGTTTAAAAGAACTTGCAGAAAACAATTTCTAAATTGAAAACTTAGCCAAAATCTCCAAGTTGTAAAATGTTTTTATATGTTCTACAAAACAGTCTACGTCCACACAATGGGAGGAATTTCTGTCTTCCAACACAAAGCAAGACAGACTATAGGAAGCAGGCAAAGTCCATCGTTTAGCTGCAGCAGCAAACGTGGGCTTTTGTGAAGGAAGTTTAAAAAAAACGCAGGTTATAAATACACAAGTGCAGGTGAGGGGGGAGGGGGCAAGCGCGGGGGGGGGGCCCGAGTGCAGACGGGGTGGGGGGGGGGGGAGGGGGTCGAGTCCTGGTTGGGGGAGGGCAGGGGGGAGAGCGGGGTGGGGGGGGGGGAGAGCGGGGTGGGGGGGGGGGGCGAGAGTGCAGGCAGGTGTTTTTCCTAATTGCTCTGCTCTCACAAAAAGCTTTATTTTGCAGAAACATTCAACTTGCGAGTGAGTGGGAGACAGAGGAAAAACTGACTTTGGTCTGAAAACAAATTCCCGTGCAGTCTGAGCTCAAAGTGTTTTGGACGAGGATTGGGAGAGTGTCTGGGTTTCAGTGTACACGAGCCGTGGGCCGTGTTGATGAGGTTTGCAGAGTCTCTCCTGGGGAGCTGTGTAGCCACTCTCTATCCCCACCACCACCCCCCCCCACCCCTCCCCCCTATACTGCAGCTCAGTAATAGTGGAGTATAAAATAAACACCAGCACAGAACTGAACAGCCCGAGTTTCCGTGCTGTACGGTCTTTGCAAAGAATCTTTATGCACTCTGGTGCATTGCTTGTCAGTCCTCAGTGAGGCCAGCCACCACACAGTCTGTTTCCAGTTTCTCTCAAGAGGCAGACAGACACTCCCTCTCAGCCCCTCCCTCCCCTCACTCGCCCATTCCTCCCACCCTCACTCTGATGCTTGCTCCCACTCCCTCCCTCCCTCCCTCCCTCACTCCCTGTTTTCGAGAGTTTCTGAGCTAAAAGGAAGTGTAAATAAACCTTGATCCCGCAGCTGCTGTGACTTAAGCTGCAGCGCAAGATAAGAGAGGGAAGGGGCTGAAAGTTAACTATCAAACGCAGCTCTGAAAACAATCCTCCTTTTAAAACAAATGTGCTTGTAAATACCTCCCGTGTTCATTCTGGAACTTTTCAAACCCTCTGCACTTGTTTTCTCCCACTCAGGCTCTGTTGAAAGCTCCACACAGCAATATTCCTGTGTATTTTCTCCACTCCAATGAAGAAAATAAATGACTGGCCTCCGTTGTGGGAGGCGGTGAGGGTGGGAGTGGGAGTGGGGTGCTGTTGGAAGGAGGGAAAAGGGGAGTAAGCGGGGTCTCCTTAGAGCCGAGACGCTGCCAGGGCGACACATGTGGAAGCTCGGCATGGAGCCAGCCCTCCGAGGCTGGTCGCGGTGTAGGATCTGGAATGGGCAGATCAGTCACTGGGGGGCAGGGAATCCTCCCACTCAGCTTCTGTTAACCCTGCAAACCAAAGCCCCAACCCTAATGGGTAGAGTTGTCCTTACTTGACAAGGAGTGGGGGAAGCCAAATGTCACGGAGCTTGGTATTTTATACCCAATGCCCCGGTGATTGGAGTCGTGGCTTCGAGTCGGGAGGACAAAGCCACTGTCCCGTTTTACATGAACAATTTTAAAATGCACACACTTCTGAAAATAACTTTCTTTGACGACACCCCCAAAGCCTCAAATTAAGTCGGGATTCGCGCGACATCAAACGCGGGGACTTACAGTGTGAGCAGGGGAGCGAGCCGACCCACTTCTTGTCAGAAGTCCCTCCAAACTGTAGCTCCGCAATGGTGCAATTCCTCAGCGCTTTCAATGGCAAGCTGAGCGTTTTTAGCTGGTTTACACTCCAGCGGTTTCCCCAACTCACACACTCGGATGCCCAAGCCTTGACTTTCCAGGTATAAGGTGGGAATCATGGAAATCGCAGTTCGGTTTGAATGCTCTTCAGCACGGTGAAGGGGTTTCTACGTGTGTCAGACACCCGGCTGGATAAAAGTTAAAAAAACAAATTCCGGGATGCAGTTAGTGAAGGAAAGGAAGGGGGGAGGAGGAGAACAGATGAAGTAAACTTTTCTCCCATCTGAACCCTCCCTCTCCCACCCCCACAAAGCATTTGTGAGATAAAAGGTGCCAGACAGAACTCTGTAACCAAACATTAACAGGCAAACAAGGGCTCAGTCCAAGAGAGCGGGGAAATCTCTGCTTGGTTTGGATGCTGTTAAGCGTTGTGATGCATTTCCATACGTGATAAGACACTCGTCTAATTCTCCAATAGGTTAATTACCTCCCCCCCCCTCCCCCAAACCCCTAGAAAATTATAAAGAAGGTCTTGGCATTTTATCAAGCGAGGATCTTACGTGGGAGCAGAGTCTGAACCCTGGGCCTCGAACAAGTGCCGGTCTTTGCCAAGACATCTCAAAGCGCTTCACAAGATATACTGTAAAGTGAATTGACTGTATATTTCGTGGCCGAATAAACGTCTCTTTCGAAGTACTGCTACTGTGGCAATGCCATGCGCCCGCAGAGCTGCGTTGGGAGTGTGAGCTTAGACTGTGTGATTCCAAGTCCCAACCCAGGGCTTGAACCCACAACTTCTAACTCAGAGGTGAGAGCACTACCAGTGAGCCTGGCTGACACACAGTTACTATTAAACACACTGTACCTTGCATATGTATATGTATACGTATATATGATTTATGTGTATATATATGTGTATATGCATATATTATATATGTATATATATTATATATATACACACATTATATATATCAGGACGTCTCAAGGTGCTGCACAGGATTCACCACAAAGTATAGAGCCGATGTGTTTTGTATGCCAACAATTCACTAGCAACTTTACACTCCAAACTCTGCCTCTTCGAACATGCCTGAGGCCACCTATCTCCCTTTCACTGGGCGTCCAACGCATCCCTCCATGTGAACGGTGAGAGGGCAAGTAATGAGGTGGCCGCCAACAGAGTGTTTACACAAACAGCTGAATATTATGAACGGGAGCGCTATTTCTGAATCACCGTGAATGTGGACAGATTTGGTCTCCCTCCTAACCCAGCTGGTTACTAACTGCCAATAACCAGCTGGGTTGGGAGAGAGAGGAACCTGCCAGTAATTAGCTATTGGCCGTGTGTGATGTCTAACTGGAGGAGTAGAACGAGGAGGATTGAAGACCTTCTCTCTCTCTCTCTCGCTCAAACATTATCGGGAGTTTAAAAAGCAGTTAAAAAAAATTCCCCCCATGCCCCACATCCCGAAAAAAAATTACGCAACAAATGTTCCAGTACACGTAAGCAGCAAGATATGTTTTTCTATCTACTTTGCTCAGATCGTGACCCCGAAATCAAGCAGACAGTGGGAGGAACAGATATTCACAAAGCTTTAAAATCAAATTCGACAACAAATGACATTTGTATAGCACCTTTCACAACATAAGGACATCCCCAAAAGCTAATTCAATTTGCGTACTGCAGACCAACGGGAAAGCATGCAGTCACAGGTTCTCTCATATACATAGATGTTTGAATTCCAAACAGAAATATAACAGTAAATAAGAATAGTCTTTGTATTTGATACAACAACAACAACATTACATTTATAGAGCGCCTTTCACGTCGGGAGGACGTCCCAAAGCACTGAACAGTCAGGTCGGGACACGCGCGCGGTGGGGGTTGGGGGTAGTGGGAAGGGGAAGGAGAGTAGGAGAGGTGGAGGAGTTAGGAGGGGAGCAGAAGGCAAGCAGAAGGCACGGTCATGAGGCAGGCCTTGAAGGAGGAAGTGAGGCGAAGGGATTGCGGGATGGAGTTCCACAGTGTGGGAGCAGAGAGGCTGAAAGCCCGGCCACCGATGGTGGGGCGGTTAGGGCGGTGGACGCGGAGCAGGCCAGAGCCTACTGAGCGGAGGGGTCAGGCGGGCTGATAGGGAGACAGCAGGTGGGAGATAGCGATAGATACAGTGCCAGAAGACATCTCAAGAGCACTTCACCTGATATGTCAGCTTGGCTCAGTTGGTAGCACTCTCACCTGAGAATTTCTCCTGATATCCTAGCCAATACACACCCCCCCCCACCCACCCCAAAAATAAATTTGGTGAATTACACCATGACTGTTTGTGGAACATCGGAGCTCTGTCCTTTGCCCACTCCTTTTGAACATCTAATATGAAGATCTCCCCCTTGGTGACATCGTCCGCAGACATGGGTCAACTTCCATATGTATACGGATGACACCCAACTCTATATTTCTGACTCTACCCTCAATTCCAGGACTACTGCTGTCCTGACAGACATCAAGTCCTCAGGCACTGGCACCTCCGCACCTCAGGCACTAGCAACATTAACCTCCACGGATGCATACTCCACCTCACCAAACCAGTCAGGTGTTGTCTTCATCGATCCTCAACTCTTTTTTCTCCCCCACACTCTTGCCATGACCCACTCTGCCTTCCCTCACATTCGTAACATTGCCCGACTGCCATATCTCACCCCTCAGGCCACTGAAACTCTCATTCATGCCAAGCCAACTCAGCAACTCTTCCCTCCATAGGCTGCAGATCATCAAGAACTCTGTAGCCCATGTCTTCTCCTGTATCAGGCTCCGCAAACCTATCACCCCAATTCTCGGCTAACTCCACTGTCTTCCCATCACTCAGAGGATTCAATTCAAGATCCTTCCAGGTCCTCACCTTCAAAGCCATCCATGGCGTTGCCCCACCCTACCTCCTAACCCCGTACCAACCTGTCCATTCGTTCCACACAGTGGGCTCCGGCCTGCTCCTCGTCCCCCAACCAACCCGCCCCACCATCAGCGGGCAAGCCTTCAGCCATTCTGCACTCAACCTTTGCAAATCCGTCCCGCAATCCCTCCACCTCGCCCCCTCCCTAGCCTCATTCAAGTCCAACTTCGAGACCCTTCTCTTCGACCGTGCCATCGGTCACCCCAGTTCGCTCCACACTCCCTGATCCCGAACCCAGCTCGGGTCCGAAACTCTGACTGTCCAGCGCCTTGGGACGTCCTCCCGACATGAAAAGTGTTACACAAACATAATTTTGCCGTGGTTTTTGGTGAACGCGGCAGCCAATTTGCACATGGTAACTTCCTACAAGTAACCATGGAGTGAATGACAAATATTATTTGGGGATTGTTTGGCCAAGACACCGGGAGAGAGAGAGTCTGTTCTCTTTTCCAATAGTGTCGTAGGATCTTTAATATCACCTGAACAGGAGGGACCTCAGTTTAATGTCTCATCTGAAGGAAAGCACCTCCCACAATGCAATGTGGAGCTCCTGTAGCTCAGTGGTTAGAGCACTTGCCTCACAAGTGTGAGACCTGTGTTCGAATCCAGGCAGATCAGTGCGAAACCTTGGGAAGTTTCCTTACTCCACACGCCTAATAATAATCCCTCCAAAAAAAAACACAATAATAAAAATTGGTCATTTCGATCCACGACTGTTTGTGGGACACTGCTGTGTGCAATTGGCTGCCGCGTTTCACCCACAAATATACAGTCAATTGACTTTACAGTACATTCTGTGAAGCGCTTTGAGACGTCGATAAGATGTGAAAAGCGCTGTATCAAATGCAAGGATTATTATTATTATCGTTAATGCAACCAGACTGGAGTGTCAGCTTGAACTGTGCGATTAATTTTGTTGTTGTTGTTGTGATTCAAAGTCCCAACGTAGACTTGAACCCACAATCTTCTGATTCATGAGGTGGTTAACTGCGCCAGGCTGACATAGGAGAATAAACACAATTATGCCCCCAAAAGTGGACCAGGAGTATTTGACACACCGGGATTGGGGATTCTAGGTTTCAAGAAACTACAGTATTTATTGTACTGCAAGCCACGCTGTGCATTTTACAGTGCGTTCACAAAGTCCTTGTTACTCCCGGTTTTTCCTACAATTAAATTTGTCTCGGCTGTTGCAGATGAGTCGAGTGTAACCATGTCTGATATCAGTCACCTCGTTGTTCTACCTATGTGATAGAAGATGTTACAATGAACACACACACACGGAGATTCTCCAGACACCTAAACACAGTTAATTAAACTCTTAAGCAACGAATACAATGAATACTTCTATTTACATTGATCATGATTCTGCCACAGTTCTCAGTTGTTGGGTCCGTGCCCTGCGGAGACAAGCCACGAGGGTGACAGGACTTTGGTGAACACCCCTGCAGGTGTACACAGCAGACGGCACACTCGGAAGGAAGTGTGCACTGCTATATAAGTCGTCTGCGCAGCCAAAAGGTAGAAATTGATTGGTACAAGATTCCGCAAGTGCAGCCTCCTCCATTATTTTTTGTGCAGACAGCGTCGGAAGCCGATAACAATGCCCTTCACACAGGTGATTAATGACAGGCAGGTACGTCAGCATCCCAAACCGGGGAGACATTACTCAGGGAGCAGATCGGCGGCAAGTCAGCCTGCTCCACTGAAGTCAGGTGGCCATCCACCAGCCCCACTTTCCACACACACTCTCGATACAGTAGTGGATTTTCATTTCTCTTCTCTTCCAGGGTGCGCTCGTCACCAGATCAAAAGATCAGTTGGGATAGAAGATTCCCTGCTCCCCCCACCCTCCCCTCCCCTCCCACCCGATCGATCTGATCCCTCCAGATCCCTCCCACCCTACCCTCCTCATCACAGCTTTGAGACGCTTTTTCCAATGAGACCCACGGTCCTGGTCTCAATCACTCTTCCCAGTAACCTATTCCAGTCTATAATTGCCCACTGGGTAAAGGTGTTTGTACTGGCTGACACTCCAATGCAGAATTCTAGACTGCCTGAAGACTTTCTCCTCTGACCGTGCTTACGGTCACCTAACCCCTCCCACAGTTCGCATCAAGCACCACCTCTTCTAAGTCCTCCGAAACACTACCCTGCAGAAATGGTCCCATATAAAAGCGCAAGTCATCAGTGTCCCATCTGCCCGTTCGCTTCGACATTAAAGATTTTGTCAATACCTCTCGAAAAGAGAAAGGGGGTTTCTCTCATGCCCATTCCATAAATTTCTACAGCTTGTTCTCCATTTTCTCAATTACAATGTGAAGCAAATGTTTTGAAGGCCCACACCTAAAACATCAGCCTGGCATAGTGGATTATGGGTTCAAGCCCCATGTTGGGGATTTGGAATCACACAGTCTAAGCCGATGCTTCGATGTAGCGCTGGGGGGTGGGTTTGCATTGTCAAAGGTTACTTCCTTCGGATGAGACATGAAACCAAGGTCCTAGCCCTACGCCTATTCAGGTGGACGGACGTTAAAGATCCCAAGGCACTATTCGAAAAGTAAAGGGAGTCTCCCTCTACCGATTGTCTGGGCAGCCAACCCCAAATAAAACACTTCCATGGATGTTTGTGGGAACATTGCTCTGCATAACTGGCTACTGCGTTGCAGTATATCCTGCAAAACATTTTGAGATGTCTTAAAAATATGATGAGGTGTGATATCAAATGCAAGGATTATTATTAATAGCTGCGTAAATTGGCTGCCATGTTCACCTACACAATAGACATTCAATCCCCTTTCCAGTAAACCTTGTGAAGTGCTTTGAGACATCCTTGTGACGTGTCAAATCTAAGCAATGCACTGTAGCACCAAAGCTTTCTAGCAGCGGCCACCAACAATCATATGGCTGAACGACAACATAATGTACCCAGCCCAGCAGTAAATAGGAACCAACCACAGAAATTGCCACCATTGACAACCTACGTGGTTTTCGCTGGTTAGACTCCAGCAGTTATCACCAATGCACATTCGATTCCCGGGCGAAGCAAAACCTAAGGTTCCTCACTCCACACGGACCTGTTTTTCTAGCAGTAAGTAGGAACCTGGTTGTTAATCGATTGATGGATCGTATTCCAGGGGTAAGAATTCCTTCCAAATAAAAAATTTGGTCATTCAATCCACAACTGTTCGTGGGACACGGCTGTGCGCAATTGGCTGCTGCGTTTCATCCACAAAATACAGTCAATTCACTTTACAATATTTTCTGTGAAGCGCTTTAACTCAACAACATGAGAAGACACTATATATAATGCAAGGATTATTACTACTTCATCTCCAATTGAAAGACAAAGCTCTGTGGAGACTTAACAGACGCTCAGCCAATTGTGCACAGCAATCATAGAAACAGCACAGAAAGAGGCCATTTGACCCATCGTGTTTTTGCCGACTCTTTGAAAAGAGCAGTCCAAATCAATCCCCCCAAATCAATGTCCTACAAGCAGCCATGCAGTGAGTTATCAACAACAACAACAAAATTACATTTGTATAGCACCTTTCAAGTCAGGAGGATGTCCCAAGGTGCTGGACATGAGACTTGAAGGAGGCTAGAGGGGGTGCGAGGCGGAGGGACTTCGGAATGGAGTTCCAGAGGTTAGGGGCAGAGTGACTGAAGACTCGCCCGCCAATGGTTGGGCGGGTGGGTCAGGGGACATGGAGCAGGCCATTAAATGTAAGGGCCAAGATCTTGAATTGGATCCTCTGATCAATTTTATTTGGGGGTTTGTTGGTCAGGACACCAGTAAAGAGAAACACCTTTCTATTTTCCAATAGTGCTATGGGATCTTTAACATCTATTTGAACTGGCAGATGCGATCTCAGTTCAACGTGTCATCCAAAGGACGTCAATGAAACACCCCTAGTACTGCACTGAAGTTATCATCTTAGTCTATGTAATTCCTAGCCCCGACGTGGGCCTTGAACCCGTAATCTTCTGACTCAAGGGACGAGAATGCTACCCATGTTCCAAGCTGACACACAAACAATTGAGAGGGTAACACGACTCAAGCCAGTTATTAAACAAACTAAGAGACCTATTTGCAAAGTCTTTCCCTCTCCAAGAGGACAGGGTTCACACTTCATTCCCACACAGTGCCTGTAACCTGCCTTAACAAAGGTCAACTACTAAAGGGTAGAAAACGTTTTGAAACAGATAAAGTGCCACATCACAACATCAAAATGTCTCAAAGTGCCTCGCAGGATAAGAACATAAGAATTGATAGACAAAATACCAAGGTCCATCCAGTTCATCTTTCACTATCCTGACACACGGTATGTCCAGGACTATGTATTGTATGCCAAGATATTATTTCCTTACAGAAATCTATCTAATTTGTTCTTGAAAGAATCAATACTTTCTGCTTCTACACTATTTGTCAACAATACACTATAATAGTGCATTCACTTCTACAACTCTATACTAGTCTAAATGTTAAATTCAGGAGCTCCAGCCTCCTGTACGTCCCTCATCCCCTCCTCTTTATCATCGACAGCCGTGCTTTCAGCCATTACGTCCCCAAACTTTGGCACTCTCTCCCTTAACCTTGCCTCCGCCTTCCCCACTTTCACATCACAACTGAAAACCTTCTTCTTCAACCGCACTTACAATGATCTCCCCCTTCACTGGCTCAGTGAGTGACTCCGCCACTGTTTTGCGCCACTCCAAGACACTACCCTGCACAAAGGGCACTATTTAAATGCAAGTTCATGTTGTGTAAAGAACGTGTTTAAATAACATAGATACAAAACAATGCATCTAAACTCACAACCTTGTACAGATTTTTTCACATAGCAGCATTTACAGCTTCAACCTTTCACCCCAATGTCAATTGCTCGTAACAAAATAGGCTATCTGAAAATAGCAATGGATCACAGTTTGTAGGTATCATCGTACACATATACCAGTGTTTAGGTTCTTGGGTTTCTAATAGTGATATAACGATCACATAGCACAAATAATATTATTAAGACCCTCAAGAGAATTAGATCTTTACTTAGGAATAGGTCTGTTAGGTTATGGGGAGAGAACGGGGCAGTGGGATTGAGTTGCTCTTTTCAAAGAGCCTGCAGAGTAGATGGGGCGAATGGGCCGAATGGCTCCTTTTGTGCTGGAAGATTCTATGATTCTAAGTGAAAGTGCGCTGCAATTAGACAATAAGAAGAATCTTAATTCTCGTGTTGGATATGCGCCTTATTACATCATCGAAGCATTTCACGGGATAAAGTGGACTGGCTGTGAAGCATGGCAGCCAACTGCATCTAGCAGTGACCTGCACACAGTCATGGAGTGTGTGACAACATTTTTTGGGGGGAGGGATTATTGGAGCGATCCACCAATTTAGAAACATATAGATTCTTACGTAATAATAAAATAAATAATAATCCTTGCATTTGATATAGGCCTTTTCACATCTTCTAGACGTCTCAAAGCGCCTCACAGAATATATTGTAATGTGAGTTGACAGTCTATTTGGGGCAGCCAATTGTGCACAAGAGTGTCCCACAGTTATGGGTTGAAATTACCATTTTTATTATTGGGTTTTTTGAGGGATTATTATTAGGTGTGTGGAGTAAGGAAACTTGCCCAAGGTTTCATCCTGACCTGTACTACTTGGTAAACAAGAGGCAGATGAAGAACGGTTTTGTAACGCTCAGGAATCGAACCCAGGTCCTCTCTCTTATGAGGCAAGTGCTCTAACGAATATCCTACAGGACTCTACATTGTATTCTGAAACAGCAGAAAGAACACAATCCCCCAAAACTGTCAAGTTTACTCCACGTGTCTCATGTTTGACTAGCATTAAAAGGATCGCTTTTCCGGGAGTAGAAATTCCTTCAAAACAAAAACCTTGGTCTCTCAATCCACAACTGTTTGTGGGACACTGTTGCATGCAATTGGCTGTCACATTTCACCCACAAAATATAGTCAATTCATTTTACATATTAGTATATTCCGTGAAGCGCTTGGAGAAGTCACAAAGACATGATAATAATAATCCTTGTATTTCATATAGTGCTTTTCACGTCTTCTAGACGTCTCAAAGTGTTTCACAGAAAGTATTGTAAAGTGAATTGGCTGTACATTTGTGGGCAGAACTTGGCAGCCAATTGCGCACAGCCGTGTCCCACAAACAGTCGTGGATTGAAAATGACCAAAATGTGATATGACGCTATATCAAATGCAAGGAGTGTTATTATTTAAACCTAATGCATAGTTCTCAATTCTAAGTATCCCAGGCACTCGTATCTTACAACTTTTGCTCAAGGTCATAGACTTCCCGGCTCAGGATTGGCAATTTATGGATATCCTGATACAGTACATAGCAAGTATAGATGCACTATTCTAATACTTACCATCCATCTTGCTCATCCCCATTCCTCAAAACAACAGATGAAACATTTTGTCAATGAGCATCAACGACTTCAATTCATTTACTCGTCCAATTGAATGATAGAAACTCTGAATAAAAATACAGGCACACACCTATGGATTAGATGCTCACCGTAACACAAAATTGCTGTGTTAATCCACTTAGAAACGAGTGGAAGTTCCTTCAAGGTGGCTACAACAACAACAACAGCAAAATGACATTTATCGAGCGCCTTTCTCGTTGAGAGGACGTCCCAAAGGGCACAGTATTTACTCTGAATGACTTCTCCTCTCAAACGGGTGACAACGTAACATTCACATCGGATACATTTTGCAACCGCAAACATCATGCAAATATCAACCCCAGAAAAAACACACACTTAAAAAAGAGTTCCAAGCTCACACGAGGAGTACGGTTCGGTACTTTCTAACTGAAAATGTTATTGTCAGTGCATCTAAATATTTAGCACAAACCAAACAAAATCCCAAATGTTATTTTTTTTAAATTGAACAATAAACGCTTATCAAATGTACAAATTATAGCCAATTTCTGTCTGTGAGAGGCACTGTACAAATGTAATTTGTTGTTGTTTGCCAACTGTCTGTAGTGCACAGAAAGAAACAATGGGCACATCATTCGCGCTGGTTCAACGAAGAATCAAACACAGGCCCCAAAAAAACTGCGACCAAATCATTCGTCTGGTCCAGGCTGACACTCCAGTGCAGCGCGCTGTCCTTCACATGTGACATTAAACCGAGGTGGCGTCTGTGCCTTCTCATATAGACGTTAACGATCCCTTGGCACCATTCGAAAAGAGAAGAAATTCACATAAAAATTCATTTTTAAGACGATTTGACCACTGCAGTGACGTACTACATTAAAAGTAAAGCTTACAACAGGAAATGCACACAGTCGTGTAACCTCACACGATCGTCTGTCAGGGTACCAAGAGATACGGGACAAGGGCAGGTAATTGGAGGTGAGGCACGGATCAGTACGTCGGAACTTGGTTGTCAGTCATCTGGCATGCATCCCTTTCAAGGGAGTGTTTGCGCGGACGCTGCTGTGCGCAATCGGCTGCCGCGTTTCACCCACACAAAAATATACAGTCAATTCATTGACAGTATATTCTGTGAAGCATTTTGAGATGTCTCGAAGATGTGAGAAGGCACTATATCAAATGTAAGGACTATTATTATATCCCATCCAATTCCCTTTTGAAAGTTACTTTCAATTTGCCTTCTGTAGCTAAATGGTTAGAGCATTCAACAACAACTTCGATTTACATAGCGCCCTCCACACTGGACAGCGTCATTCACCTTACAAGCATGAGACCCGTGTTCGAATCCATGCAGGTCAGGGCAAAACCTTGGCAAATTTCCTTACTTCACACGCTTAATAATAATCCCTCCCAAAAAAATACACAATAATAAAAATTGGTCATTTCAATCCAAGACTGTGTGTGTGGGACGCTGCTGTGCACAATTGGCTGCCGCGTTTCGACCACAAATACACAGTCAATTCACTTTACAGTATACTCTGTGAAGCGCTTTGAGACGTCGATAAGATGTGAAAAGCGCTATATCAAATGCAAGGATTATTATTATTGTCACCCTTTCAGGCAGAGCATTCCTGACACTAGCAACTCTCTGGGTAAAAAAAATTACCTGGTCTCCTATCTGCGTCTTTTGCCAATTCCTGAATCTTAAATCTCTGTCCTCTGGTTACTGACCCACCTGCCAGAGGAAACAGTTTCTTCCTATCTACTCCATCAAAACCACTCATAATTTTGAACACTGCATTAAATCTCCCCTTAACCTTCTCTGCTCCAAAGCGAATAAACCTCGCCTCTCTACTAGACTCTCCACATAATTGAAGTCCCTCATCCCTGCTTATCATTCTGGTAAAGATCAAAAAGTTTAGAGGTGAAAGAATTTCAAACTCAGTGAATTATGTAAACTGTGCATCAAACTGAACACGTACAGGGTGGATTGTTTGTGGATCTGCAATCAGTACACTGGCAATGGGGAACATTCCTTTTAGAAAGATGTTGGCTCACACTTTGGTGAATTCACTACAACTTTACTTGAAATCTCATTTGTCCAAAGCTCTTCAAAGAAGTGTTTTTTTCTTCAAATAAACGTTTCAGATTATAGTTGCCAAAACATTTGGATTCGGTATTGTAAGATGAGACAGAGAATTCGGGAACACATCACTGGAGAATAATGCAAAATAGTGGTCGACATTAAGAGTAATGTAATGGTGCTTAGAGCGAGAAAGAGAAAAAACAAAATTGTTTTGTTTTCATTTTGTGAGAGGGGGAGGCGAATAAGAGACAAACATAATAATAATAATCCTTGCATTTGAGATAGCGCCTAATCATATTGTTGAGACGTCTCAAAGTGCTTCACAGAATATATTGTAATGTGAATTGACGTGATATTTTGGGGGGGTGTAACACAGCAGCCAAATGCACATAGCAGTGTCCCACAAATAATCATTGATTAGTTGCTCTTTTCAAAGAGCCGACGCAGACAAGATGGGCCGAATGGCCTCGTTTTGTGATGGAAAAAAAATTCTATGATTAAGTGACCAAATTATTATTGACTAATATCCAGCTTCCTACTTACTGTATTCCTGGGTAAACAGAGGCTAGTGGACTAAGGAAACTTATCTGAGGTTTTGCCTTGCCCAGGAGTCAAACCTGGGTCCTCTCATTTCCAAGGAGAGAACTCTCACGGCTTCGCTACAGGTCTTAAAACCGAGTCAAATCTAATACAGACAAGACGAAGACACTGAAAATAAAAGCAGGATTTCACCAAAATAGGTCATTCTTGTGTTGCCGTGGATTCATATCGTTTACTGTTCAAAATACAAATCTCCAGATCATACAGAAAGCCATTCAGAACCAAAAGCAGAATATTCATTCAGTAAATACCGGGTTCGGATTTCCAGTTGTGGATTGCGGATGAAAAGAAGTTCGCAAGAAAAAAGTGATAGCGAAGTATAATAATTCAGAATGCCTGTGTAAATTAACTTCACAATAACACTTGCACTTGATATAGTGCCTGATCAGATCATTGAGACGTCTCAAGGCGCTTCAGAGAAATATTGTAAGGTGGATTCAGGTGGATTCACTGTATTTCGTGGGGAAAACACGGCTTCGCACAAAAGGTCATGGATAGGGCGACCAAATGATTATTATTTTTATTTGGAAGGAGTATAAGCCCCGGTAAAAACCATCCGCCGATCGACTAACCACTGGGTTCCTACTCACTGCCAGGTAAACAGAGGCACGTGGAATACAAAACAATCTTGCCGAGCGTTTGGCCCTGTCCGGGAACTTTATAACAAACATGACAACTGAGTCTATATTCCATCTAGTCTTCCTTTACATCTGTTGAGTGAACATACAGACCCAGTGATATGTGATTGAACACTCACTGTCGAGCATAAATATTTCCCACACCGCCACCACACCAAAAGAAGCTTTCAAGAGACAGTATCCTCTGAACTGACCCATCGAGGCTGCTGGTCAACAGCACTATATGTTTAAAGAAAATTATACCACATTTCTTTTTTAAAAAAAATTCAAAGTAAGATACAAGAGGGTAGCACGTCAATAGCTATATCGTTTGCCTACAAAATACAGTCACTGCACTTTACAGTTTATCCTGCGAAGTGTTTTTGAGATGTCTTTCTGACGTGAAAGGCACTGAACCGTGCACAAGACTTATCATTATTTATTATGCTGCAAATGTCTGCAGTACATGGTCTGCCTTGCTGTCGCAGTAAAATGTTACCTGCCCCGAGTCCTACCCGAGAGCTTAGAACCATAATGTGTAATATTCATCTGAACAATTCTCAGCCTTGTGCGTCTGCTTCTCATGGGAGTGAGGGGAAAGAGAAGAGTATAGGCTTTTGGGGGCGGAGGGATTGGCGGGGCGGAGGGATTGGGGGGGGGGGCGGAGGGATTGGGGTGGGGGGCGGAGGGATTGGGGTGGGGGGCGGAGGGATTGGGGGGGGGGGGGGGCGGAGGGATTGGGGGGGCGGGGGGGGGGGAGGGGCGGAGGGATTGGCGGGGCAGAGGGATTGGGGGAA